>OX371262.1:49218373-49818373 GCA_947311025.1 Lypha dubia
GAAGTATTTACTGAGCTCTGCAGCCGCTTTTCTTCAGCACCAGAAGTGCCGATTTCGTTTTGAGAAAATAATAGACTTCAATTTTGATTGTCAAATTAATTCTCCAGTTTATTGAATTTTGTTTCAGCTTATATACTAAAATTTATTCTAAATTATTACCTATGTCAGCACTATCCCACGAAATCAATTTTGTTTAAAAATCCCAATACGTTAATGAACTCCGTGAAACTTGCTGACAGTACGCTTATTCATTCAAGGCCAATAAAAGAATGTTTGTTTACTTTATTAAATAGTTCATATTACAACTGCACGACAAACAGCAGTGTACACAAATTTAGCACATAGTGATGTACATACACTACACCCTCACCCTTATTGGTTTTGGGTATTATTAAAAATGAAACAAGAAAAACAAATTGTTTGGCTGAACAAGACGTTATGTACTATATCTTAAATATTAATAACTAAAAAAAAAGTTGTAATTTTATAGAAAGAAATTAACAATTGTTGATGTAATATTAAACTTTATAAACGTAAAAAATGTTTTGATATCTTGCTATGTATATATAATTATACTTATGTATGTGTCTACAAAAATAAATTTTAAGTTCTTATATATATATATTGTTGTTTGTCAATTCAAATATTTTTTTAGATTGTTCTTATGTACTAATTTTGTTTTATTATCAATTTCTATAAGTATATTTAAATCTTCTATATCTAATACTTTGTATGGGCCTTTGTATGGAGGTTCATACTTTTTTCTATTTAAAACTTTAAAACTAAATCTCCTATTCTAAGATCTATTCTATTTTGCTTCTTTTCAGATTCTAATTTTCTTTTTACTTCGAGAATTATCTCTCTTGCTCTTTGTAATGAGTTGTGAAGTCTAATCTTTAGTTCATTTAAATAGTTGTCAGTATTATAAATCTTTCTAGTATCACTTAAAGTGTCGTTTGGCAGTCTAGGAAGTCTACCAAAAATTAGTTCAAACGGAGAATAGTCTGTATCGACATTTGGTGTCGTATTAAAAGCAAAAGTATAATATGGTATCCAATCATGCCAACTATTGTCATCTACAAAATTTAGAAAATATTCATTTAGAACGCGATGATTTCGTTCTATTGTACCTAAAGTTTCATGATGGTAAGGTGTTGAGAAATTTTGTTTTATTTTTAATAATACACAAATCTCTCTCATTAATTCGTTGGTAAATTCAGTTCCTCTATCTGTTTTGAGAATGTTAAATAAACCGTATTTTAATACAATATGTTCTATTAAAGCTTTCGCGACTGTTTTGGCATCTTTAGATTCAATCGGACAAGCAACAACATATTTTGTCAGTTCGCACTGCATTGTAAGTATGTATCTAAATTGTCCGGATGGTCTTAATGGTCCAACTGTGTCCATTACAACAGTATCGAAACCGTGTGATGGTGTATCTGTTATAGTAAAGGGTTCTTTTGTATTTCTTATCTGTTTATGTTTTTGGCATGAATCACATGTTGTTATGTATTTTCTAACCATTTTGTTCATATTTTTCCATATATATCTTTGTTTTAGTTTGGAAAGTGTTTTCCTAATTCCAAAATGTCCTCCATGTGGTGAGTCATGAAATTCTTCTATCAATCTATATTGTGTTATATTATCTTTTATATCTCTTGGCATTCTATATATAATTATTTCGATATCGTTTTTCTTTATATTGTTATACTTTTCCTTCAATTCTTCGGCCGTTATATATTTAAATATTTCATCATTATCATATAGTACGTACTTTTTAAATTTCAATTTCCTCAATCTCAATAAAAGTTTCTCCATAAATGTTCCTGAAAACATAGGATTTTCGCTTTTATTGCATATTATGCGCGTTATTCTATCATTCTTCTCTTTTAGTTTATTTTTTAATTCTTGCTGCAGCTTATTATCATATATAAATTCAATCTTTTGGGTACCCTTAATATTATTTATTGACGTACATTCCCACATATGGAGGTGATCAATCTCCTTTCGAGATATGCAGTCGTTCTTTTTATTTTCATCTTCATTATATTTATTTTTCATTTCGTTATTAATTTTATTTTTCATTTCGTTGTTAAACATATTTCTTGTTATTGCCAAGGTTTTCTTTTCTTTTTCATCAACATAGATTAGAATCATGTCTCTTAATATTTGTGAGTTTATTTCTATACGCGATAGAGCGTCTGCGTTTGTATTATTCGCTCCCTTCTTATATTTTATATCAAAGTCATAATCTGATAATTCAAGTCTAATCCTGGTCAATTTTGAAGACGGGTTCTTATGGGTAAACAAAGCAATAAGAGGTCTATGGTCTGTGACTACGGTAAATTTTCTACCATATAGATATGGTCTAAAGAATTGTATTCCCCAATGAATACCTAATAATTCTTGTTCAATTACTGATTTATTTTTCTCATGTTTATTTAATGTTCTACTTGCATATGATATGGGTAAATCGTTTCCGATTTCACCCTGTGAACTACATTTGAAGCGTCTGTCGCCTAAATGAATGTTTTGTCAAAGTTCGGATATCGTAATATAGGCGGGTTTTTTAATTTGTCTCTTAGTGTCTCAAATGCTATTTGGCAATCTTCTGTCCAATTGAAAGTTACTTTCTTTATATTTAGTTATACATATTTAAATTTATTTATTAACGTTTTAACTATATATACTTATATGCAAATGTCTAACTGTAGGTTTTTAACTACAGTTAAATTTAATTTAAATTGTTTTAAATGTAATCCATTGCGGTATTCTAAAAATCTAATAGTTTTACATGCAGACACATTTGTTTTCTTTGCTTTAACATTAAAAGTTACCTTGTAATAAAAAAATAAATAAAGAACATTTTTAGCTAAAAAGTAATTTTGAAATTATTTTAATCATAAAAAAATTCATATATAAACTTATATACGTCGTTTCAAAAAGTGAAAACTTATGCCAAGTCTTAATAACTTTGGCAAATACCATCAAACCGAAGACAACAAAATCAATATAACTTCTGCTAATCTCTTTCGTTTGTTATATTTCACGTTTTTTTTGGTCTACAGAAATATTTATTCCTTCCCAGTTATGACGTGTTTGTAAAAAGTAGTAATGTTACTCTAAAAAAATGTTTTATAACTTTTTAAACCCCTATTTTTATTATTTTTAGAGTTTCTTTATCCTAAAACATGTTTGTTGTGTTTCTTTTTTTTTAGTTTTTTTTTTCTTTTTCTTTTTTTTTTTTTTTTTTTTTTTTTGTCTATAACTTTATTTTTTTTTTTAGCAGTTGGTTTACCTCATAATTAACTAATTTTTGTATTTTGTTTTTCGTATTGTTAATTATAAATTAATGTTATCATTTAATTACTCTCCGTTTTTGCAACTGTTGTTTTAATGGTAGTATATAGTAAAGTTTATGTATATAAAAAAAATTTCTTTTTTAGATGTTTTTTTAAAAATTAATCTTCATTCATTCATGTTCTTTTCTTGACTCTATTTATATTTATATATAAGTATATAAAATTGATTCTAAGAGCTTTGTATGTATATATGTATGGTTTCATATTTTGTTTGTTTTCTATAAGATCTTTTTTTATAATTAATTATTAATTAGTTATTAATATTATAATAATATAAAATTTAATATTTAATATTTAACAACTGTACGAAGCAGACGACGGTATAGCTTAGAATATGTTCACCCTTTTTAAATTTTGTCGATGTTGTTATAACGATGAATTTGCAAAATTTCTGTTATTTCCTTTATGTATGTCTATTTCTTGTAGTGGTTCCTTATTGAATGAATAACAGCAGCAGCATTATTTTAGCAGGATAAAAAAAATCTTTCCTTCTGGAACGTACTCCTCTTGTAGAACTTTTTGCCAGCGTTCGAAAATTTCGTTGACTTCTTTTTGAGTCATTTAGAAAAATAAATTTATTTAAAAAAGGAAAACAAACAGGATCTCAAAAATTTATTTATTTTTTTTGTGTGGATTCTCCAGGACTCATTTAGATTGGCAGGATAAAAAATTTTTTCAATAAAATATTGTTTTAGCAGGATAAAAAAAAAATTTTGTTTTCTAAAAAAAAATATTATTTTACAAGAACGCAAATTTTGTTTGGCAGGATCGCCATGTGGTGAGTGTGTGGGTTTAAAGTGTGAAGTATTTACTGAGCTCTGCAGCCGCTTTTCTTCAGCACCAGAAGTGCCGATTTCGTTTTGAGAAAATAATAGACTTCAATTTTGATTGTCAAATTAATTCTCCAGTTTATTGAATTTTGTTTCAGCTTATATACTAAAATTTATTCTAAATTATTACCTATGTCAGCACTATCCCACGAAATCAATTTTGTTTAAAAATCCCAATACGTTAATGAACTCCGTGAAACTTGCTGACAGTACGCTTATTCATTCAAGGCCAATAAAAGAATGTTTGTTTACTTTATTAAATAGTTCATATTACAACTGCACGACAAACAGCAGTGTACACAAATTTAGCACATAGTGATGTACATACACTACAAAATTATAGATATAGATATACATTTATAAAATTCTATTTTGTAAAACTGCGTACTTACCATTTTGTTGAACGTAATTTCAGGTAAATTTGAAGAACAATAACTAAAATTAATTTCTGAAGGTTCTTTTATATTACTTTCTGTTGGTTGGTATAACTCTCATTTTTAGTATTTAATAAAAAGAACTCAAATGAGAATCTCATTAACATGGTGGGATAAAATATCTCATTCGAATTTCTGTTTATTATAAGAGTATACACATGGAAAAATATATGTATTTATGTATAGGTTAGGGTTAGGTTAGGTTAGCAGGCTGTTGGTAAATGGAAGATTAGATTCCAGCTCACTTGGGTCCTGATATGGTCCCATTGTGCTACCTGTAGTGAAGACGAGTGATGGAGGAGAGGAGATTAGAAGAGTCGGAGGAAGAGTAGATGAGGGAAGACCATAGAAGAGCAAGAGAATAGTAGAAAGCAGAAACAGGTGGGAAAAACCAAAGCAAGGAGTTGTCTTGCAGAACATCCAGGATGTCGAGCCCCCTATTGGGCGAACCATCCACTGCTCCTGATGAAGGAGCTAATACAACCGAGTTCCGTATTTGAGAGCTCGGAGAGGGTACTGAAGGATCTGCTGCCTAGAAAGCGGAGGCGGTGATCCTCCATAGCTGGGCAGAGGCATAGAAGGTGTGCGATGCTTTCTTCTTCTTCCTCGTCATTGCAGCTGGAGCAATACTCATTGTATGGTAGACCCATGCGTCTGGCATGGGTTCCGAAGGTGCAGTGTCCCGTGACCGTGGCCACAAGATTGCGCAATTGCGGTTTTGGAAAGTTCAGCAGATTTTTGGTTCTGTTGATATCAATGCAAGGCCATAGGGTCCTTGCTGTGGTACAGGATGGTTCATTAAACCATCTTGTTTGTGCCTCTTGCATAAGGGCTTTCTCGATTCGCCTCCAGCAGGCCAAGAGCGGAAGACTACAGAAATTGTCAATTTCAGCGGCCTCTAACTCTGTACCTCTCCTGGCCAGATTGTCAGCGATGAGATTGCCTGTGTTTTCTCCGTGTCCCCGTACCCAAATAATGGTAACACTAGAACAATTAGCCACTGTATTAAGTGATTTCCTGCATTCCAGGGTAAGGAGGGATGTTGTGTACACACCCGAAATTGCTATTATTGCAGGTTTGCTGTCGGTTATGATATGAATAACTCTATTTGTTATCCTATAGTACCGTAGCCAGTTTGTTGCCTTTTTGATGGCGGATATTTCAGCTTGTAAGATACTACATTCGTCCGGGAGTCTGAAGGAAATCCTGATCCCGAATTCTTCAATGTAGACACCCCCGCCAACCGTGGAGCCCCGTTTGGAGCCATCCGTTAACACTCGTAGGGCCCCGTGCGGTGTAGGGGGGAGGTCCTCCGATAGAGAGTAGTTAAATGCTCTATAAAAGGAAGGTCTTGGAATGCAATAGTCGATGAGATCAGGGATAGTTCCCATGGTCTCTACAATGCTAGCGTGACCCCATGGTCGATATTTCCATGCGTCTGTTGTACTAAGTCGCACCGCAGTGCGTAGAGCTAGCTTCCTAGCCATCAGATCGACTGGAAGCCAGCCCAGCATAGCAAAAAGGGCCTTTGTGGGCGTAGTTCTAAGGGCACCAGTTATCATGATTGCCATTAAGCGGAGAGTTCTCTCAATTCGCTGTCGGTTTGTTGCCAAGTCCAGTGCTTTCCACCAGATTGTTACACCATAGAAAAGAGTTGGTTTGATGACCGTTTCAAATATCCAATTAATCCCCTTGGGACTTATGCCCCAGGTAGGACCAATGGCTTTCTTGCAAACATATAATGCCGCTACGGCTTTTGTTGCACGAGCATGAAGATTGTCTCTCCATGTTAATTTATTATCAAGGATAATGCCTAAGAATTTGGCTTTATCCGATAGGGCTAGTGTAGTGCCATTTATTTTGGGTAGAGTGAAGGTGGGAATTTTGTATCTTCTAGTGAAGAGCACTAGTTCCGTTTTGGTTGGGTTGACGCTGAGGCCGTTCTGTGAGCACCATTTACAGACCTCACTGAGTGCATCTTCCAGCCTGTAGCTAATTGTGTCAAGATGGAAGCCCGAGATAGTCACTGCCACATCATCTGCATATGCAACAGTATTGACGCACATGGACTCCAGTTTACTAAGCAGGACGTTTAATGCCACATTCCATAGCAGAGGGGATAGGACACCACCTTGTGGCGTGCCCTTGCGGGCGTACCTGGTAATGCGTGCTTCCCCCATGGTAGATGTGATGGCTCTGCGTTCAAGCAAATTCTTGATGAATTGACATAGTGACTGCTCTATTCCTAGCTCTGTGAGAGCTTGGGTAATAGCATCCGAGTTGATATTGTTAAAGGCGCCCTCAATGTCCATGAAGGCCGCAAGAGTATAATTCTTATGCTCAAGTGACCCTTCAATGTGACCTACGAGCGAATGTAACGCCGTCTCAACCGATTTGCCTTTGGTGTAGGCGTGTTGATTGGCTGATAAAAGATTACTGTCGATTGTTATAGTTCTAATATGAACGTCGATTAGTCTTTCTAAAGTCTTTAAAAGAAAAGATGTGAGGCTGATAGGTCTAAAGTCCTTTGCCTTCGAGTGCGATGCTTTTCCCCCTTTTGGGATGAAAATTACATCGCATTTGGTCCATTGTTGCGGAATATGGGACCAGTCAAGACATGCTCTGTATATTATGAGCAGCCAGGGTGTAACAAGGTCTAAATTGTGTTGTAGATCTGCGGGAATGATTCCGTCCGGACCAGGTGATTTGTACGGATGGAAGCTTTTAATAGCCCAGTGAAGTCTGTCAGTAGTTATTGCTACGTTCGTCATACTCCGGGCAGGAGGGGAAGCGTTTTGTACCTCCATAAAAGGGGAACAGCCCGGAAAGTGAGTTTCCATTAGGGCTTCTAGGGACTCCAAGGAGTTAGTAGTCCATTTGCCGTCTAGTTTCTGGATGAATCCATGTACGGACGGTTATTTGGCCAGAATTTTGCGCAGCCTGTTAGTGTCGGAGAGGGATTCCACATTTCCGCAGAAATCTTTCCAAGACTTACGTTTAGCGTTTCTAACCTGATTTTTGAATTTATTCAATGAGGCTTTGTAAAGAGCCCAGTTACCTGTTCTTTTTGCCCCATTAAAGAGTCTGCGGCAGCTCCTGCGAGACTCTTCTAGGCTGACAGACCACCAAGGTGGTTTGCTACTTTTGCGTTGTGTGGAAGATTTGCAAGAGATTCTTGTTGCTTCCTTAAAAGCATTAGTTAGATTATTGACTGCTATTTCTATATCGGCTACTTCCTATATGTTTGGAGGATGTGCAATTGAGTTGGTGAGGATATTCTTATGTTCCTCCCAGTTCGTTTTACGCCTATTAACGAAAAGCTTGGTGCTTCCGGTTTTTAAGCTGATATTGAATTCAATATAGCGGTGATCAGAAAAGGAGCAGTCAGCTGAGACCCTCCAGTCCCTAATTATATGAGCGTGTCTCGCACTAGCAAGTGTAATGTCTAGTACTTCTTGTCTGTTTGAGACTACAAAAGTTGGTTCTGAACCTTGATTCAGCACTACTAAGTTTTTATCAATAATGAAGTCGAATATACACTCACCCCTTTCGTTGGTATTTGAGCTACCCCAGACGTGGTGATGTGCATTAGCGTCCGCACCCAACAGGATTGGTATGCCTTTCAAGTTGGCGTTGTGTGCCATTTTGTGGACCAGATTGTGTGGTGGTTGGTCCGCATGATCATGCGCCATGTAGCAGGATAGGATCCATATGGTGGATCCTCCTGTCTCCCATGCTGCAGTTACAGTGTCTTCATCACTAAAATCGGATAGAATGAAGATATTGAGATTTGTTTTTGCTAAGATACAGGATCGAATGTTTTTAGCGTTGTTACCTGTTTTTGTTGCATACAGCAGTTTGTAGCCAGTGGTGCTAAGTCCAAGTATTCTGCCGTTTTTGGTCCACGGCTCTTGGACTAGCACAATGTCCTCCCCTTTTTCTGAAAGGCGGAGGGTTAATGCAGCTGATGCTGCCTTAGAGTGCTGCAGATTAACCTGTAGCACTTTCGCCATTGTCCGTGTCGGGGTCATAGACGGCATTTGCCTCGGCATCACCCTGACTCGGGTTCAGGAGTGCGTCCTCGTCATCTCCAAAAATGAGTCCCTCCAGGAGATCCCCAACCAAACCGGCTGTTGATTGGGAAGATCCTGAAGTGACCGATTCCGTGGAGTCCCCTATGACCTCCGTACCGGCTGGCTTGTCAGGTGTTGTTTTTGCCAGCTCCTTCACATGGCCGCTAGCATTGTCGGGATCGCGTTCGCCATCACCGCGGTACACACTGAGCCTGATTCCCATAAAACCATAGAAGACCAGGCCCTGTCTGTCCCGAAGTAGAGGCAACGTCTCCTTATTCAGGACAACGATCACCTTCCTACGTGCACCTTCCGCCCAAAAACCTTGACCACCTTCCAATCACTGGTTGGTAGGTCAGGGTTTGCACGACGGAAGATGCCTAGGATAGCCTCTGGGTCATGCGGCTCTGCCGGAATGGTCGCAACTGCTCTCGGTCTACGAGGAATTTCGTTTACCGGGACCAGCTCCAACCTCGCGCCAGGCCACACCTCGCCAAGAGACTCGATCACTAGCTTAAGTTTGGTGACCGACCTCTCGTCCGTGCAAGACACCAGTTTAACACGGCCCTGGACCCAGCCAGCGTTCGTGAATTGAGGCGAGGTTTCTTGGACCTCGCTGGTGTTGAGCAGGTAGACGTCAAGCAGCTTTTGACAGATCAAACCCCATTGAGCATGGTCGATTGATCCGTCGCTGTTGCTGCGATCCAGAACAGCTCTTATCAGCGGATTTTTTGCAACCTCGCTGTAAGACCTGTTCGTGATTTTGCCGTCACCCTGTCTCGGTTTTTTATTTTGTGGCTGCATCTGCTGCTGAGACGAATCCTCTCCTGATCTTTGTCTTTTGGGGCCAAAACTTGAAGCCGGTTTGGCAGTGCCCTCAGGAGAAGATCCGTCTACAGTAGCCAGATGTGTCTTGGCCCAAGCTAGCGAGGATTTCTCCGCGCTAGTGAGTTCCGCCGCCGCTTTATTGCCCAACCGCTCGATATAGCGTCGAGCGGCCCGAGTCTCGGAAATGGCTTTGCGGGACGAGAACTTCCTCTCTCGTGAACTTGTCGAGGCGGATACATCAGGCACAGTTGCCTTCGCTACAACCGGCGTATACGCTTCGATGGTATTGGGTGCAGTTGGCGCGACTGGAGCGTGTACAGCCGGCGCACCCTTTGATTCACTGATTGCTGGTGCATTAGGCACAGCTGCTTTGACCGCAGCCGGCGCACCCGCAGATGTTTGTTTGGGTACACGAGGCACAGCAGAGGATTTCTCAGCCGGCGTACCCGTTTTGATATTGGTGGCTAGGTTTTTACCAGCCGCGGAGGTGCCTGGACTTTCATCCCTGGACACACTCCGCTGCACTCTTGCCCTACCTAGCGACAGGGCAGCTGGTTTATTGTTTTGTTTGTTTGTTGTTGTTTTTGTTTTTGTGTTTAGTTTATTTTTATTGTCAATTTTTTTATAACATAATGACCATATTTTTTTTTTTCAAATACTTAAAATGCTTATAAGTGTATTTTTCCATAAGGATAAAAAATTCGAATACGTGTATTTTTCCATAAGGATAAAAAATTCGAATACGTGTATTTTTCCATAAGGATAAAAAATTCGAATACGTGTATTTTTCCATAAGGATAAAAAATTCGAATACGTGTATTTTTCCATAAGGATAAAAAATTCGAATACGTGTATTTTTCTATAAGGATAAAAAAGTGCCAGAATGCCCACAAATATACTACTTAAATGTACAAATTCGAGAAAAACGTCCTGGCTTACAACACAAAAAAATTATTTTTCATCAAGACAACGCACCAGCGCACAAGAGTGTTTTAACAATGGCTAAAATCAACGAATTAATGTACGAGTTGCTTGACCACCCACCTTATTCTCCTGATTTAGCTCCCAGTGACTTTTACCTGTTCCCAAATCTAAAAAAATTCCTTGCTGGCAAGCGTTTTACCTCAAATGAAGATGCAATTACAGTTGTAAATTACTATTTTGAAGACCTTGAGGAAAACTATTTTAATCAAGGGATAGAATTGCTAGAAAAGCGTTGGACTAAGTGTATTGAAGTTTCAGGAGATTATATTGAAAAATAAAAATATTTTTGAAAAACTAACTATTCTCTTTCATTGCTAGGCTAAGAAGTTTCCGAACTGCCCTCGTATTTGTGCATTCGAGGAGTCTAATTCTATTAAAAATATAGGAAGGTACTTTCTAATTCCATAACGTCATCGTATTGCATATTTTTGAATTCGGAGCATTTAAGGTGATACCACTGAGTCAGGTATCACACCCAACATTTCTTAGCTAATCATCTTCGGTATCCGAATCTAACACTTCAGAACAAATGCTACATTTTTGCTTTTGCTTTGGTATTTTAAATTTGACTGGCTTGATTCCTTTTTCTTTTTTTGGCTTCTTTCAGTTTCTTTCATCCGTATAAGGATCCTACATGCAAGAGCACTGAGGGCCATAATTTTTGTTTTTAATTGTAAGGACGTTTGGGAAGTAAAGATGATTTTCGAAGAATGTTGATATCGATGATTCCGAGTTTTAATTAGCTTTGTGTAGCTAATACTTTTGGTCAAATTAAATGTTGGAGAAGGGCTAATAGGATCACATTATAAGGGAGCTACAAATTGAAGAACTAAGTGAGAGGCATTCAGCTGGCAATTGTAAGGTTAGAGAGGAGCACGAAATGTTCAGCTATATGACAACATTGCAAAATTATTTCCATTAAATTCAAATATTATTAATGAAATGTGACAACATTGCAAAATTGTTTCAAATATTTTTGAGAAGGCATGCAGAGTTGTACTTTCGTATGTGAATGATTTCCGTTAAGTTCAAAATAAAGTTTAAATGTAAAAATGTGTATAAATACTAAATAATTAAAAAAATGCACTGCTTAAGTATCCCCCCTTTGATGCTGATAGCGTCCCGATTAAGCATCGAAATTAAATTCCGTTAGTGCCCTCCCCCTGGAGCAAAACTACGTTTTTTTTATTCATTCACCTCAAATATTTGTTCTTTCGATTTATGAAGATTTTTTTTCAAAGGATAGATAACTTTTTTTGCTTTATTCAAGATGTGGTATTTGTTTTCTTATTTTTTTTTTCACTGTACTCCATTTCTTCGTATGCCCCCGAAATTCATAAGTTTATGGACAACATTTGTTTTTCTCTTGAAATTTTTTTGTTTTTATTGCTTTAAAAAAACTTTGTCTCACTAGGCCAGGATACTTTTGTGTTGGAAATTGTTGCTTAATTTTTATTGTCTTATTTTTCGTTAATTTTTTATTTTGTTTGAATAGAAAACACAACAATTTGTACGTATGTATGTATGTATGTAGGTATGTATGTAGTAACGCATGTAATAATATAAAAATATAATTAAAATTTTTGTTGAATTTTAATGAATATTGTTTGTAATGTTTAATATTACATCGCTGAAGTTGTTACCGTTGTTACAGCTTTTCTGTTAAATTCAATTTTAGAATTAACTAGCCTATCCCGGTGTGCTTCGCTACCCCCCCCCCCCCCCCTCGTTTCAAAATCAAATTAAAAGTATTTATATATCCTATTGTGAAATTTTAATGACGACAGTACTGATACGTTCTGCTAAAAACTGATTGGATATAAATAATAATATTTTCCAACGTAAAAAACTCTTAGAAATTTTGAATTTTCATTAATTCAATAAAACTGAACTTGAGCCTGATAATATTACTTTTCAGATTTAAATTTTTTCAAGTAAATTTCTTTGTTTCATGTGTTAGTATTACATAGGAGATAAATACCGCGTCATCGTAGACAAACCTGAATACAAAAAGATTAACGTGTAAGAAAAATATGACACAAATTTTAATTTCAAAATCAAAGTGCTCAAAAACAACCAGAGATTTGAAATAAATAAATGATAAATTAATTTTAAAAAAATATCCAACAAAAGCAATTCTGGAACCAATCAACTGACTGAAACTTTTATTTCCGAAAATGTTTTGAAATAAAAATAATTGAAATTTTTTACGGGAAAGAAATGTCTTAAGAAAATTTTCATTTCGGCAACAATTTCATTGGGGACCATTTTAAAAATTAAACATTATTGGCTGCAAGTCCAAATAAATAGACGTAGTCGTTTATTTAAAACGCTCGCGAGTTTCCGTCATGATCGTGTGCAAATTGTGTTTTTGTGAGCACCAATGAAAAGAAAACAAGCTTAAGCTTAGATCCCACTATCGGCACATTGTACCGATTTTCGTCGGCTCACTAAAATAAAGTTATAAGTAATAAGCTAAATTTGCCTTATTTGTCAACTAATTTAAATATAAGGACATATTTGCACCACACTGCATTGGTAATAAAGCCATATAGACTTATTCCAGTATTAATTAAAAAATAATGCAATTTTGGTTTAGTACTTATGACTTTATTGCAGTGAGCCGACGAAAATCGGTACATTGTGCAGATAGTGGGATCTAAGCTTTAGGCATATGCGACAGATCAGAAATGCGGTCGTACATTATAGTGAACTAGCTTATCCCGGTGTGCTTCGCTACCACCCTCGGTATGAAATAAAATTAAAAGTATTTCTATATCCTATTGTGAAAATTTAATGACGATAGGTCCAGTAGTTAAGACTATATTACGACTTTTAATTTTCCTAAAAAGGGGCGTGGTCCCACCCACTTTTCTTCTGGTACGTATTCCAAATTATGCCAATACCATATGTACCAAATATCATCGACTTAGGTAAAAAAATGCCCAAAATATGGCGATTTAAATTTTTAGGTTATATCGGCGATGCCACACCCCTTTTTCCAATCAAAACTTCATATAGCCTATAATTCATCCGACAGTTCCAGTTAAATACTGTGAAAATTTCAGGAAGATCCGTTCAGAGGTTTAGCCTCCTATAAGGAACAAACAAACAAATAAACAAACACACATTCGGTTATATATATATAGATGAAGTCTCCATGAAAAATGCTGCAATAAATAAATATAAAAATGGCCTCAACGTGGAAAATTTTTGTTGTTTTCAGTGTAAAAATTTTGGGGCAATTTTTTATGAATCCTGAATGAAAAAAAGTCATCCACGCTTTTATCTTCAGTAAACACTAATTTTAATTCCATTTGTTTGTTTCCCTTCTTACGCCTGATTTCATAATGTTCGGTAAAATGTCTGTTAACAAAAAATTAACTAATTACTGGTTAGGCTAACGGGCACTATTTAATCAACGGTTACGTATTTTCGTTTCACCATCTTTCGGTTAAGTAACAAAAGAATTTAATAAAAATGTGGCAATACTATCGGTTTGTTTACATAAAAAATGAATTAAAAAGACAGTTTTTACCAAATTTGAGAAACAAAACTTTGTAATAATAGTAAAATTCAGCTAAGTAATAATTAATATAGTGTTATTTGTACATAAATACATATGTACATGTATATAAAGCATTAATATAAATTGTTTGTTTGTAGTATGTTCTCCGGCGACGACGTATTTGGGACATACATAGTTGAAGGAATGTAGTTTGTGTCCAGAGGATAGGAAATAAATCAAGAGGCGGAATTTGCCATGATAAGATGACGTAAATATATGTACATAAGCGTATTTAACGTCCAACACTTTTATCTATGATTTAAAAATACCAACCGGCAAAATTTGATGAAATTGTAGGCAATGAAGATACTGTAGCTAGTTTGTCCGAACTTGCTACGCTCCTAACATTATTATAGCGGTAAGTAAAATGATGAATAAAAAAATAAGCAAAAGCTGATTTTTTTTGGTATGGTATAGGGTCCAACTGGTGTGAGCAAAACAACGACTATTCAATGTTAGGCTAGAATATTACTTGGTGAGAGCTATAAGGAAGCAGTATGGGAATTAAATGCCTCAAATGAACGTGGTTTAGACGTAGTGCGGAATAAAATTAAAATGTTTGCTTAACAAAAAAGTCACTCTCTCCCGTGGACATCATAACATTGTTGTACTAGATGAAGCTGACAATATGACTGAGGGTGCACAGCAACCACTGATGTGTATATTGAAAATTTATAGTAAGACCACACGTTTTGCATTAGCTTGTAATACAAGTGAAAAAATCATCGAACCCTTACAGTCTCGATGTGCCATGTTGCGTTTTACGAAATTATCATTTGCCAAGATTTTGGCTAAACTTATTGCAGTTTCTCTCTTTTTTGTGAATAGAAATTTTAAATTAAAAATATTACAAACATATAAATATCGATTTGTATCTCTATACATTTTGTTTTATTTTCCTCCGATTAGAGTGCTAACCGGCAAATTTCTTTCAGTTAAATTTAACATCAACTTTTCTGTTAAATTCTGTCAGTTAAGAGTTAATCATATATTGTGTAATACAATTTAGCCAGACTTTCGGTTAAAGTGTTGATTATTTTTTAATCGAACATCGTGAAAGGGCGTTAAATGCATTTAATCTGACCTTGTGATATTTATACTTTAGAAAACAAAAACAAATAATCAAGGTTGAAATAATCTTGTTCCTAAGATTATATATTTTGTTTATTTAAGAACAGTTAACACAACAACAAACTGTTTAAATGTAAACGAAACTGGATTTTACTTTTTTAAACTTCAAACACTTTCTACACGTCCGGCAATTTAATGCTAAACAGAAAATACTTGCTAGTTGAAGGCAGAATTCAAAGTAATTTTATTCATCAAATATGTGCTACTTATATACTATTTTCTAAACACAGTTGTATGCAAAATAACTTTAAGCAAAGTGTGAATTGTGACAACAATGTAAAATTATTTCCGTTAAATTTAAATATTATTAATAAAATGTGACAACATTGCAAAATCGTTTCCATTAAATTCAAATATTATTAATGAAATATGACAACATTGCAAAATTATTTCCGATAAATTCAAATATTATTAATGAAATGTGACAACATTGCAAAATTGTTTCAAATATTTTTGAGAAGGCATGCAGAGTTGTACTTTCGTATGTGAATGATTTCCGTTAAGTTCAAAATAAAGTTTAAATGTAAAAATGTGTATAAATACTAAATATTTAAAAAAATGCACTGCTTAAGTATCCCCCCTTTGATGCTGATAGCGTCCCGATTAAGCATCGAAATTAAATTCCGTTAGTGCCCTCCCCCTGGAGCAAAACTACGTTTTTTTTATTCATTCACCTCAAATATTTGTTCTTTCGATTTATGAAGATTTTTTTTCAAAGGATAGATAACTTTTTTTGCTTTATTCAAGATGTGGTATTTGTTTTCTTATTTTTTTTTTCACTGTACTCCATTTCTTCGTATGCCCCCGAAATTCATAAGTTTATGGACAACATTTGTTTTTCTCTTGAAATTTGTTTGTTTTTATTGCTTTAAAAAAACTTTGTCTCACTAAGCCAGGATACTTTTGTGTTGGAAATTGTTGCTTAATTTTTATTGTCTTATTTTTCGTTAATTTTTTATTTTGTTTGAATAGAAAACACAACAATTTGTACGTATGTATGTATGTGTGTAGGTATGTATGTAGTAATGCATGTAAATATATAAAAATATAATTAAAATTTTTGTTGAATTTTAATGAATATTGTTTGTAATGATTAATATTACATCGCTGAAGTTGTTACCGTTGTTACAGCTTTTCTGTTAAATTCAATTTTAGAATTAACTAGCCTATCCCGGTGTGCTTCGCTACCCCCCCCCCCCCCCTCGTTTCAAAATGAAATTGAAAGTATTTATATATCCTATTGTGAAAATTTAATGACGACAGTACTGATACGTTCTGCTAAAAACTGATTGGATATAAATAATAATATTTTCCAACGTAAAAAACTCTTAGAAATTTTGAATTTTCATTAATTCAATAAAACTGAACTTGAGCCTGATAATATTACTTTTCATATGTACATCAATATAAGTTCAAATAATAATTACGTTTATTCGTAATAATAATAATATAAAAATTAGGGATGCCAATCGGGACTGATTTTTCCAAATCCCGGGATTCGGGATTTTAAAAATTGGGATCCCGGGATTTTTCGGGATCCCGGGATTTTTCGGGATTTCGGGATTTTTCGGGATTTCGGGATTAAATAAATATATTTTCCATCTTCATAATTAAACTGCTTTTATATATTTCCAATGTATCAAAATGTTTATTATCTATTATGTTTTATGGAAATAGATACAAATACAAAAATGAAGTAAATAAAAACATAAAAGTAAATTCATTTAAT
Organism: Lypha dubia; assembly: GCA_947311025.1. Taxonomy (NCBI): domain Eukaryota; kingdom Metazoa; phylum Arthropoda; class Insecta; order Diptera; family Tachinidae; genus Lypha; species Lypha dubia. Next base: position 49,235,316 of record OX371262.1, read on the forward strand.
AAACAAAAATAAAAAATTAATAAAAAAATTCATATAAATTAACAAAAACGAAAAAGTAAATTCATATAAAGTAATTATAAGACACAAAAAAAAACATTAACAAAAAAATTATTTCAATTTATAAATGTATTAATTGCACTTCTTGAATTTCAAGTGAAAATAATCAATTTCAAATCGTATCTTATTTGAAATTAAGAAAGTTCAAAATTTCAGTAGATATTTTCTTTAAAACTTAAAAGTTCCATTCGGAAATTCTAATTAAAATTATAAATTTCAATATATATTTTTTTAAATTAAAGTTTTAAGTGGAGTAATAATCATATCTGACTAGACATATTGTACATTATACAATATAAAATAAAATTAGCAATGAGAATGCAAATTCTTGCTTATTTTGAAAAATAATATTCACTGTTTTAAAAAACTTCTTAGAAATATTAAGGCATTTAAAGTTTCGTCTGACAACCTTGATCTGATTTTGTTAGCGACATAAGCAGCCGATGAAAAACATCTTTCGCAATCAACGCTTGTTGGTAGAATTGTTAATAAATAACTGTACGCAGCTTGCAGATAGGTACCTCTAACACCTTCTGACATAAACAAGTCGAATTCTTTTGTAATGTTAGAATTTACATCGTTGTATGCGTTGTTCATTGTTTTTACTGGACTTCTACACTTTTCTATGGCATCGTTTAACTTTTTCGCTATAGAAAAATTATCATCCATTTCTATTTCCTCAACTGAATCGTTCTCATCAATCTCACCTGATGAGGTAGCCGACTCGTTAGAAACAGTTTTGGCTTTAAAACGAGATATTAAATTTTTTAATTCGATTTTAATTAGAGATATGTCAAATTGATCATCTAAATCATTTTTTAAATTTGGATTTTTTAAAAAGTTAAGCAGCGCAGAGTAAATAGTCCTACGCTCCTTAATTCTGTTAAGAAGAGCCCTCATTATTTCGTCGCTTAAGTTGCAATTTATTGTTGAAATCTCTTTTAGCATAAAGGACAAAGCAGCATCCGCTTTGCATAGATTCATGTCCATACGACAGAGTGCTTCCACTGTAACTTTGATAGGATTTAAAACGTTAGTTATCTGCTTAAGTAAACAAAACTCATCGTCAGAAATGGAATAGGTTTTTAAATCTATTAAAGCTTTTTTAATTGGGCCTTCCAATTCTAAAAACCTCTGGCACATATCAAACAGTGTATTCCATCTAGTCTTGCAATCTAAGATAAGTTTTAGTTCTTTACCCTTATCGTGTACGACATATTTTTGCAAAGTATCATTTTTTGTTGGGGACTTTCTGAACATTTTTGAAATTTTCCTGACATTTTCAATAAGAGGTTTTATATGGAATCGATCAGTAACATCATTCTTGGTATTACTTGTGTATATCTCAAAAGATTCAAATTCTTCATCTTCATCATCGTCGTCTGACGAGGACGAGTCATACTCAACGACTGGAACAGCAGGAGCTGGCTTGTAAAAAACATCAAGTACTGCAAGATGTACACCATGTGCAAAACACAATTGCTGCTTCGGATCAATTATTCTCCCTATTTTTTTCATTGTTGCTGCTCCATCTGTAGTAAACCCTACAATATCGTTATTAAGTGACAGCCCGTATTCCTTCAAACGTTGTTCTAAGTATTCAATACACACGACGGCAGTGGCAGATTTGTTTAATCTAACCAATCCAAGATTAAAGAATTTTTCATTTGAATGCACAATTACGTTAATATAACGTTTGTTTGAAGTAGACGTCCATTCGTCAAATGTAAGGCTTAACTTACAACCTTCTAATTTAATCTTATCCAATTCCTGTTTTACGTTGTCCTTGCATTTGTAAGAGAATTCCATAAACTTACTTTTAATAGTTTCTCTAGATTTTGGAACTTCAAACCCGCGTGCTTGTAATGACTTTCGAAGTTCAGTAGAAGTGATAAATAATGAAAATGGTATACCATCCAGAGCAGTCATGCGTGCTATTACCGCACCAAGGGACTCATCCTGTTGTAAAAAACCAAAATTGGTGATTTTCAAAATTTTTCGCTGCGGCTCTTCTTGATCACTTTTTTGTACCTTTACACCATGTGTCTATTTAAATAAACAAAAGTTATTAACAATAATAAAAGTTGATCATTATACATACAAGTAGATGTGTTATTAGTCCTTTTGTAGAACCACCATTAGTCTTCAGTTTTTTTTTACACATTTTGCATCTTGCTTGTGGAGCACCAGTTGCATCCACCAAAAAGTGGAACCATACAGAGGTTTTTTCTCCACTTTTTGTTTTATGCGGAACAAAATTCATTTGTACTGAAAAATTTGTATATGTATATCTTTTATTTTTGTTTTATGATTGTTATTTTACAACTTTATGTTTTTTTCACTTTAATTTTGTACGTTGTTGAACGCTTTGTAAATAAGAGTAACAAATAGAAACATTTGCTTATGGATTAGGGTGTATCAACTACTTGTAAAGTTATAATAGTATGCTTCATATACATTTTTTTAAAAAATATTTAATGATAAAAATTTTCGGGAAATCCCGGGATTTCGGGATTCGGGATTTCCCGTTTGGCATCCCTAATAAAAATATTAATTCCGCTTGGGCACGAGCTATAAATTTCCTAATAAGAGGGGTCACAGTAATATGTGAATATCCCTAATATAGAGTAAAAACAACAAAAACGTTAAAATACAAAGTAGATTACTTTAATGATAACGGACTATGAGTTTGTGTTTATTATTAGTAATTTTCCAAACAGTGATGAGGGAATTTCGTACTAACCAGCACTGTTTCATTGTAGAATAAAAATTTAATTAAAAATTAATTCTCATATTCTATTTCTGTTGAAAACTGGTTAAATAGTTGATATTCTTCTCAATTAGTATCCACTTTACGAAAATTGTAAAGATGGACAATTGAACGCTGATGAGAGGTGTAGCGGCCTTGAAATCAGTACTGATACGTTCTGCTAAAAACTGATTCGATATAAATAATAATATTTTCCAACATAAAAAAACTCTTAGAAATTTTGAATTTTCATTAATTCAATAAAACTAAACTTGAGCCTGATAATATCACTTTTCATATGTACAAAAAAAAAAACATTAAAACCAATTTTCCTGGATCGACCCATCATTAATATTATCGCTAAATCAGTTCTTGACTAATGGCCAGTTTTTGACTTTATATTTAAGGACGTAATTAGTTAATATTTATTTAAATTTATGTTGTGTTTAATTAAATAAGATTTCATTTCTTTAGTGTGTAATTAAAGTTCTTATTTAATTACAATGAAAATATGGTAGCACTACGTAATATAAAAAATTTCCCACAAATTTCCTAAAAGAACAGCTGACTTGAGCAAATAAAGAAAAATCGAAAATATATATATTTTAGCTAAAAATAAGAATAACTGAGAACTGCTGAAATGTTTTAAAATAATAAAAGCAACTTTCAAAATGATTAAAAGTGTAATAGCAAAAAAACATGCAAATATTTTATGCAACTTGTCAGCACCCACAAATTTTTTATTTGCTTTTTTTCAAACAAGAAGACCAAGCAGTCAAAAACATATGGCAATTCGTAAAACTTCCCTGTCGGAAACAAAACTAACTTTAATGTATTGTTATGTTTAAAATTAATACACTATTATTTTCTTTTTATCTTTCAACTTTATTATTATAAAACTCAAATTCTATAAATATTAACTTTACAACTCTTTGTTTTTACAACTGTATTCAACTGTCTTCTTTTACAACAGATTGCTTTTTCAACTGATTGCTTTTACAACTGAATATTCTATTTCTTAAACCTAGCTTATTTATACTTAATTACTATTCAATAATTATTCTTTAATATTTTAATGTTGCAAAATTATTCTTAATCAGCTATTTATTAGTATTTAATAATTATTATTCTTTAACATTGTAATGTTGCACAATTATTCTTACTCAGCTATTTATTACTATTCTTCTGACCCAGTTTGTATTTAATAAAAATAGCTTAGTAAGCTTTTGGGCATTTCGCAATTTATCAACGCAAACAGTTGCACAATTGGTCAAGTCAATGCACTGATCAAGTCAATGAACTGGTGACTGTTTGTGTTAACAAGTTGCGAAATGTTCATGTAGGAGGGTTGATCAAGTCTGACTCATAACATTCCTCCCCCTTTGCGGAAGAAAACATCCAATTATAGATGTTTTCTCAATGTATGGTTTTCCTTGGGTCAGAAGATTTTTATTCTAAATCTTAAATGTAGTTAGTGTGTTCTGAGTTTAAATCTATTGGAGCTTGTTGCTGTTGTTGTAGTTGTTGGTCTTGATGCTGGTACGTGTATTTGGATACTTCAAACGTGGGGGAATTCTGGTCCTGTAAATGGTTTCCCACAATTCTATTCAACTCTGGGCCACGTTCCGGGAATTCATTGTTTATTTTGACCCTTATTTGATTATGTCGTTTGCACAAAACCCATATGATTATTATTGCTGCTGTCGTAATAACGATTATTGTTGTATACGTAATGTTATTCAAAACATTCTGCTGGAATTTCAGTTCCCGGATCGTGTTGATGTTGCTGATCTGCTTTATGTGTAGATTCTCCAAGGTAGTATAATTTCCGTGGCCACATTGTTGTTACCTCTTACTAACAGAAACTTCTGGGTTACATCTATGACATGGCTAACGAAGGTTTGGTCACCTATTGTTATGCTGCAATTGTAAAACGAAAACAGGTAGGTTCCAGTGAGGTTTAAACGTCGGTCGTCGCAGTTTGTTGACATTGGTGTTTTGTCTGCATTGCTGACTACGATCGTACCTTCTTCTATTAGCTCTACGGTTTCTGCTTCGTGTAGGATCAGGTTGCACTTTCCTCTGAAAACGCATATTTTCGGTTGACTTAAACTTTTGAAATCTCTTTCACCTTTGTACCCGAAAACGCTCTTGTCGTTCCTCACTACGTATTCTCTTTCGGCATCTATTTGGTGGTGGCTGTCGTTTGGAATGGGTATTATTAGGGATTTTTTTAAACTCATGGTTTCGATGGGCAATCTGATTATGAACATCCGGCTGCAATGCCTATGTAATGCTACTCCCATCTGCATGTCTTGTATAGTTTCCACATTTATTTTGTACTCCTGGATTTCTTCAATGGTCAATAGTGCTGGAGCTCTGATTCCTGCTTGATCTGAGTCAAGCTGTTCAGAGTCTTCCTGTTCTCATTTATTGCTTCCACCATCTGGTTAATTGACGTATTGAATCTATTGTTTATGTGGACCTGTTGATTTGACTGTTCGATGATTTGGTGCCCGTTAGCGTCAATCACCTCGAAATGTTGGTTTATTAGTTGCCGGTCCTCCTCATCTAGTGTGCCGTAGAGCCACTTCATCACCTTTCCTCCAATGTTCAGCAAACCACGTTTTACGCGGCCTGGCAGTAGTGTATGAATGCCGTTCTCAATTTCACCGAGTTCTTTTATGATGAGTTCCCTATAGGGAATCGGTAGTATCTTTGGTAGGTTAAGGCGGACCTCGCTGACAGAGTCTGCTATTTGTTGGATATCGATGTGATGTAGGATGTATTCAAATTTTGAGGCTATTTTTACCGACCCCATGTGTATTTCAGCGTAACCATCAGCTGACTCCAATTTCTCAATGTGCATCTCTCCGTCCGTGAACCAGATTCCCACGAGAAGAAGTTCTAAAATCTGAATTAAAATGTTAAGTTTATTAGAGGGCTCTCATGTAATCGTCGAACTTGCTGTTGTGTAAACTCATATCGGCTACCATGTACAACGCAGCTCCAAAAATATTTATGAAGTGTTAAAATTATATACAAAGTGTTTTATATATAAAGTGTTTTGTTTATTATTATTTGAAAACTAACATTGTAAATACTATTTTGGTTTTATAATATATTGCTGTTATATATATATATACATATGTATATTGTTTTCTTATTTAAATATTTTGAACACAGGCTTCAAATTACAAATATATATATTTTTTTTTTTTAATTTTTCTTACATTATTTAGTCAATTTAAAATATTTTATTTTTTTATGTTAAATTTTCCAAAAAAGTTTTTATTTTTCTATTTTCTTATATCCCCTTTTTTTTTTTTTTTTTTTTTTAAATCTATCGTACAACTTTTCTAAAGTTTCTTAATTGTTTCCTTTCCTCCCCGCCCAATAATCAACACATAGTCCTTTTCTTCTATTCTCACGATTTTCCTTAGGTACCGATTTACTTTCCAGTCCCCTTTTAACTCTGATAGCACTGAACGTAAAGTTCCTCTGTGTTCTATTGGTATTTCCGCCTTACTTTCTGTGCTAAACTTATTTGTCCACCTACTCATGGCTTTTGCAATATTTCCTCTGTCTATTCTGCTTATTTTTGTCTCCCCTATTCCATGTCCGTTGTTTATATTCTTTGCCAAATTCTCTGCAAATTTCAGGAGGAAAATACCACAATCTGTCAAATTATCTTGCTGGGAACAATCTGGGTAGCATTTCTCTAATGGTGCCTGCAAAAAATTGCTTTCTACATCGTACTTCTTTGCTTCATGCATAATAAACTCTCCCACAAACTTGAAAATGTGGTTAATGTATCTAGGTCTTAGTGAATCTAATACTATTATTTTAGGCCATGAAATTACGCCCAACATCCAGTGCTGGTCCTCACAAATCGGAAATATTATATGCTTTTTCTCGAGTACATTTACTCGCTTAGTTGCTAGGTTAATCCTGAGAGTACTTCCCTCGGTCGTTGAATTGCACCAATCTTTAATGGCAGTATAGAATTGTGCCCCGAAGATGTGCACGTCCTGCCTTTTTGATGCTTTCAGTGTATTAGTGATGACCCAATGTAAAAAAACGTCGATGTGTTTATCGTTCAACCACCGTTTCTGTATGACGTCTGAATAATCATTGGCTGTCATATCTATATATCTTTTGCCATTTTTGTATCTACAGAAACTTTTCCTACTGTCTTCCGTACTTGCTGTTGGTTTCTTTGAGTAATTCATTTTCAGTGCTGTTTTCTTTAGCTACCAGTATAGGGAGAAGTTGTACTGATTCTCGAAATGTCACCTCAGAATATATTTATTAACTGAAATTGCATAAAATGTAACCTATAATATATTGGGGTGAATCTCTATATATATATTTTTTTTTTTTTTTTTTTTTTTGTTAATTTTTGAGAACATTTAAGCGTCTTTTTTGTTAATTTCTATCTATGTATGTCGTGTTCCGCCTATCAATTATCTTCTTACTATCCAGCTCTTTCTTTCCCCCTAAATTACTCGTCAAATGTCCACTTTTTCTTATCGGTCTCTGTATGGCTTTATTAAATTGTTATGGTAAACCTTCCCCCTGTTTTTTATTCTCAATTTTACGTTTACTCTTGTTGGCACGTCTATAACTTCAAATGGCCCTAGCCATAAAGGAGCAAATTTATTTTTCCGAGTCTGGTTTCTTAACCAAACCCTTTGACCTATTTGATATTCTCGATGCTTTGAACCCCTGTCATAATACTGCTTCGATCTTAATTTTGCCTTCTCCTGATTTTTTCTGACGATTTCATGTGAACGTTGAATTTGATACTTTAGAATTTTGCTGTAATCATCCGTGTTGTATAGGGGTGCGGAGGTCTTTTCAATACTATGGGCATTTCGAACTCGAACCCGAATAAAACTCTTGTGGGTGTGTGTTTTGTTGTTGTATGTTTGCTGTTATTATACACATGCGTAGCGTGACTGAGCCATTCGTCCCAGTTGGTACCATCCAAATTGACGAAACTTCTAAGAAATTCAGCCAACGGTCGATGGGCCCTTTCTAGAGCACCATTAGCTTGTGGATGATAAGGCGTGATCAGTAGTTTTCTTATTCTTAGTATTCTGCACGTTTCCTTAAATAATTTTGAAGTGAAATTTGTTCCATTATCTGTTACCAAAACCTTGGGAATAAAATATCTTGAAATTATTTCCTTAAAAAACACTTTTGCTACTGTTGATGCTTCTGCGTCTGGCACGGCGGCACACGCGAAAAATTTTGAAAAGTCGTCCTGGAATGTTACGATATATTTATTTCCCCTGGACGATTAAGGTAGTGGTCCCACCAGATCCATGAAAATCTTCTCGAACGGTCTGCTGGAAGTGGTTGTTATTACCAAAGGCATTTTTTCGACTTTTGAGCATTTATTTTTCTGGCACAATGAACACGTTGCTACATATTTTTTAATCTGTCGGTACATACCGGCCCACTTGTATTGATTTCTGATGCGTGAGTAAGTTTTTAATGTGCCCTGGTGTCCTCCTAAAGGTGTATCGTGGAATGTTTTTATAACCCTTTTGATATCTTCCGGATTTGTCAAATAAACGGCCATATCTTCGTGCCCAGGATCTTCGTCTGCCTCAATTTCATCCGTACTTTTTTCGTCTTTCTTATACTGGGTTGCGTGTGTCTCTCTTGCTTTCGCTCTGGTTACTGCCCCTACGTTTATTTCCTCTACTGGAAGGCGACTAAGGGCGTCCGCGTTTTGGTTTGTTTTTCCGGGCTTATATCGTACTTCGAAATCGTATTCTAAAAGTTTCAGTCTTAGGCGGCCCAATCTGCCCTCCTGGTTTTTTAAATTGGCTATGCCTTTCAGGGGCTTATGGTCTGTGAAAATTGTAAAATGTCTGCCCAGTAGATATGGCCTAAACGTTTTTGTCGCCCATACGATGGCAAGCAACTCCTTCTCTATAGTGGAATATCGCCTTTCTGTTGCGCTTAGTACTCTGCTTGCGAAACTGATTGGTAAATCGCTACTTAGCTCTCCTTGAGAAAGAATAGCTCCTAGTGCTGTATTGCTGGCGTCCGTAGTCAGAATAAACGGTTTGGAAAAGTCAGGGTACTGTAGTAGAGGGGGATTTGCTACTGCCGCTTTCAGTTTGTCCATGGCGCTCTGGCACTCCTGTGTCCATTCCCATTTTACGTTTTTTCTTAATAGTTTGCTTAGTGGCAATGCAGTTTCCGATGAGTTCGGAATGAACTTTCTGTAGTAGTTGATCAACCCTAGGAATGCTTGAAGCTCTTTAATAGTATTGGGAGGGGGTGTGTCCCTTACAGCTTTTGTTTTATTGGGGTCAGGTAGTACGCCTTTTTCTGAGCACTTGTGGCCCAGATAAACTACCTCCCTTTGCAGAAAGTGACATTTCTCGGGGTGCAACTTGAGGTTGTATCTTCTTAGGACGTCTAGTACACTTTTCAGACGTAGCTGATGATCCGCAAGGTTTCTCCCGTAGATGACTATATCGTCCAGGTAGACGAAGCAGTTAACTCCCTGTAGTCCTGTTAATATTGAGTTTATTATTCTTTGAAAAGTGGCTGGGGCCCCTGTTAATCCGAAAGGCATGCGATTGAATTCAAAATGACCCAAATTGGTACTAAAAGCGGTTTTCTGTCGGTCCTGTTTATCCATCAAAACTTGGTGGTATCCACTCGCTAGATCCAGAGTAGAAAAATACCGGCTGTACCCTAGTTGATCTAGGATTTCATCAATCCTCGGTATGGGGAATATTTGTTTTATTGTAGCATCGTTCACTTTTCTGAAATCTACCACTAAACGCCATTTTTTCTCCCCGTCCTTTCCTGCTTTCTTGGGTACTAACAGAATTGGGGAATTCCAAGGTGAAATGCTGGGTATGATGATTCCATCTTTGATCATCTGTCCTACTTGTCTATTAATTTCATTTCGGTGAACCTCAGGCAGCCTATATTGCTTAGTATTAATTGGAGGTTGCCTGGGGTCGGTTGGTATCTTATGGCTGAGTACATTTGTGTACGTTAGGTTATCCCCGGATAGATGAAACACGTCGTCGTATGATCTCAAGATGTTCTCGATCGACACCCGCTCTTCCGGATTCAAATCTGGGCTAAGCTGTAATGTTTTCAATAGTAATTCTGTTCTCGCCGTATTGTCCGTGGTACCTGTGGTATTTATGTTTGCCGTTGATTCTATTCTGAAGTTTTCGGGGTTTTCATAATTCAGTTTTATTTTGTGGTCTGTGTTTATCGTAAAATCGTTGGTATTCAGGATAGGAATGAATGCTGTTCCCTCTTTGATGGATGTTAGGGTTTCCCCCACAAAGACTCCTGGCATGATTTCTGCTTTTTTTTACTATTATTTCTCCCTTTGCTGTTGTTATTGCTGATACAATTCCTTGGCAGCGACCCTTGATAGCAGTTTTTTCTGCTATATATAACTTTGGGGATTCTGGAATAAGTGGTAAGGAAGCTATCTCCTGCTGGCTCTCAAAAAATTTCACGTTTTTTGTAATTGTGTCCATTATTGATTTATTCCACATCATATCTCTGCCCAGTAGCCCATCTGCCGGCAAATTGCTTCCCTTTGGTACTACGTGCATTTTTAAAGAAAGTGTGTCTATGCTTTTATGGTTTACCGTTATGGTTCCCTCTGTACTTATGTTCCCTCCAAATGCTCCTAACAACGTCTTCCGCTCATTTGTGTTGATTTTTATGTGTGGTGCTAAAGCCTCATTCTTTATAAGTGTAGTATCTGCTCCCGAGTCCACCAACAATAGTAGTGTTTCTTTTCTTGCTTCTCTACAAGGAAAAGTTATGTATGCATCATCTGTCCTGTGTTCTCCGTTACTAGTATTACAGCTCTTCCGTCTATGTTCTATTTTGGATTCTGTGTGGTGTGCATGATATCGTAGGAAGTTCCTTTTTCTCTTTACCTTGTCTTTTATATCATATTTTATGATTTTTATGTTACTCCATGCCACATTTACGTGGTGTAACATTATTGCCATATAATTCAGGAATTTATTTAAAATTTCCCTACTAGCGCTGCAGATCGATTTTCCCTTTAACTTGTCATTTATATTATATTTTAATATTTTCATATTGTTCCATGTCACCATTAGGTAATGTAACATCGTTGCCATACAATTCAGGACTTTCTCTAAAACATCTCTACTTTCGTGACATGTCGATCCTGTGGGTCTCGTGTCAGATAACAAGGTGATGCGAGTATTTTTCCTCCGACGTGGCTTTCTTGGTGAACTGCAGCGTTTCTTCTCTTTCGTTTCTTTGTTGGTTTGTGTTGTTTCCGTATACGGGTTCCTGTTCTCTGGTTCTTCTGATATATCTATTCTATTGATATCCAAATTTGTAATGTTGAATGTCTGATCTTGAGCGGCTACCAAGTGTGGCTTTCTATTTTCTTTCTGATTAGTACTGGTTTGATTTGAGTTATCTCTGTATTTATTGGCGTTCCAGTCAGTTAATTTTGGCTGGGCCGTTCCCCGTTTCCCGAATCATTCGTATAGTTTCTATGCGTGTAATTGTTTCTATGCGTGTATTTGTTTCTATTGCCGTTATTATTGCTTCTATTATTATTGTTGTCATTTCTGCTGCCGTTGTTACTATTTCCAGGGCAATTGGACGAAATATGTCCCTGTTGATTGCAGCTATAGCACCGTCGTTCTCTATCGTTGTTGCCTTGAATACGAGCTCTGTTTTGATTTAACGGAAAATTCTGCGGGTTGGATCTAGAGTTATAATCAGCATACTCCTGCCATCTGCCTTGATTATAGTGGGTGCTGTTTCTTTTGTTAAAACATTCGCTCAACGAATGACCTTGTCTATTGCAAAAACTGCAGTATTTTGTTTGGTTCCTCTGTATATTATTGTTCGGTATGGAGTGGCTAAATGTTATGTTGTCATTTCTGCTGCCGTTGTTACCAAAAATGTTATGTTTATTCAGGGATAGTTGTCGCACTTCTCTTACCAGTTGTTTAACCGTTTCGTGTAAAGGTTCTTCGCCTTGAACTGTTGTGACGTTTGGAAAATACATGCTAGTATCCAATAGATTTTGAGCATTCTTGGTTATTTTTAGCAGGGTAGATAACTCGTTGTTTTCGTGACCAATGAAGTTTGATACCAGCTTGGGATCTCGTAAGCCTCTTATGTAACTTCTTACAGCTGATTGGTTACAATGGTCTATCATGGATTTTCGATGGGAAACGTCTTGCCACTGTGATGCAATTAGATCTGTTGCATTACTAAGGAGTGCCTCTAGTCTCTCTCCAAATTCATACGCGCTTTCTGTTGAACTTTGCTTACTATTAAAAATTAATTCCTGTACCTCTGTTAATGATCTGGTCTTCGTAAATTTTTCTCGGATAGCCATGCAAAGCGCTTCTACAGTTGCGAATTCCTTATTGTGTAAATATTTGTATGCATTTCCAAACAGCCTCGTTTTTATACACCTAATTATGTCGACCACATCACCTGTTTCCCCTAGTTTATCCTTTGCCAACATGCATCGTTCAATAAATTTATTCGCTTCGGTACTGAGGTCTGGTCCATCTGTTCCATAGAAAATCGGTACCACATGGGAAATAGTTTTCAAAATTTCACTGAAACTTGTCATGTTGTTGCTGATTGTAACGTTGTTAGTGGAAATCTCTTTTCTCGTTCTGCCTTCCTTCAATTCGTGAATCTGTGCCTTCAGAGTTTCGATTTGTCGGGTTTTATCTCTGAGTTCTTTTTTGTTCCCAATGGCCTGCTGCATCTGATCCGTAGTCAAATTAGGGTTAATACGCTGCACAAGATCTTTAAGTACTTGCGTCTCTTCTTCGCTTTCCAGAATTTGCTGTTCCGCTTCCTCAACGGTTTTCTTTAAGCTGTCGTTTTGCTGCTTCAAGATCCTGTTCACTTGGGAATATTCTTGTATTTCCGCTGATATAGTTGGATTTTTTTGATGTTCCTGCAGTCCCTGTAATTCTTCTAACAAAATATCTATCTTCTCGAATTCTGTGATGTTCCCTTGGCTTCTTATTTTATGCTTAATTAATTCTGTATACTCTTTTGTGTTGTTAAGATACCTAATAAGACTCCACACTCGTTCTAAAATTTCCCTTGACTCTTCTTGTGTTCTCTTTAGTTTCGCTTGTAAATCCTCCATATGATTTAAATCTCCCTAAAATTTTTATCCTATCTATTTAAATATATCTTCTCACGTAAATGTAAATTCCCTGCCAACGAGCTGTGTTTACTCCTTACTTTTAAATAACACAATTTAAAAATTCTATTAAATTAATTACCAAATATACTGGTCCCATTTGCTTCGAGTAGCTTGTTTGGTCGTTGTTTAGTTTACCAATAGAATCGATACAACTTAAAGCAGCTAAAATAGCTAATTAAACCTTTAGAAGTTGGTGCTATTAGCTTAAAAGAAACAACGAGTCCTTTTAACAAGGATTATGTATTATGAAATTAAATTGAGCTAAAATAGCTTTCTAATATCACAATACTTTTTTCCTGGTCGAAAGGTATCAAACCTGTACTCTGCAAATTGAACTACCGGCTGCGCCAAAAACAAAGAGTTATAAAGTTAATATTTATAGAATTTGAGTTTTATAATAATAAAGTTGAAAGATAAAAAGAAAATAATAGTGTATTAATTTTAAACATAACAGTATGGAAAAAACTAACTTTTTTAACATTGCGATGTCCTAGGAAGTAATCAGTTTTCTTTGCACTACTTGTAGCTAACTTTAAAGTTAGTTTTAAGAAGTCAAAATGTAGTTAGTTAGTATACATAAAAAAATATATTTCATTTTTATTTTATTTTCTCAATTCTATATTCAGTAGTTTTATAGTAATATTGTTATAATAAATTTTTCTTCAAATTTTTTTCCACCGGTGCTGTGCTGGGACTTTAACCACAGGTCATTGGATTAACAGTCAACGCTCATAACACTCACCTAAGGTACACTTAAATATTGACAGCAAGAAGTTATGAAATACTTGAAATAATTTTAAGAGTTCCTAAATGAGTAAATTTGTTGGCGCTCACCAATGGTGATACCAACTCTTGCAACATCAAAAGCACTGTGAGCCCATGAAAATAGGCTAAAAAAGGGTAAAAATTAAAAAAATTTCGTGTACAAAAGCACTAACCTAATTTTGTTTTGGGTCTGGTGGATCAAAAGACAGATCTATTGCTTTTTCATGGCTTTTTGTGTGACTTTGTCGGAGTAAATCGCTTTATCGTGCATTTATTTCACAATTACAAAAAATAAAATATGCTTTTAGTTCATCTTTTATTTTTCTAAGCCACCTTTTAAAAGCTGGATCATTTTCCCAAGCTTTTCTATATATTTGTTTTTCGATCTAGAGATAAGCCATTGTTAGATGATGAACCTTAACACATATGAACTTTAGTATCAATCAAGAACTTACTTTAAATAATTGTTCAGCTTGATTAAAACCAAGGTACCTTCTTGCTTAAATTTTTACAACAAACAAATCAAAGGATATATACTAATATTAAAAGTAAGATCACTGCTAAAGAAATAAATCATAAAAATTTCTGCACGAATTGGAAAAAATAGATGCATGAGAAATTCCAGAATTTAAACTCTTAACAGTTTGCGAGTACTAATAAAAATATAGATGCAAATAATACGCAGTTGGTTAATAAAGTATTAGGTGGGTTTAAAGAATAGTAGAAAAATGGTTCAGTGCCAAAAATGTTGATTCTTTAAAACGCAATGAAAAGCACAGTGAGAAATTGTTAAAAGCACTATAAATACCCGCTTTTCAAAAACGGGTATTTAACAAAATTTCGGGTATTGCTTAAGTAAAAAAGCACCAAAAAATACCCGAAAAGCACCAAAATGGCAACGCTGCTCACCATATTCAATTATAAATGAGAGTATATATATATATATATATATGTATACTCAACCTACTAATTGATTTTGGTTACGTTCTGCATTGTATTGTAGTTAGCTTTATAGTTAGTCTAGAAAAATCAATTTAAAAGTTAGCTTTTCTTGTAGCTAGCAACACATTTGACGACACGGTTATGTAGTGTTTAAATCCGCGGTGCCCATAAGTTCCTTATGGAAGAGCAAACACCAATACATTTAAAGAAAAAAAATTTTTATTCAAAATTTTTTTGTGTAAAAACAAACACATGCAAAGAAAACACAAAAAATATATTTCATATATTTATTTTATATCATACGTTAAACAAAAACAAAATGTACATTGATGATCGCTGTCGTCAATACGTCTGTCTGCGTACACATATTTTGCATAATTTTGTGCAAAATCTTACAAAATGTTGTCTGCGTACTCCAAATCTCTTGCAGCGAGAGAGGCAAAAAGAGAATTTTTTGACAGTTGGAAGTTAGAGAACTTGCAAAATGTTGCTGGAGAAATTTCTGCTTGCAATATTTTGCAACTACTTTGAACAGCTGTTTTTATGAAATAATTTTTGTGAAATGAAAATTGAAATTTAACAATGGCAGAGGTAAGTAGTTAGGATTGTGTTGATTTTTAACGTTTATAATGAATTATAATAAACAAAACATTTTACTTCATGGTAGAAACGTCCAAATATACAGTGCGACCGTTATGTAAGTGGATTGGAGATGGCAGAACCAGCAGAACTTTGTGGGACAAACTTTGTAATTGAAGAGGCGAGTATTTGGAATTGTGTTATATGTTAGTATAATCAAAGTATTATTAACAGTAATTTATTTTCGATGCTAGAATCCTCCAAAGAAACATTGCGTTCGTCGTGGAAACAGTAACATGAGGAAGCACATAATAGTTACTGCAATGATGGTGATGGATTCTTCGTCGTCCGAGAGTGAAGAAGATGATTCAGAGCCAATTTTAAGTGTTCTACTAAACGGGTGCATAGGCAATGATATATATTCCCCTCTAAAGCCTTTTCTTATGAAGCCAAAAGAAAGAAATTGTGTAAAGCTGTATATGGAAGAAATAGTGCCCAATTACAGCGAAGAGGAATTTCGAAGACATTTCCGGATATCGAGGCAACTGTTTGAAAACCTATGCGATCGGTTTTCAAACTGGGAAATGTTTAAAAAAATGCGTTGCGACAAAAGGCAACCCGAAAGTACTCACATGTTGGTATTTTTGTGGTTTGCTGGGCATAAGGCATGCAGCTTTAGAGATGTATCAGGTCGCTTTGACATCAGTCTATTTGTAGTAGGTGCAATAATAGAAAGTGTGTCAACGTTTCTAAGTTCCCTTAGTCCGGAAGTCATACGGTGGCCAAGTGAACAAAAAAAGGAAATGTCAAGTAAATTTTTCGCGGATAAATGTTTATTTCCAAAGGCTATAGGTAGGTGCCATGACCCTGGGTCGTGTCACTATAGTTGGGTGTTGAAGAACTCACCTATCTATGAAAAGCTACCACCGTATTGTAAAGGTAATAGTGATTATAAAAGTTTAAGCAATATTATTTTAACTTTTTTATGCTTTCAGATTATTATTTAGTGGGGGATTCTGCTTATCCATGCAATAAATATTTGATAACTCCTTACAAAGATAACGGACATCTGACAAGAACTCAGATACAGTTTAATATAAAACTAAGCTCTGATGATGTCCGTATCGAACATACACAAATTATGCCACTTTATTAAAGAGTGTTGTGTTTTACACAACATTGCAAATGAAGATGACCTAAACTTTACATCCGAGATATCACCAGATGTTGATGAAGAATTTCTGAATCATGACCAGGTTTCCCGTGGAAATAGTGTGCGAGATGAAATTTGCCAAGCAATGCAAATTCTGACAGATAATAATTAAAAATTCATTTCATTATTTTTAATTTTGAATTTAATATATATTATTTTTATATCGATTTTATTAGTCACTGTAAAGAAAAAAAAAATAAAATTAAATAATTCACTTAAATTGATTAAACAGAAACAACCAAAGTACTCACTCTTTTTTTAAAAGCAGAACCAATGATTCCAATAATACTATTTTTCTGGCATCATTTGCTTCCTTTCTCTCTGTCCATTCTTTCCTTTCTGCCCTTGCCTTCGTCTGCTCCGCTATATTAGCTTCTAATAGATTGTAGATCTTCTCTTCATTGGCTTCCTTCTTCTCCGAATGTCTCTCTGCATTTTCCACGTACTCTTGTAAAGACGTTTTCCTTCGCTTAGAGCATGAAGCCGACATATTCAGATTTTCTATAAATGCAAATGTAAAATATACATACAACATAAGTAAATGAAAAATAAATAATGAAATAATAAATAACCACCGTGCGACGAATTCGAGCGTTCAGATCCGCTGCAGTTGTTTGAGTTGACCTCCGTTTCACTATCCAAAACGTATTCAGGATTCACCGATCTTTTCTCCCGAAGCAGGTCATCCAATTCGCTATAAAATTGCAAACAAAATAACTAACATAATCATCAAATATTTACTAATCTTTATTTACCTTTGGAAAGGGCACGCTTGTCTTCTTCTTCCAGTTTGCTTGTTGTTAAGCTGCGCCCTTTTATATTGGCGCTCCAACGTAAAATATCTCCCTTCCACCTGGGAGGCGTTGAAATTGTGACCATTAGCACAAAGCTTTGCAGCAATGGCCACCCACATTTGCCGCTTGTTTTTTGAGCGTCCATCTCACTGTCATTGTTTGCTGTAAATATTATTTCATTGTATTCTTCCATGCCCGCCATTTGGGCTGCCAGAGCTTGTCTATATTCTTCGTCTGTAAGCATAAAATATATTTTCAAATACTTAAGTTGTAATTTCATTACACTTACCTTCTTCAACCCTTTTAAACGTTCCTGGCGAGCACTTCACTTCCAAATTATTTTTCTCCGTTTGTTTTCTCAGTCAGATTCAACTCTTGCAGTGTACAGACGCGTTTTTATAATCGTCCCAACTGAATATTAAAAATTTATTCAAAGAAAATTCACAAAAAAAAAATATACAAAAACAAAACATTTATTAAACAGTTATCTTACTGGTTTTATTTTATTTTTTGCTTGTGTGTAAATACATTAATATTTGCATACACCAACTCATAAGTGAACACAAAAAAGAGAACTCTAAATGAGTTCACCTTCTAACAACAACAATAAACCTACAAGCAGTAGGAATGTACAATATATAACTTTGGTTGCTAACGACGACAAAAAAAATTGAAGTAAACACAAACCTGAATTTAACAGAAAACACAAATACTCGTGCGCGATCATTATCTCTGAACATGTTAAATAGCGATCAAGAAGCAACAACAATTGCACCTATTAGCAAACTTGTCAGCTTAGCTGTACAATCAAACAAACAAACAATAAATACCCAGGTGACCAACGTGCAGAAAATTGTAAATGCAGTGAGTGAAAATAGTGATATTAAAATCCAAACTGATATGGACAGATACATAACCGTGCTAAAAAGGGGAAGAAGTCCCAAATCAGCTGAAATAGCGTCAACGGCGAAAATGCCCAAAGATGGGAAAAATAATATTAAACATTCTGAAAATCGTTTTGCGATTTTGAATGAACAAGTCGAAGAAGACACAAGTACAACAAGGTCCACTAAGCCACCGCCGATATATTTAAGAGAACAGAACTCCAACTTTTTGGTAAAAAGCCTTATCTCATTAATTGGAGAAAATGAGTTCTATGTAACTCCAATTAAGTGTGGCAAAATCAACGAAACTAAAATTTAGGTAACACGAGAAAATAATTACAGGAAAATTGTCTCAGATTTTGAGAATAAAAACAAAAACTTTTATACATATCAACTGCAGCTATATTCTGTAATTCTCGTAGCTAAAGCTAAATCTCGAAATTTTTAGGGCGAAAATTTTAGCGATTTTGCTAAAAAGGTATTCTGTAACTCTAATCGCTTAGCTAAAATTTACTCTTTTCGCCGTAGCCAATTTGCTATCATTAGACCATTCCTTTCTTTCTTATTTGATAATATAATATTAAAAAGAGACAAATATATATGCGTGTATATTTGGCATTTTATATTAGTGTTACCTTACATTATAATTTATACTCCGTAACAATGATTGTGTTTTTGTTAAAAAAAATTTTAAAATATGTTTTAAAACGTCTATTTTTTAAAGCTATTTCACAAATTTCTAGTCAAAACTTATTGTTTTTTTGCAGAACATGCATTTTGAAAATTGTAAAGTGCATGATTTTTGCGTAGTAATTTCTCAAGAAAGCATTACGTTCGAATGTAATGGGAACATTTATAAGAGATGGAATCACTGAAATTTTTTTCTATGTGGTATTTGCTGGCGGTACTGTGGCGTTATTTGAAAGTATTTATTTGTACAAAAATTTTTTTGATCATAATAAATTTAAAATTTGTGTACAGTGTTTTGATTAATTTTATAATATTGTAAAAATCTTTTTTTTTATTAAATACATTTTTATATAAAATTTAGTATTTGAGTTTTATTTAAATTAAACTACTCATAACAGCTAAAACACTTCAACCTATCATGGACAACCTCTTTATGCTATTCCAAATACTAAATGAGCATGTATTTTTGCCCTTTTTTATCCTTTTTGTAGTTTTCTACATTATTTTTCTAAAAAAAAGGCTAAACAACAATGATATAAAAAATATTTTGCGTAAATTTCTTTTTAGCGCCTTCAAAATATCGTTGCTTAAATTTTAGCGTTTCTAGCTAGAAACGTTGCTTAAATGTGCTTAGAGAATACAAATTTATAACATTTTAGCGATGAGAGAGAGCATTGTTTGCTCTTAGAGCAAACGCCAAAATTGCGGCGAATTTAATTTTTATGAGATTGCCTAATTTAGCAATACGAATTACAGAATTCAATATGTAGCTAAAATTCTCTAAAACGATTTTAGACATTTTTAGCGATGGAGATTTAGCTTTAGCGAGTTACAGAATATAGCTGCTGAAGAGTGCTAAAGGCCTAACAGTAGTTATAAAAGGAATAGATTCAAGCGTGGATCCGGAAGAGGTAAAGTCTGGCCTTGAAGATAGTGGCTTCAAAGTGAAAAATGTTTCAAACATTAAAAACAGGGAAAAAATCCCCCAACCTATTTTTAGAGTCGAGCTACAGCCAGGCGACTTGAAAATTAAAAAAAATGAATCGCACACAATCTATAGCTTAAAATACTTGTTGCATCGGAGAGTTACCGTTGAGATGCCACATAAAAAAAATGGACCTATCCAATGCATGAACTGTCAAGAACTTGGCCATACCAAAACTTATTGCAAGTTGCCTACCGTTTGCGTTGTATGTGGCGAGTTACACAGTACCGCTAACTGTGACAAAATAAAAGGTGATACCAAAGCAAAAAAATGTAGTAATTGCGGCGGAAACCACACTGCCAACTATAGGGGCTGCCCTCTTTATTTTCTTTTTAAAAATTATTCGAACAGAAAAACAAATGCTACTCCCGCTCAGCCCAACACTCCTTTAAACTACCCACAGTTACCTCAACCGTCGTCTAGCCATAATCAATACTCAAATGTTTTAAAGTCTAACACGACTCTTACTCAACAAAAACCTAATAGTCAATTCTCATACGCTAATATTTTAAAGAGTAACCAGATTCCGGCGCAAAAAACTGTACCAGTAAATGAAGAATCAGGGCATAATTTTAGTCGTATTGAAGCCTCAATAGAGATCCTTATACAAACAGTAAATACATTCACTCTCAACATGTCCTGTATGATGCAGGAAATGTTGAAAATGCAGTCTACCTTGTTGCAGGCTGTATTGAACAAACCATGAACTTAAGAATCTCTTTTTGGAACGCAAACGGCATCTGCCAACATAAAAATGAAATTGAATATTTTCTTCTGCATAAACAAATCGATGTTATGCTTATCTCAGAAACTCACTTGACGTCCCGAAACTATTTTCGAATTAGTGGATATAATTTCTACGACACCAAGGATCCTCAAGGTAGAGCTTGTGGTGGCTCTGGAATCCTAATAAAAACTCGAATAAAACACTACCTACTAAATGACCTTTGTGAAGAATATCTTCAAGCAACGAACATCTGCATTGAAAATTTTTATCAAAAGCTTGTGATATCATCTGTTTACTCTCCTCCCAGGTTTTCATTTTATACAACACTGGGGTCCCGTTTTCTAGCAGCTGGCGACTACAATGCTAAACACACTTTTTGGGGCTCACGTTTAATCAGTCCTAAGGGTCGTGTTTTGTTTGACACAATTTCAAAAATGGGTTTGAATGTAGTTTCAAGTGGTCAGCCAACATATTGGCCAACGGATCGTCAAAAAATTCCTGATGTTATCGACTTTAGGATTATGAAAGGCGTGCCCAGCGAAATGATTGAAGTAGAAGCATCTCTGGATTTGTCTTCAGATCACTCGCCTACTATTATCACTATTTACTCACACACAACTACAACACCAACATGTGATATACCGCTGACACCTCCACGTATTAACTGGCTGAAATACAAAAAATATTTGAGTGCTCATTGCACGGAAAATATGCCATTGAGAACACCTGATGACATAGAAAATTATATTAGGTTGTATGAAGCACATGCTAAACAAGCTGCTCTTAATGCTTCTTCAATTAAACCAAATCAACAAGCGAGATTTAACAATATTTTTTGTGCAGATATAGAAAGGCTATTGACTGAAAAACGGAGAGCTCGACGAGAATGGCAACGTTACAGATCGCCTCAGCTAAAATTAAGGCTTAAGGAGTGTACCAAACAGCTAAGAAATGTTTTACAATCACAAAAAACAGCTTCGCTGCAAAAATTTCTGCAAGAACTCGATGCAACACCATCAACAGATTATTCGCTGTGGCGTGCAGCCAGAGGACTTAAAAGGCCAGTGATTTGCAAACCACCATTACGAGCCTCTAATGGTGACTGGGCAAGAACTGATGCTGAAAAAGGTGATCTATTTGTTAAGCACCTAGAAAAAGTATTTACCCCGAATATTTCTGCTGATATTGTTGAACTGCCACCAGTCGTCTCTTTACCAGAAATACCGATGAGATTTAACATGACGGAGATTGAAAATACTATTACTAGTCTTAACACCAGAAAAGCCCCAGGTGTCGACAAAATAAGCAACAAAATGCTTCAACAACTGCCTTATATTGCAAAAAGAGTTATACTCTTCATTTTTAATAGTATTCTACGGCTGCAATACTATCCTGCAGAATGGAAGGTTTCGATGATTATTGTAATAACTCGTGTCCAATAATAAACAAATCACTTTAATTTACATTTATAAGAAACTTAGATTTTATTTCATTTATATTATTCCATGTGTTTTTCTTAGAGATCACAATACTAGAATAGAGATGATTTAATAGATATCGATAAAGATCAGTGTTGCCACATCCCTTCCACCTTTTTTAGTTTTAGCTTCAACGGTCCTTGCTGTGGAAACGATGACGACTCCGTCGGTGAAACGTTGGGTGGATCGTTGGCGGATAATGAAGGTTGATTATTGATGGGCGATGATACCAAGTCGTTGATAGGCAATGATGGTTCTATGCAAAGATGCTGTTTAGATGTTGTGTCCTCTGGAAATTGAGCGCCTGGAATCTTTTTCAACATGCTTATGTTTCTTGTATATGTTTTCCCTCCTCCAACGACTCTTACTTCACTTCCATTTCTCTCAACAACTTCATATGTCGTTTTATCAAAGTTTGGAGTGAGTTTATTAGGAAAAATAACGTTTTTCAACAACACCTTATCTCCTACTTCAATATTAGATTCTTTTGCATTTCTTTTCAAGTCAGCCTTTTCCTTTCCTTTTTGTTTGTTTACCAAGTCATTATCTCTAGCAAACGTATCAATAACATTTTCGGTTATATCCTCGATGCCTGGAATTTTAGCACGAATACGTCTGTTAAACATAAGCTCACTCGGAGCTGAGCCCGTGGTACCATGTGGTACTTTTGAACCTCCTCTTAGTAATCGCGCTTATTTGCCGCAGCTATTTTCAACCGTTTTACCAAAGACCTGTTCATATTTTCTACTTCGCCGTTTGCCTGAGGCCAATAGGGAGGAGTTCTGATCAGTAAAATGTTATTCTCGGCACAAAAGGACTTGAACTCATCGCTGACGTACTGTCGTCCATTGTCGGTTCTTATTGTTTTGGGTAAACCAAGTTTAGAGAAAATGTTCTTCATCGCCTTGATTATAACATCAGAAGTAATGCGTTTCAAGAAAACAACTTCTTGGTATCGAGAATAGTAATCAATTAGCACTAAAACATATTCGCCATTAGGCAACGGTCCTAGCAGATCGGTAGCCAAAAATTGCCAAGGCCCATTTGGAAATTGGTGTCTTTGCATTGGGGTTGGATTAGAAGGCTGTGAAACCAAGAGACAATCACGACACGCTTGTACGAAATTTTCAGCCTCCCTATCAATTAAAGGCTACCATACCTTAGAACGAAGACGACGCTTCATTGCCGACTCCCCAGGATGGCCCTCAGAGCCAACTCTAACACTTTTGGTCTTAATGATTTTGGTATTATGATACGGTTTCCCCGCAACAAAATTGAGCCAATAGCTGATAATTCAAACCGAAAGACATAATATGGATTCGTTATGTTCGAATCCCAACATTCATTCTCCATGCTGGAAATTGCATCGTAAATATCCACGTCCTTGCCACTTTCCTTGCTAATGAGGGAAATGGTTAAAGTGGCAGGAACTGAGTTTTCCACCACATGGAAAATTGACTCCTCGCAAGTTCCATCAAACGAGTCCTCATCAGAAATTTTACAGAGTCTGGATATTCAGTCCGCTATATTATCTTTTCCTGAGCGATATATTACCTTGAACTTGAAAGCCTGCAATCTAAGTAACCACCTCTCGATTCTAGCAGGAGGTCTTGAAGTCGGTTTGAAGATAGCCTCCAGAGGCTTGTGGTCAGTTACTAGCTCAAAATCCAACCCAGCTAGATAATAATAAAATCTTTCTACCGACCAAACTAAAGCCAGGCTCTCTTTTTCGGTTTGAGAATATCTCTTCTCAATGTCAGATAAACTCTTTCTTGCAAAAGAAATGATTCTGGGTTCACCATTACCATTGAATTGCAACAAAACTGCACCCAACGCCACAGGGCTTGCGTCAGCTATTACTCGTGTTCTTAATTTTGGATCGAAGTATGAGAGATTCGGAATTTCGGATATCATCGTCTTCAATTTACTAAAAGCTTCCTCTTGTCTGTGATTCCACACAAATTTAGCATCCTTCGTTAACAGTATCCTGAGAGGTTCGGTCATATCTGCTAAATCTGGTAAAAACTTTCCAATATATGTTACTAAGCCCAAAAAACTGCGTACTTCCTCTTTTGATTTTGGAGCTCGGAATTGTTGTATGACCTTAACCTTCTCAGGATCTGCAGTAAAACCGTCTGCCGAAAGTACGTGTCCCAGAAACTTGAGCTTTTTAGCTTTCCATACACATTTTTGCTGGTTAAGGGTAACATTGTTTTTTTTCAAAACATCTAAGACAGAATTCAACGCTTTGTCATGATCTTCGTCGCAGCTTCCAAATATAATAATATCATCAATGTAATTAAGCGCATTCGGGCATGTAGAAAGCAGCCCTCCGATAACTTTCTGAAAAATTTCGGGAGCAGAGTTGACCCCAAACATCAATCGTTTATATCTAAACAAACCTTTATGCGTAACAAAGGTTGTGATTTCACGACTTGACTCATCCAATTCCAATTGATGGTAAGCAGACTTGAGATCCAGTCTAGAGAAGATTTTCGCTGACCTCAATCTGCTCATAAATGAATCAAAGGTGGGCAAGGGGTAATTTTCGCGAAGAATAGCTCTATTAGCACATCTCATGTCAACACAAAGACGAATGTCGTCGTTACCTTTAAACGCAATAACTATTGGAGAAATCCATTTACTGGGGCCGAAAACTGGTTCTATAATATCAAGTCGCAATGCTTCATCTATTTTCTTGGTAACCATTTCCTCCAGCGCAACAGGAACACGGCGTACTGGTTGTTGGACAGGTTTTATAGTATGATCTATAGATAATGAAACCTTGATACCATGTATTTTCGGAAAGGGCTGTTGTTTTCCTTTCTCCTCAATGTGATTTATACCCACACCCAGTCTCAGTACATTTAGTTGGAGCGCTGTTTCTCTTCCTAGGAGGGATTGGTTCCCGTTTTTAATAACATAAAATTAAGTTATTACTTCATTTCTGTTTCCCACACATATAGGAGCGTCAAAGACCACAACGATTTTCAACGGATAACTGGCAGCATATGCTTTAAAATTGTTTGATGAATGTGACCGTATATTCCACATTACAGCCTCTGATTTGTTCAATAGATTCCAATCGTATTTGCTTATAAGATTAAAACGACACCCGGAGTCAATAATCATTGCAATTTCTTTTCCACCAATAATGCAGCTTATGTTTTCG
This sequence comes from Lypha dubia, assembly GCA_947311025.1. Lineage (NCBI taxonomy): Eukaryota > Metazoa > Arthropoda > Insecta > Diptera > Tachinidae > Lypha > Lypha dubia. Next base: position 49,260,591 of record OX371262.1, read on the forward strand.
TCATTATGCCCATCATTCCCAATCTTGAAACAACTGAATTCGCGTATTTCAGAGGTAAAGTTATCTTCGTCTTCAATGTTTCGGACATTAGCAGTAAGACGATTCCTTTTGTAGTTTCCGTTGCTGTTGTTATCAATTTTTCTTTTCTTAGTTCTACATCTTATTGCAAAATGTCCTAGGAACGAGCACTTATTGCATTTTGCATTCCTGGCAGGACATTCAGGAGAATTTGATAAGTGCCCTTTTCTTCCGCATCGGCTGCACTCAATTTGGGAATTTGATTGAACATTGAATTTAGAGGAAATTTTATTTACCTGCTCCTTTTCAGTGCACATCGAAATGCTACGAGAAGTCTTATTTATCTGTTCATACACTTGGCATGAATCAACAATTTCTGTGAGACTCTGTTCCTTTTCCAGCAATCTCTTTCTCAAATCAAGGGGTGCCCATGAATCTATTATTTTATCCTTTATTGAAATTTCCTCAATTTCTTTCTTAGTGTTGCCGAATGAACATTTTGCCACTTGCTGACTCACCCGCAGCAAAAATCTGTTGAAATTCTCGAACTCAATAGGAGTTATATTTCTAAACAAATGCCTCTCAAATGTAGTATTTCTTTTTGGAGAGAAATATTCATTTAATTTCGCTACCAAAACATCATAAATCTTAACATTATCCTTCCCGTCACCTTCCACAAGAGCCCCAGGAATGTTGAATATTACTTCTTGCAACTGGGTGCCAACTAAGTGCAAAAGTTTATTCTTCTTCTTGACATCATCAGTAATTTCTTCCGCAGCCAGATAAAGTGTAAAGGATCTCAACACTTTTTCCCATTCATGTCGAAGAAGCGACTTGTCAATTGTATCACAAAGGAAGGGTCTTATTACCTCCGCCATTTCACCAACGAGCAACTGTGACAATAAATGTTAATATTAGTATTATCTGGTCAAGCTGACCTACCAAATGCAACATGTGTCTACACCTCAGGTGTCAGTCCACCTGATATAATTCGTTTTGGTAATCCAATACACGCAACTTAATGCCCATTTACTAATCCAAAAACTTTTAGTGAAAGTCTGCCGCAATTTAATGCAATTTGTGGTTTTCTACCAATTAAAAAAAATCAACCAATTTATCGCAATTTAATGCTAGATATCAAATTTTATAGTTTACCAATCGTCGCCAATGTAATAACTCGTGTCCAACAATAAACAAATCACTTTAATTTACATTTATAAGAAACTTAGATTTTATTTCATTTATATTATGCCATGTGTTTTTCTTAGAGATCACAATACTATAATAGAGATGAGTTAATAGATATCGATAAAGATCAGTGTTGCCACAATTATTATGATACCAAAGCCCGGCAAGGATCATACGAAGGTTGAATCCTATCGGCCTATTAGCTTATTGCCCAACATTTCAAAACTATTTGAAAAGCTGTATATGCGCAAGCTGATGCCTATAGTGACTAGAAGTGGATGCATTCCAGATCCTCAATTCGGTTTTCGCAGACAACATAGCACTATTGAACAAACTCACAGACTTGTGAACGTAGTTAGAGACACCTTTGAAAAAAAGAAATATTGCTCTGCGCTCTTTATAGATGTTTCTCAAGCTTTCGATAAAGTATGGCACGAAGGTCTTATCCACAAATTAACACGCAATCTCCCCGCAAACATCGTCAAGCTTTTAAAAAGCTATCTAGAGGAACGAAAATTTGTAGTTAGAGAAGGCAATTTTTTAAGCCCTCCGCAGTCGATCGAAGCCGGAGTTCCCCAAGGCAGCATCTTCGGTCCCTTACTTTATTTAATTTATGCCTCTGACTTACCGTTAAGCAATAACATTCATACATTAACCCTTATACGTTCTTCAAACAAAGTTACGTTAGAGTTCTTCGGGTGAAAACTCACCCCTGTAAATTCTTTACTGATTTTCTAATGAAAATAACATTTTTTTAGTTTAATTTAAGGTATTTTTATTCAGCTGAGTTCAATAAAAAAATAATAGAGAAACAATAACAACTTAAACCATCCACTAATTCAATCGGATGCTATTAGAATAACTTACTTTGAGCTTTTATATATATAGTAATAAAATTTTACATAATTATAGTAATAAAAACTAACTCTTTTTATTGCAATATGCGCATACAAAATATGCTATTTTATGCTGTGCGCAAATTGATTTTTGGCAAGAAGTACATGACGAATATGCTTTTCTGTGGTTTTTGGGCAAAGCTTACATCGAGAACCCGAAGTCAATTTTCGGTTTTTGCGACTGACGTATATAGGTGTTCAATAACGGTATTGCAGAATCTACCCTTGGTAACGAAGATCGGCGTTGAATTTCTGCATTTACTAATGCCGTTCCCAGTTCGTGGAGAAATAATCTACTTTTGTATAGTTTTCCTTTATTCCAATCGTTGTTCATTTCTTGCCATAGAACGTAAGCATTAACTGCTGATAAGTGTTTCTTTTTACTATATAAGTACTCACCAGCTGATCTAAAGTGTCTACACCCGCTTTAGTTTTATTATAATATGATATAATCTCTGGCAACTGATTTCTTCCATGTAATACTTTTTTTTTTTTTTTTTTTTAATTAGGACCAGCACTCAGGGAATGACCCCTACGTATGCAATGCATTGTGCCGGAACTTTAGGAGAGGGATAGGGTAGAGAAGATAGAGGTTGAAAATTTAGAAGGCTTAACTCTTTTACAACTCTGTTTTGCCCGTTATGTTGATTTTTTTTTTAGCAGTGTTGAGGCGCCTCTGGTGTTAAGTAGACGCATTAACTTTGTTAAGCTGTATTAGCAGGCATTTTATTAATTGTTTTACTTCGCCGATGTTTCTGCTAACCGACGAAGGAGGGCGATGTTGTGTACATTAGTTTGAAACGGCATCAATCGCTGTCGGAACAGTTTTTTTTAGTGACCAGTGCTATGCCTTCATCACTTAAATAGTCCGACAACAATTAATAACAATGTCTCACCAATGTACATTAGAAAAATTAATGATGTTAATTGACTTGCTCTGGCCAGGGTTTGAACCCAGGCCCCAAGTCATTGTTTGCTTAGTAGTCAACGCGCTAACCACCTCAGCCAACACCACCCTCTGATTTATTATGATGAAAAGTACTAAGAGCATTGACAATTTTGTACTTTTTTGGAACGTAAAATAATAATATTTTTATTTCTCAATGATATTTATATTTATCGTTCTATTTGTGGACATTTTCGATATTTTGTTATAAAACGCAGTAAGTTTATTTTTTTTTATAAAATAAAATTCTTGCAAACAAACCTTATATTCAAATGACGTACGGGGAATCCCAATACTTGACAAACCACAAAACAACGAATAGTTGAACTGTGCTGCCAGAAGTATTGTATTTCTGATACATAGGTTACTTAATGTTACGCCCGCTTTCACGATGTTCGATTAAAAAATAATCAACACTTTAACCGAAAGTCTGGCTAAATTGTATTACACAATATATGATTAACTCTTAACTGACAGAATTTAACAGAAAAGTTGATGTTAAATTTAACTGAAAGAAATTTGCCGGTTAGCACTCTAATCGGAGGAAAATGAAACAAAATGTATAGAGATACAAATCGATATTTATATGTTTGTAATATTTTTAATTTAAAAATTTCTATTCACAAAAAAAGAAAGAAACTGCAATAAGTTTAGCCAAAATCTGGGCATCTGATAATTTCGTAAAACGCAACATGGCACATCAAGACTGTATGGGTTCGATGATTTCTTCACTTGTATTACAAGCTAATGCAAAACGTGTGGTCTTACTATAAATTTTTATTATACACCTCAGTGCTTGCTCTGCACCCTCAGTCATACTGTCAGCTTCATCTAGTACAACAATGTTATGATGTCCACGGGAGAGAGTGACTTTTTGTTAAGCAAACATTTTAATTTCATTCCACACTACGTCCAAACCACGTTCATTTGAGGCACATAATTCCAATACTGCTTCCTTATAGATGTCACCAAGTAATATTCTAGCCTAACATTGAATAGTCGTTGTTTTGCTCACACCAGTTGGACCCTATACCATACCAAAAAAAATCAGCTTTTGCTTATTTTTTTTTCATCATTTTACTTACCGCTATAATAATGTTAGGAGCGTAGCAAGTTCGGACAAACTAGCTACATTATCTTCATTGCCTACAATTTCATCAAATTTTGCCGGTCGGCATTTTTCAATCCTAGATAACAGTATTGGACATTAAATACGATTATGTACATATATTTACATCATCTTACCATGGCAAATTCCGTCTCTTGATTTATTTCCTATCTTCTGGACACATCCAAACTAGATTCCTTCAACTATGTACGTCCCAAATACGTTGTCGCCGGAGAACATACTACAAACAAACAATTTATATTAATGCTTTATATACATGTACATATGTTTTTTTTTATGTACAAATAACAATATTTTAATTATTACTTACCTGAATTTTACTATTATTACAAAGTTTTGTTTCTCAAATTTGCAAAAACTGTATTTTTAATTCATTTTTTATGTAAACAAACCGATAGTATTGCCACATTTTTATTAAATTCTTTTGTTACTTAACCGAAAGATGGTGAAACGAAAATACGTAACCGTTGATTAAATAGTGCCCGTTAGCCTAACCAGCAATTAGTTAATTTTTTGTTAACAGACATTTTACCGAACATTGTGAAATCAGGCGTTAATCTCATATAATACCTACACGTTTTTCTTAATGGGTGAAATTGCACCCGAGGGACTTTTGTGTAATTCTTCAAATATTTGCGTTTTGTTGAATTATATAAAAAAAAAATTTTAGTTTTTTGATGTAATATACCAAATGTGAAAATTAGAAAAAGTTTCATTTGTATCAGACAAAATTTGTATGAGATATACACCTTTAAAATTCAAAATGGGTGAAATTTCACCCGAAGATCGTATAAGGTTTAACATTTGCTGATGATACAGCTTTTTTAAGCGTCCATGAAAATCCAGTAGAAGCTTCCATCAACTTACAAGGGTATATATCCAAATTGGAAAAATGACTTTTATATATTATTCGCATGTACAATGTAATTTATTTTTGTTGTTTGACAATTGTACAGAACCAAGTAGAGAGAAAGTTATTGTCGGCTTAAAATAAATAAACTTAGAGGCGGCCTAAGCTTATTTTGTAGCCGGCTGCTTAAAAAATACATAAGGCGATAGAAAATCGATAAGTAAGAAAAAGTTATTATGCAGTAAAGGTCTCGAAAACACACAAAAATTGAATATCCTACATATCTGAATAAACTCGGTCCAAAACAAGAAAGCAATTAGCATACCAATATTTCCGACTTTACTATCGATTAAATGTTTGTATTAAGTAAGTTAATTTTAACTAATTATAACTACTCAGGCAATTTGTTGTTATCACTTTATTTAAATTACTACCTGTAACCGCGGCGTCGCCCGCCCGGCATTAACATTTGATTTACTACTTATAAATTGCCCTGAAGACGATCAAAGAAACACGTCAATCAGTACATATATGTTTTTGTCGTTTAAAGGGATACGTACAAATAAAATCGTCAATCATAATTTTTGTTGTGACTTCGCGGCGTCTTGTGCAATTTTGCCAAAAAACAAAAAAACACATGCGTTTGACACTGTTTATACACAAAAATACCAGATCATAAAATTAACAAGTATGCCTGTGCTGCCATCTTTCTACTCATTACACTTTGATACAAAACAACTGACATTTTTTTGTCAATCACAATCGGAGATTATTACACGTCGAAATAATATATCAAAAGATTTTGATTTTCATCAATTTTTTTTTTTGATAATTTTATTATTTATTGAATCTTTAATTATTTAAATTTAATTATCAATAAGTTATTCGGTGCTGAGGCAGTGCCCCATAACTGGATTCCATAGGACCATATTGGTTTCAGGATCGCGTTGTATAAGAGAAGTTTACAGTCAAGGCTTAGTATAGAGTTTCTTCCAATAAGCCAATTCATTTGGGCTGCTTTTAGTTTCATTTGTGTTAACTTTGCGTCTATATGCCATTTCCATGTTAAACGACGATCAACGTGAACGCCTAGATATTTTACTACAGTGTGTTGCGGTATAGTCTCGGTATTAATTTTTATAGGCGGGCATGTTTCCCTGCGCAACGTAAAAGTGACGTGTGCACATTTCTGCTCGTTAACTTTTATACGCCATTGTTTGAGCCATTTTTCCAGTTTGGATATATATTCTTGTAAGTTGCGGGAAGCTTCTACAGGATTTTCGTAAACGCTTAGAAAGGCTGTATCATCCGCAAATGTTGATGTATGAATCTTACTGCTTAACGGTAAGTCAGAGGCATATATTAAATAAAGTAAGGGACCGAAGATACTGCCTTGAGGGACTCCGGCTTCAATCGACTGCGGAGGGCTTAAAAAATTGCCTTCCCTAACTACAAATTTACGTTCCATTAAATAGCTTTTTAAAAGCTTTACGATGTTTTCTGGTAGATTTTGTGTTAATTTGTTGAAAAGACCTTCGTGCCATACTTTATCGAAAGCTTGTGAGACATCAATAAAGAGCGCAAAGCAGTATTTCTTTTTTTCAAAAGAGTCTCTAACATTCACAAGTCTGTGAGTTTGTTCAATTATGCTATGTTGACTGCGAAAATCGAATTGATGATCTGGAATGCATCCACTTCTGCTCACTATAGGCATCAGCTTGCTCATACACAGCTTTTCAAATAGTTTTGAAATGTTAGACAGTAAACTAATAGGCCGATAGGATTCAACCTTTGTATGATCCTTGCCGGGCTTTGGTATCATAGTAATTAGCGAAACCTTCCATTCTTTAGGATAGTATTCTAGGCGTAGAATACTAATAAAAATGAATAGTATTATTCTTTTTGCAGTGTAAGGCAATTCTTGAAGCATTTTGTTGCTTATTTTGTCGACACCTTGGGCTTTTCTGGTGTTAAGACTAGTAATAGCCTTTTCAATCTCCACAATGTTGAATTTTAGCCATATTTCTGGTAAAGAGACGACTGGTGGCAGTTCAACAATATCAGCAGAAATATTCGGAGTGAAAACTTTTTCTAAGTGTTTAACAAAAAATGCACCTTTTTCAGCATTAGTTTTTGCCCAATCTCCATTAGGGGCTCGTAATGGGGGTTTGCATATCACCGGCCTTTTTAGTCCTCTGGCTGCACGCCACAGTGAATAATCTGTTTGTGGTGTTGCATCTAGCTCTTGAAGGAATTTTTGAAGGGAAACTGTTTTTTGAGTTTGCAAAATTTCCCTAAGCTGCTTGTTACACTCATTAAGCCTTAATTTTAGCTGGGGCGATCTGTAGCGCTGCCATTCTCGTCGAGCTCTCCGTTTTTCAGCCAATAGCCTTTCTATATCTACAGAAAAAATATTGTTAAATCTCACTGGTTGGTTTATTTCATTTGAAGTAGCATTAAAAGCAGCTTGTTTAACATGCGCTTCAAACAACCTGAGAGAATCGTCTATGTCTGAAGGTGTTCTCAGCGGCATTTTTTCCGAGCAATGAGCACTCAGATATTTTCAGTATTTCAGCCAGTTAATACGTGCAGATGTCATCGATAAATCACATGTTGTGTGTGAGTAAATAGTGACAATTGTAGGCGAGTGGTCTGAAGATAAGTCCAAAGATGCTTCAACATCAACCATCTCGCTGGGCACGCCTTTCATAATTCCAAAGTCGATAACATCAGGAATTTTTTGTCGATCCGTTGGCCAATATGTTGGCTGACCACTTGAAACTACATTCAAACCCATTTTTGAAATTGTGTCAAACAAAACACGACCCTTAGGACTGATTAAACGTGAACCCCAAAAAGTGTGTTTAGCATTGTAGTCGCCAGCTGCTAGAAAACGGGACCCCAGTGTTGTATAAAATGCGGTATATTGACTCTCTGAAATTGAAAACCTTGGAGGAGAATAAACAAATGATATCACAAGCCTTTGATAAAAATTTTCAATACAGATATTTGTTGCTTGAAGATATTCTTCAAGAAGGTCATTTAGCAGGTAATGTTTTATTCGAGTTTTTATTAGGATTCCAGAGCCACCCCAGCTCTACCTCGAGGATCCTTAGTATCGTAGAAATTATATCCACTAATTTTAAAATAGCTTCGAGACGTCAAATGAGTTTCTGAGATAAGCATAACATCGATTTATTTATCCAGAAGAAAATATTCTATTTCATTTTTATTTTGGCAGATGCCGTTTGCGTTCCAAAAACAGATTCTTAAGTTCATGGTTTTTTCAATACAGCCTGCAACAAGGTAGACTGCATTTTCAACATTTCCTGCATCATACAGGACATGTTGAGAGTAAATGTATTTACTGTTTGTATTAGGATCTCTATCGAGGCTTCAATACGACTAAAATTATGCCCTGATTCTTCATTAGCTGGTACAGTTTTTTGCGCCGGAGTCTGGTTACTCTTTAAATTATTAGCGTATGAAAATTGATTATTAGGTTTTTGTTGAGGAAGAGTCGTGTTAGACTTTTAAACATTTGAGTATTAATTATGGCTAGACGACGGTTGAGGTAACTGAGGGTAGTTTAAAGGGGTGTTGGGCTGATCGGGAGTAGCATTTGTTTTTCTGTTCGACGAATTTTTAAAAAAAGAGTAAAGAGGGTAGCCTCTATAGTTAGCCGTGTGGTTTCCACTGCAATTGCCGCATTTTTTGCCATGGTATCACCTTTTATTTTGTCACAGTTAGCGGTACTGTGCAACTCACAACATACAACGCAAACGGTAGGCAACTTGCAATAAGTTTTGGTATGGCCAAATTCTTGACAGTTCATGCATTGGATAGGTCCATTTTTTTTATGTGGCATCTCAACTGTAACTCTTCTGTGTAACAAGTACTTTAGATTTGTAACGACACGATTTCGCTGGCTGCTGGGGTAGAACTCAGCGGGGCTCAGAGTCGTTGCAAAAATAATGAAAACACAAATATTTTCTTATAAATCTATTTCTTTTCATTAATAATAAATTTATTTGAACAATTTTCTTTAAGTTTCTAAGGTAAGTTGTACGGTACTCTTCTGGTACCGTTGTAATGTAATTCTTCTTTTAAATATTAGTATATCAAAAGCCAAAAGAAATATATACGATATAAACTACGTGCGAGGTTGCGACTGTACAAACCAAAATTGGAGACCATGTGATGGTACGCCAGCATCCGCTCTCGAGAGCCAGTTCCCAGTCGCGCCGCCGTAAGTCGTAATAACGTTTCTGACGTTGGGACCCTTTTCCAAGTTGCCTCGAACAATCTTGAAGATTTCCTGAAGTTCTTTCGCTAGCCCATCCGGCTCATTATTCCGAGCCCCTACAGTGACCTCATCGTAGAGCGCTCTGGGTAATCTTGGCTCACGCCCTTGAGTCAAATAGGCAGGCGAATAGCCGCTTGATTCCGATACGCTGGTGTTTACCGCCAACATGACTTCTGGTAATATGTCGTCCCAAGTAGTATGGTTCTGTCTCGCGTACTGAGCCATGATTGTTTTGACGGTGCGATTAACTCTTTCGGTTGGGTTCTCTTGTAGAGAATATGGGGCGGTAAATTGCTGGCGTATACCCATTTCTTTCAGGCGTTTCTGGATGCGAGCTGTAAACTGTGGACCGTTGTCCGTCAACAACACTTTTGGAACACCAAACCGGGCTATGATTCGCTCTCGTAGTGCTTTGATCACGCCCTCTGCTGTCGCTCTTCGCATGGGTACCAGTTCACACCACTTGGAGAATTTGTCGAAGAAAACTAGCAGCATACTGTTGCCATGTCGTGTTCGAGGTAAAGGTCCGACAAAATCGGCACATAAACACGACCATGGTTCATTTGGAATTTGCGTGAGCATTTTTCCGGCAGGCATTCGCTGAGTTACTTTATACCGCTGGCAGATTTCACAGCTGTGGATGTAACGGTTGATATCGCGGGACATGCCCGGCCAATAATACCGACTGGCGATCTTTTGTAACGTTTTTCGCGCCCCGAAATGACCCCCTGCAACTTCGTCGTGATTTTCTTCAAGTACCTTGCTTCGTAACTCGGTGGAGACACAAAGTTTCCACGGGTTACTTTCTTCGTCGTTATTATCCCTTTGAAAATGGCGGTACAATTGTCCGTTTACGATGGCATAGTCGGGGTATTTACCGGGATTTTCTCTGACCTCGGCCATGCGCTTAGATAGCCAGCAGTGGGTGGTGGGAGGATCTGTTTGAATTAGATTTACTTCTTCTGGTAGCTGCCTGGATAGCGTGTCGGCGATGATATTGTGTTTGCCCTTTCGGTACGAGATGGTAAATTGGTATTGTTGGAATTCCAGCGCCCATCTCGCCAACCGACCCGTGGGGTTCTCGATCGAGTTCAGCCATTTTAGCGCTAGGTGGTCTGTAACTACCATGAACGGGTACCCCTCAACGAAATGTCGTAGTTTACGTATGCCCCAGACTATGGCTAAACACTCCTTTTCGGTGGTAGAATAGTTCTTTTCAGCTGGATTTAGGTGACGGCTCACGTATGCTATAACGTGTTCCTCTTCCTGTAGCTCTTGAGTCAGCACGCCGCCAAACCCAAATTCGCTGGCATCGGTTTGAAGCACGAATGGTTTGGAAAAATCGGGGCAGGCTAAAACTGGTGCTTGTGTGAGTTTACTCTGCAGTGTCTCGAAGGCTTTTTTTTCTCCTCGCCCCACTTCCAGTGCCCGCCTTTCTTGAGGAGTTGAGTCAAAGGCTGTGACAGTTCCGCGAAGTTTGGCACGAAACGGCGATACCATGAAGTCACACCCAGGAAACGTCGGACGTCCCTTACACACTTGGGGGGTATCATCTGTGTTATAGCTGACACCTTGTCTGGGTCAGTTCTGATGCCGTGTTTAGTCACAACGTGGCCTAGGTATTTCAACTCGTCCTTAAAAAATTCGCACTTATCGATATTTATTTTTAGGTTTGCCTGGCGGAGCCGACGGAAAACTTCCTTCAGATTCTTTAAGTGTTCTTCGAAAGTAGTGCCGATGATGTCGTCTAGGTAAGCAAAAGCATGGGGTTCCATCTCTGGCCCTATGACGTTATCGAGTGCCCTTTGGAAAGTGGCCGGTGCTGAATGCAAACCAAATGGCATAACCTTCCATTGAAACAGCCCTCTACCTGCGACGGCAAAATCGGTGTACTGCTTACTTTGCTTGTCCATTGGGATTTGCCAATACCCGTCTTTGAGGTCCAGGCTACTGATGAACTTAGCATTCCGAAGCCTGTTTAAGATTGCATCTATTCTTGGAAGCGGGTACGCGTCTGGAACTGATCTGGCGTTTAGCTGTCGGAAATCCATGCATGTGCTCCAAGACCCATTTCTCTTACGTACCAAGGTGATCGGGAAGCTGTAGGGACTGCGTGATGGCTCGATACATCCCTTTTCTATCAGCTTATCCACTTCTTCATCGATGATCTTCTGCATCGCTGGATTACGCTGGGCGTAGCGGATCTTTATGGGACGGGTGTCCTTCATGACAATACGGTGTGTAGCTACAGTAGAGAGTTCGCGAATTTCTTGAAATTTTGGTAGTTCCCTTTTTAGAAACTCATCGATTGCCCGTTGTTGATCAGCTTGGCTGTGATGTGCCATAGAGATTGCTAGAACGGGAGTTTTATTTCGTCTTTGTTTGCTTACCTTTTCAGTACTTGCCCGCGGTCCAGGTTTTCCCCTATCTGATGCGCCCGATGTCACCATTAGGTTTGCACAGCTAAACGTAGCCTTGAAGGTGTACAGTATGTCTAGTCCTATGACCAGATCGACCGTAGCCTGTTGCATAACTAAAAATTTGCACGTGGACATCATATTCCCCAGGGTAACACCGAGATTTACTCTCTTTGTGATGATACTTTTGGAGCCGTCGGCCAGAAAAACGTCAATGTCTACGTTTATGAAGGTGGGGTGCTGCTCTAAATGTTTCACCATCTTTGGCGAGATGAAACTCTTGGTGGCTCCTGTATCGATGAGAGCATTGCATAGTTTATTCTCAACCAAAATTGTTGCGCTGAGTTTGTCGTCCCATGACAAACGGATGCGATTCTTTGATTTCTTGGGAGACACCGGGACACTATTAGTTTTTGATCCGCTTGTGGTCGGCTCTTCCTGTAATATCATGCGATGTTGTTCCCCCCGGCCTGGGTGGGAGTTTGTCGGGATACATTCCAAATCAGCCGCCATGTGAATTAGGTCGTCAAGCGTTTCGAAGTCTTTCCGGCGAATATACCACTATAGTCCTTGAAAGGTTCACGCTGTCGCTGGGTCCGCTTTCGGATTTCATAGTCCAGCTTCTCAAAGTATCTGGGAGGAAGAAAAAAATCGTAAAAATCTGACTTGAACTGATCCCATCATGCCCATTGCTTATGATTATTCCGCAGCCAGATAAGCGCTCTGTCTCGGAGCAGCTCCGTCATCGACCTCAACACATCGTTCAGTTCTAAGGCGTACATTTCGCTTAACTCTTCTACCCTCTCGATGAAACCCAAGGGGTCTTTCCCACCATCATACTTCAGACCCCATTTGCGGGCTGTTTCTATGGCGAGGACTCGGGTTTCTGCTTCTGCTTTGGCTGTCGTCGTAAACCTTTCTCTGACTTCAGGTTTCGGCGATGATACTGTTTGGCTCTCGGCACTCTTTCCCGGTATTTGGAGGCCTGGCGCGGATGATGCAGACGCTTGGTGGTCACGTGTTGTCTGGATGTCCAACAGGGTTTTGAGTTGTTCGTCATCGTGCACAGAGGCAATGAATTTGGCGAAACGCTTTCTCAGCTCTTCGACTGTTCCACTGGTAGTTTGTTCAAACATCCCCAGGTAATTTACTAGTTCCTCCTTCTTCAGGAAATGAACCCAGGAGGATCGCAGCATATTTCCGGTCGAAGTCATAGCACACCACGGTGAGAACCAAGTCTTGTTATATTTCTTTTAGTTTTCTTTTTTCAAAAAAAAATTTTTTTTTGTTTTTGGACAATTAAAGTCCCTGCTCGGGCGCCAATGTAACGACACGATTTCGCTGGGTGCTGGGGTAGAACTCAGCGGGGCTCAAAGTCGTTGCAAAAATAATGAAAACACAAATATTTTCTTATAAATCTTTTTCTTTTCATTAATAATAAATTTATTTGAACAATTTTCTTTAAGTTTCTACGGTAAATTGTACGGTACTCTTCTGGTACCGTTGTAATGTAATTCTTCTTTTAAATCATAGATGATCAAAAATAAAAATGAGATGTATTAGCGCTCGTTCTCCCAACCCTAACTCCTAGCAAACATATTGGCAAACACCTAAAACAAATTTCATAATGATATGAATAAAAATGTCTTTTCAAAACGTTTTCATTTCCAGCCTTAAATATTTTGTAGCATAAAAGGCATTGAATGCTATGAAAAGCATCATTTATCATAAAATACCGTTCACATCTCATTTTGTAGACGTGTAGCTTTTATTTTTTTACTTTGTTTTTTGTGTGTTCAATTGTAATTGAATCGTGTGTGTTTACTGTGCTTTGTTCAACAAAAACCAACAACAATGCTTAATAAATTCGTGAAAAATGACGATACTCCGACGCATGTGTTTTCATCGCTTGCTCAACGATGAATGAATGAATTTTTAAAAGAGCGTAACAAATGTGTATGAATATTTTTCAAACAATTGTTGTATGGGCTGAACATCATTGTTTTAAATATTAGTATATAGAAAGCCAAAAGAAATATATACGATATAAACTACGTGCGAGGTAGCGACTGTACAAACCAAACAACTGTTTAACCCGAAATTTGAGAGAGAGAGAGAGAGAACAAATTTTAGTAGTGGTTCCAGCTACTAATACTTGTTCGAACTCAAACCGACAGCGAGAAAAAGGTTGGCTTTACCAACTAGAGGGGACAAGTATTTGTAGTGTATCCAGCTACTAATACTTGTTTTACCCTCAAACCGTCCGCGAGAAAATGTTGGATCTCCAAATTAAAGAGAATAAGTACTAGCAGTGTATCCAGCTACTAATACTTATTCGAGCCTTCAAACCGTCCGCGAGAAAATGTTGGCTCTCCAAATTAAAGAGAATAAGTAATAGCAGTGCATCCAGCTACTAATACTTATTCGAGCTTTCAAACCGTCCGCGAAGAAATGTTGGCTCTCCAAATTAAAGAGAATAAGTAATAGCAGTGCATCCAGCTACTAATACTTATTCGAGCCTTCAAACCATCCGCGAGAAAATGTTAACTCTTCAAATTAAAGAGAATAAGTAATAGCAGTGCATCCAGCTACTAATACTTATTCGAATCTTCAAACCGCCCGCGAGAAAATGTTGGCTCTCCAAATTAAAGAGAATAAGTAATAGCAGTGTATCCAGCTACTAATACTTATTCGAGCCTTACTACAACGACAATATTGTTTGCACGTCGCCACCAATATTTTATATGAGTCCGTTTGCGAGTCGCACGAAGAAATGGTAATGAAGCGCATTTACCAGTGGTTGTTCTACCTTGCGATCCGCAGACTAACTAACTCTTCATTTTTTTTTTTTTTTTTTGATAATTTTATTATTTATTGAATCTTTAATTATTTAAATTGAATTATCAATAAGTTTTTCAAATCTTAAATCTAAAAAATATTAAGTATAAGTTTAGCCAATGCTAAACAAAATTTTTAATTTCAACGGTTAATTTTTTGTTGTTTTACATCTCTCGTGAACGGCTGAGAAAAAGAGTATCCCTTCTTTTCAGCCGGGTGTGGCCTCTATAATGAAGAATATTGCGCGCAAGTGGATTTGGGTGCAACTCAAGTTTTTTTATATATTTTTTCGCGTGTTTTGAAAATACTGTCTTTACCAACGGAACGTCTAGATCTTTATGAATTCTATGGTTTCTGACATACCAGGGGGCTGCTGTTATTGTACGTAGGATTTTATTCTGTCGCCTTTGAATTCTTTCTACATTCGATGCTGAAGCAGTGCCCCATAACTGGATTCCATAGGACCATATTGGTTTCAGGATCGCGTTGTATAAGAGAAGTTTACAGTCAAGGCTTAGTATAGAGTTTCTTCCAATAAGCCAATTCATTTGGGCTGCTTTTAGTTTCATTTGTGTTAACTTTGCGTCTATATGCCATTTCCATGTTAAACGACGATCAAAATGAACGCCTAGATATTTGACTACAGTGTGTTGTGGTATAGTCTCGGTGTTAATTTTTATAGGCGGGCATGTTTCCCTGCGCAACGTAAAAGTGACGTGTGCACATTTCTGCTCGTTAACTTTTATACGCCATTGTTTGAGCCATTTTTCCAGTTTGGATATATATTCTTGTAAGTTGCGGGAAGCTTCCACAAGATTTTCGTGAACGCTTAAAAAGGCTGTATCATCCGCAAATGTTGATGTATGAATGTTACTGCTTAACGGTAAGTCAGAGGCATATATTAAATAAAGTAAGGGTCCGAAGATACTGCCTTGAGGGACTCCGGCTTCAATCGACTGCGGAGGGCTTAAAAAATTCCCTTCCCTAACTACAAATTTACGTTGCATTAAATAGCTTTTTGAAAGCTTTACGATGTTTGCTGGTAGATTTTGTGTTAATTTGTTGAAAAGACCTTCGTGCCATACTTTATCGAAAGCTTGTGAGACATCAATAAAGAGCGCAGAGCAGTATTTCTTTTTTTCAAAAGTGTCTCTAACGACATTCACTAGTCTGTGAGTTTGTTCAATTGTGCTATGTTGACTGCGAAAACCGAATTGATGGTCGGGAATACATCCATTACTAGTCACTTTAGGCATCAGCTTGCTCATACACAGCTTTTCAAATAGTTTTGAAATGTTAGACAGTAAACTAATAGGCCGATAGGATTCAACCTTTGTATGATCCTTGCCGGGCTTTGGTATCATAGTAATTATCGAAACCTTCCATTCTGTAGGATAGTGTTCTAGGCGTAGAATACTGTTAAAAATGAATAGTATTATTCTTTTTGCAGTGTGAGGCAATTCTTGAAGCATTTTGTTGCTTATTTTGTCGACACCTGGGGCTTTTCTGGTGTTAAGACTAGTAATAGTATTTTCAATCTCCGTCATGTTAAATCTGATCGGTATTTCTGGTAAAGAGACGACTGGTGGCAGTTCAACAATATCAGCAGAAATATTCGGAGTGAAAACTTTTTCTAAGTGTTTAACAAAAAGTGCACCTTTTTCATCATCAGTTTTTGCCCAGTCACCATTTGGGGCTCGTAATGGGGGTTTGTATATCACCGGCCTTTTAAGTCCTCTGGCTGCACGTCACAGTGAATAATCTGTTTGTGGTGTTGCATCTAGCTCTTGAAGGAATTTTTGAAGGGAAGCTGTTTTTTGAGTTTGCAAAACTTTCCTAAGCTGCTTGGTACACTCCTTAAGCCTTAATTTTAGCTGGGGCGATCTGTAGCGCTGCCAATCTCGTCGAGCTCTCCGTTTTTCAGTCAATAGCCTTTCTATATCTACAGAAAAAATATTGTTAAATCTCACTGGTTGGTTTATTTCATTTGAAGTAGCATTAAAAGCAGCTTGTTTAACATGCGCTTCAAACAACCTGAGAGAATCGTCTATGTCTGAAGGTGTTCTCAGCGGCATTTTTTCCGAGCAATGAGCACTCAGATATTTTCTGTATTTCAGCCAGTTAATGCATGCAGATGTCGTCGCTAAATCACATGTTGTGTGTAAGTAAATAGTGACAATAGTAGGCGAGTGGTCTGAAGATAAGTCCAAAGATGCTTCAACTTCAACCATCTCGCTGGGCACGCCTTTCACAATTCCAAAGTCGATAACATCAGGAATTTTTTGTCGATCTGTTGGCCAATATGTTGGCTGTCCACTTGAAACTACATTCAAACCCATTTTAGATATTGTGTCGAATAAAATTCGTCCCTTAGGTGTAATTAAACGTGAACCCCAAAATGTGTGTTTAGCATTGTAGTCGCCAGCTGCTAGAAAACGGAGGCCCAGTGATTTATAAAAAGCCGTATATTTACTCTCGGTAATTGAGAATCTGGGGGGCGAATAGACAGATGATATTACAAGTTTGTGATAGTAAGTTTCGATGCAGATGTTCGTTGCTTGAAGATAATCTTCACAAAAATCATTCAACAGGTGGTGTTTTATTCGCGTTTTTATTAGGATTCCCGAACCACCACAAGCTCTGCCACGGGGATCCTTGGTGTCGTAAAAATTATATCCACTAATTCTGAAACAGCTTCGAGATGTCAAATGAGTTTCTGAGATAAGCATAACATCGATTTGTTTATCCTGAAGAAAATATTCTATTTCGTTTTTATGTTGGCAGATGCCGTTTGCGTTCCAAAAACAGATTTTTAAGTTCATGGTTTGCTTAGTACAGCCTGCAACAAGGTAGACTGCATTTTCAACATTTCCTACATCATACAGGACATGTTGAGAGTAAATGTGTTTACAGTTTGTATTAAGCTCTCAATTGAGGCTTCAATACGACTAAAATTATACCCCGAATCTTCATTTACATTTACGGTTTTTTGCGCCGTACTCTGATTACTTTTTAAAATACTAGCGTATGAAAATTTGTTGTTAGATTGTTGTTGAGCACTAGTCGCGTTAGACTTGAAAATGTTTGAAAATTGATTTTGGCTGGTGGACGGTTGAGGTAACTGTGGATAGTTAATAGGGGTTTTAGGCTGAGCGGGAGTAGCATTGGTTTTTTTGGTTAATGAATTCTTAAAAAACGAGTAAAGGGGGCAGCCTCTATAGTTGGCAGTGTGATTTCCGCCGCAATTGCCACATTTTTTCGCCTTGGTATCACCTTTTATTTTATCACAGTTAGCAGTACTGTGTAACTCACCACATACAACGCAGACTGTAGGCAACTTGCAATAAGTCTTCGTGTGCCCAAATTCTTGGCAGTTCAGGCATTGAACAGGCCCAGCTCTTTTATGTGGAAGCTCAACAGTAACTCTTCGATGCAACAAGTACTTTAAGTCATATATTGGATGTGCTTCATTCTTTTTTATTTTTATGCCATCTGGCTGTAACTCGACTCTAAATATTGGTTGGGGGATTTTTTCTCTATTTTTAATGTTTGAGACATTTTTAATTTTGAAGCCATTATTTCCAAGGCCAGACTTGACTTCTTCTGGATCCACGCTAGAGTCTATACCTTTTATTACGACTGTTAGACCTTTAGCACTCTTTAATTGGTACGTGTAGAAGTTTTTATTTTTAGATTCTAAATCTGAAACAATTTTTCGGTAATTATTTTCATGAGCTACCTGAATTTTTGTTTCATTGATGTTTCCGCGCTTAATTGGAGTTACA
The DNA here is from genome assembly GCA_947311025.1 of Lypha dubia. Lineage (NCBI taxonomy): Eukaryota > Metazoa > Arthropoda > Insecta > Diptera > Tachinidae > Lypha > Lypha dubia. The sequence goes on from OX371262.1 coordinate 49,278,964, forward strand.
TAAAACTCATTTTCTCCAATTAATGAGATAAGACTTTTAACCAGCAAACTGGAATTCTGCTCTCTTAAATATCCTATGGGTGGGGGCTTACTCGAACTTGTTGTAGTTGTGTTTTCATCGCCTTGTTCAGATAAAATCGCGAAACGATTTTCGGAATTTATTACAATGTTTTTTCCATCTCTGGGAACTTTCGATGTTGAAGCAATTTGAGCTGATTTTGGACTTCTTCCCCTTTTTAACACGGTTATGTATCTGTCCATTCCTGTTTGAATTTTATTATCATTTATTGTACTCACCGCATCTACCATTTTGTGAACGCTGGTCACCTTGTTACTTATTGTTTGTTTGTTTGTTTGTACAGCTAAGCTGACAAGTTTGCTGATGGGTGCAATTGTTGTTGCTTCTTGATCACTATTTAACATGTTCAGAGATAATGATCGCGCACGAGTATTTGTGTTTTCTGTTAAATTCAGGTTTTTGTTTAATTCATTTTTTTTATTGTTGTCATCAGCAACTAAAGTTATATATTGTACATTCCTACTGCTTGTAGGATTATTGTTGTTTTTGTCAGAGGATGAACTCATCAGAGTTCTCTTTTTTTATTTTCACTTATATTAGTTTGTGTATGCAAATATTTATGTATATTGCACACAAGCAAAAAATAAAATAAAACCAGTAAAATAACTGTTCAATAAATGTTTTGTTTTTTTATATTTTTTGTGACCTGAAAATATTTTTTTTATTTTATTTTTTTTTATATTCAGTTGCGACGATTATAAAAACGCGTCTGTTCACTACGAGAGTTGAAACTTTTTTTGAACTAACTCTTCATGCTCTGTGTTCAGCCTTTTATAACAAAACTGCCTGAACGAACAATACACACACGCATGTACCATCATATGCTGTGTTGTCAAACATATTACTCACCGTGTGTCTGTGTGCATAGGCAGCGAACATGTGTTTTCTCTCAAATTCTCAATAAGGTGTACAAAACTACTAAAATAAATGTCAGTAGGTATGTGCAAAAGAATAAACAATCAGGGGTATAAATTCATTATACTTAATTATATACAGACAATAATAACAAACGAAACAGTATAAATTCATTGTATATAAATAAATGCAGAACTAATATATAAGAAACAATAATATTAATTCATTTTCTCTAAATATATACAGGCAATAATTATGTTTGAATAAATCAGAAATAATATATTAATTCAGACAATATTTGTGTATAACAAGATAAGAAATAAAAATATTAATTAAATTTTAATAACGTGCGATGAACCAAAAACGAGGGCCGACTTTTGGTTGTCACAGATTATAGATTGGGTGCGATTCATTTTTTTTAATTTTCAAGTCACCTGGCTGTAGCTCGACTCTAAAAATAGGTTGGGGGATTTTATCCCTATTTTTGATGTTAGAAACATTTTTAACTTTGAAGCCATTATTTTCAAGGCCAGACTTAACCTCTACTGGATCCACACTAGAGTCTATACCTTTTATTACGACGGTTAGACCTTTAGCACTCTTTAATTGGTACGTATAAAAATTTTAGTTTTTTTGAATCAAGGTCAGAAACTATTTTTCGGTAATTACTTTCTTGCACTACCTGGATTTTTGTTTCGTTAATATTTCCGCGCTTAATTGGAGTTACATAGAACTCATTTTCTCCAATAAAGGAGATAAGGCTTTTTACCAAAAAAACTAGAGTTCTGCTCTCTTAAATATATAGGTGGAGGTTTACTCGACCTTGTTGTAGTTGTGTCTTCATTGTCTCGTTCTGATAAAATCGCGAAACGATTTTCGGAATTTTTTATTTTGTTTTTTCCATCTCTGGGAACATTCGCTGTTGAAGCTATTTGAGCTGATTTTGGACTTCTTCCCCTTTTTAACACGGTTATGTATCTGTCCATTCCTGTTTGAATTTTATTATCATTAAATGTACTCACCGCATCTACCATTTTGTGCACGTTGGTCACATTGTTACTTATTGTTTGTTTGTTTGTTTGTACAGCTAAGCTGACAAGTTTGCTGATGGGTGCAATTGTTGTTGCTTCTTGATCACTATTTAACATGTTCAAAAATAATGATCGCGCACGAGTATTTGTGTTTTCTGTTAAATTCCGGTTTTTGTTTAATTAATTTTTTTTATTGTCGTCATCAGCAACTAAAGTTATATATTGCTCATTCCTACTGCTTGTAGGATTATTGTTGTTTTTATCAGAAGATGAACTCATCAGAGTTCTCTTTTTTTATTTTCACTTATCTATATTAGTTTGTGTATGCAATTATTTATTTGTATTGCACACAAGCAAAAAATAAAATAAAACCAGTAAAATAACTGTTCAATAAATGTTTTGTTTTTTTTATTTTTTGTGACTTGAAAATTTTTTTTCTTTTATATTTTTTTTATATTCAGTTGCGAAGATTATAAAAATGCGTCTGTTCACTACGAGAGTTGAAACTGAATGTGAAATACACTGAATGTGTATACGTGTACCCGAAAAAGCACGACGTCACGCACGCACTTCGAATGTTGATGTGTATCCAGAGGGCACAAGAGAAAGGTTAAATAAAACGTTTTTAAAAGATCTAGAATTAAACTTGTTTAAAAATTTGTTTCTCTTTGCAACACGCATACATACGAGTATGTAATTTAAAAAAAAATATCATTTTACTAAAAAAATAAAAAGTAAATAAATAGAATTAAAGTAAAGGAACGGTTCAAAACTGTATTTTTAATAATATCGATACCGATATGTATTCCTATCTATATTTTCGATATTTTTAAACTATCGACTTATATTTTCAGAGTTTTTACCATCTGAGTGTGATTATACAGTATTTTTCGATATTATTTTTTTTGTCAATAAAACATTCATTAATATCTCTGATTATATATACAAATAAGTATATATATTTGTTCCTTATTCAACTTGTAGGATTAATTCCTTTTCTGTAATTATACACTATTAATAAAATTGCCTACTTATGTAGCCGCCTACGTCCGGATTCATACAATTTCTTCACCACCGCTTATTTGTTTATTTAATATTTTCTAATTTTTAATCAATTTTCTATAACATAAGCTATGTACATGTATTATGAAATATATGTTGCAAAATCAACTTCAAAATTTCAGTGAAGAATATACATACGTATGTTGTAAAAGCCGCAAAAGCAAATATGTATATACATATTTGCATGCGGCCTTGCACCGCATCGAAATTGTTCAACTTCGTTCTCTGTGTATGGCATTTCAAGTTGAATAACATGGATATAAAGTTACACTGCAACAGATGGAATGAAACACTTTTTCATAATATATCCGTGAATCGCATTTTGTGCAACTGCGAAAAGATGTTATGTAAAGTTGTAATGAAAACGAAAATGAAACATTTTTTTACATTTCACGTTATCGCAGAACCAGAATCTACCCCCATATCTATATATATAAAAATGAATGTTTGTCTGTATGTCATCGATGAACTCAAAAACTACTGGACCGATTATTATGAAAATTGGTATATATGAATTTTTCCACGGAGAAGGTTTATGCCACTCGCTACCAGGTGGCGCTGCAGAGTATCAACGTATGGACTCCGAAACGGCTAGGCAGATTTTGATGAAATTTTCAGGGAATCTTCAGGATATTCACAGCATGTTACTGTGACTCTGGAAGGAATAATAGGCTTATTAAGTTTTGATTGGACAAATAGACGTGGCACCGCCCATATAACCCAAAAATTTAAATCGCCATATTTGGTACACATGGTATTGGCATAATTTGGAACACGTACCAGAGGAAAAGTGGGTGGGATCACGCCCCTTTTTAGGAAAAAAAAAATCGTAATATAGTCCTAACTACTGGACCGATCGTCATTAAATTTTCACAATAGGAATTTTATTTTATAACGACGGGGTAGCGATGCGCACAGGGTATATCTAGTGTCGTATAAAAAGATAAACAAATGATTCAAAACTTTTCATTTTGTTTCTTTGGTTTTCATTCCTTTCTTTCCTTTATTCCATCACCAACCACATATTTAGTTATGAATCAAATTGGGTTTTTGCGTTGACTTTCGAAGAAAAAATTGTGATTAGAACAAAATAAAAAACTTAAATTTGTCCTTTTCTACAACAAAAGAAAATGAGAAGGAAGAATTCTTATTGGGTTATTGCGAATAATGCAAGTTCCTGTATACCAAAATGTTTATGGACTCGCATGTGTCTTAGGAAAAATCCTAAATAAAACAGTTAAAAAGAGCAAGTTTACGATTTAGCATCGTCTTAGATTTTTCTCTCTTCTTTAATATCCTTTATATGTATTTTATCCTGCATTGAAAGTTGATATATAGATCAATTAAAATTTTCAAGGACTAAAGAGATAAACACTATTTTCAACACCCTTGCAATACCATTAAGATATCCTGAAGCCAACTAAAACATACTGAGAAGAAAGAAATTTCTGCGCGGATCAAAATTCATAATATTGTTTATGATTTTGAGAAACGATTAGAAGAATATGAACGATTCTCCAATTCGTGTATGTAAAAAATTCACTGCATTAATTTTTAAAGGGCTGCTCACATACATAAATATTATTGGATAATAACATTGGTCAACAAGTGGGGAAAAAATTGATTGTCTCCTGCGATTTTTTTTTTTTTTGTTTCTATCTCGAATTGAGGCGTATTCTCTAAATACGAAAACTGCTCCCTAACACCTTTTGTTTTTGAGTTATAGGTAACCTTCTTTTACTATCTGACGACCATGTCGAGTTTGTTAAGTGCATGATGTCGAACTTACAATATAGGTATCTATACAAATTTACTACCTGCACTCGCATTTAGAACGATTTCTGGGCGCACAAATGTTGGAAATAATGTAATTTAAAACCGGCGAGCTTTCAGGATAACGATTTTAATTCACTTTAAGTTTTTAAATCATTTTTCTTTAAACTCTGCAATTAAGTTATCACACACAAAATTTTACATTTTTTTGAGCATGTACTCAAATATTTATGTTTTAATATTTATTTATTTTTTGCTGTTAGCAATATCTAAATATATATTTTGGTGGAAGCTATACCAACTCATCAGTAGATGTTTTCCTTTTATGTTTAAAAAAACATATTCACAATGGAAAGTTATCACACTTAAAATGGTTTGTTCTTTATTTTTTTTTGTGCAATAAAATTAATTATTTTACTAAGAACAATATGAGCATTTTTTTTTGTAATTAGAACCATAACTCAGGGGGAGACCCCTAAGAAGATAGATGTTAAAAATTTAGATGAATTAACTCTTTTAAAACTCTAATTTGCGCGTTATGTTAATTTATAAAGCGACTCTGGTGTTAGACGCATTAACTCTGTTAAGCTGTATTAGAAGACAAATTTTATTCATTCTTTTACTTCGCCGATGTTTCTGATAACCGACGAAGGAGGGCGATGTTGTGTATATTAGCTTCGAACAGCACCAATCGCTGTCGGAACATTTTTTTTAGTGACCAGTGCTATGCCTTCATCACTTAAATAGTCCAACACCAATCAATACAATGTCTCACTAATGTACATTAGAGAAATAAATAATGTTGATTGACTTGCTCTGGCCGGGTTTGAACCCAGGCCCCAAGTCATTGTTGTTCAGTAGTAAAGGCGCATTTTCCACTTCAGCCAACACCACCCTTAAAAGGAAAGTGGGACTCACATTTGATGGCAGACATCTGTTATACGCAGAGAAAAGACTTGTTTGCAAAATGTTCAGGTCAACTAAGTATATCTGCCACAACCAAATAATTATTCCAATTCCTTTCGGCTGCTTTTAATTTTATTTGGATCATCTTTGCGTCTATGTGCGATTTCCATATTAAACGACGATCAAGATCAACGCCTAGATATTTGACTTCAGTGTGTTTCGGTATAGTTTCGATGTTGATTTGTATAGACGGGCATGAAATCTTAGAAAAGCTGTATCATCAGAGTATTTTGATGTATAAATGTTACTGCTTAACGGTAAATCAGATCCAAATATTAAATACAGTAAAGGACTGAAGATGCTGCCTTGGGGAACCCCGGATTCAATAGACTACGGTGGGCTTACAAAATTGCCTTCCCTAACTACAAATTATCGTTTCATTAAATAGCTTTTTAAAAGCTTGACGTTGTTTGCGGGTAGGTTTTGTGTTCAACTACTTTCGTATGATCCTTGCCGGGGTTTGGTATGATAGTAATCATTGAAAGATTCCATTATGCCGCATAGTATTGCAGCCGTAAAATACCATTAAAAATGAATAGTATAATTCTTTTTGAAGCATTTTGTTGCTTATTTTATCAATACCTGGGGCTTTTTTTGTATTTAGACTATAATAGCCTTTTCAATCTCTACAATATTAAATCTTAGCGGAGTTTCTGGTTAAGAGACGACTGGTGACAGTTAAACAATATCAGCAGAAATATTTGGGGTAAATACTTTTTCGAAGTGTGTAACGAAAAGAGCACATTTTTCAGCATCAGTTCTAGCCCAGTCACCATTTGAAGCTCATAATGGAGATTTACTTATCACCGGCCTTTTAAGTCCTCTGGCTGCACGCCACAGCGAATAATCTGTTTGTAGTGTTGCATCTAGTTCTTGAAGAAATTTTTGAAGGGAAGCTGTTTTTGTGTTTGTAAAACTTTTCTAAGCTGCATGGTACAGTCCTCAAGCCTTAATTTTAGCTTGAGCGATCTGTAACGTTGCCATTCTCGTCGAGCTCTCCTTTTTTCAGATAAAAGCTTTGCTATATCAACAGAAAAAATATTGTTTAGTCTCACTGGTTGATTTATTTTATTTGAGGTGGCATTAAGAGCAGCTTGTTTAACGTGTGCTTGAAATAACCTAATATAGTCATTTAGGTCAGAAGGTGTTCTCAACGGCATATTGTCCGAGATATGAGTAGTCAGGTATTTTTTGTACTTCAACCAGTTAATACGTGCAGATGTCATTGGTAAGTCACATGTAGGTGATGAAGTTGTATGCGAGTACATAGTGACAATTGTAGGCAAATGGTCTGAAGATAAATCCAAAGATTTTCCAACTGCAATCATAAGCCTAATATTAGTAACCGTAAGGACTTCCAAAATAAAATTTTCGATAATAACTTAAAAGTTGTATACCAAATGTTGGATCTTGGCGTTGTTCTGGACTCTGAGCTTAATTTTAATGCTTACCTGGACTATATAATTCCTAAGGCTTATTCCGCATGCTCTTTTATAAGGACAAACTATAGCATTGAGAATACTATACACCAGTTTTGTGCGTTCTAAATTAGAATATTGTTCCCTTGTGTGGAACCCCATTTAACGTGTCCATACCGACAGAATTGAAAGAATTCAGAAGAAATTTGTAAAATTTGCTTTTCGTAATCAGAGTTTTATATTGTCGTCTACCTTATATCATGCTCGCTGCTTACTTTTAAGACTAAAGCCTCTTTACATTAGATGATCTTTTAATTCAGTCATATCAATATATAATTTGATTAATGGTTTCATTGATTGCGAGTACTTATTAAATTTAATTATTTTTTGTATACCTTTTATAACCCTTAGATACAGTAATTTATTTTATCTATCGACACATGTTACAAGTTACGCCATGCGTGAGCCTATACTGCGAACCTTAAGTACTATAAAGATTTTGAACAATGTTGTTAACATAGATTTTTGATTATTTGTAAATTAAGACTTATTAATTAGCCTATAAGGATATTTTGGTCTATTGGCGAATAACAAATAAATAAATAAATAAAAGCGTATAAAAAAATTTTAGCCTTCTATTTTAAGGTCTTGAGGTGGCGCAGAGCGCTTACATGTTTCATCTTAGCCATTTATTAAAACACAAAATCATCAGATGAAAAAAAGTTTTATAATTATTTTTTTTTGTCATTTTTCGATCTTTCATTTACGAGTATAAAATAAAATAACATAAATTAGTACATATTAATAAAAAATATATAATTATTACTTATTACACTCTTTGACAGCCAAAAGAAGCAGCATTTGAAATAAAGTTTTGCTAATATATGTACTCATTTTTGATAAAATGCAGATTTTGTCTCAAAAACAAGTATATCTTCCCTTGATTTTATTCTAGAACGTGTAAAACCGTCTTTTTCTTTTGATCCACAAACAGATATTGAAGCTTCCGTGACAAGCTTGACCCATCCTTCCACTGCTTATGTTTGACAAGGTAAATTATCAATTTCAAGAAAGTTACTTTTCGAATAAATCAAATTTGAAATTTCTGTGGTACCATATTTAATAGTCATTGGAGGCTCTGTTATTTTCACATTCGCCCAATCTATCAAATCTTAGTAATTTTCCGCATTTAATTGGAGCTCTGGAATACAGAACTCACGAACTTTTTCATTTGTCGGCTCTTTTCTTGATTCTAATATTCTTCAAAGAGCTAGTTCCCTTATATAACTCATCATCTAGCAGCATATTTTTTTGGGTGTATACATGTATGTATAAGCTTCGATTAACCATGTTGAAGACAAAAACTGGACCATATTTACAATATGGCCTTGACTTTAAATCGAACCATGTTGGCGCGTACACTTTATTAGTGAAAATCGCTAGTTGCTTCACACAGAAAAAAACACCAATGTAAATTTAACATGAAAAAATGTTAATTACAAATCATATTAAATTTCTGAAAATACATTGACTGAATTTTGATTCAACCTTGATTCATTTTGAATCAATAGCTTAAATTGTTAATATTATTTTAAGGATAGTTGATTTAACATTTTTCATAGAGTTAAAATAACATTTTGTAACATTGAATTTAAAAAATTACTTTTTCCACATAAAATTAACATTGCATCTAATAAAAACAATATTGACGATTGTTAAATCAACATTATATTTATAATAAAATTAACATTAACAAAATTTGTAATCTTTTAATTTGTAAACATGTTAAATCAACATTAAAAAACTATTAAAATAAAATTGTTTACTATTTAAACAAATTTAAATCAGGTTGAAAGAACTTTATGGACTTTTGAAATAACATGAAAACATCTTGAAATAAAATTATACCATGTTGTATTTAAAAAAAAGTCAAAAGTACCGCTATTTTGGAACATTAAAATATTTTTAGTATATTTTCAGTAAGAATCGTGTGTGGTGGCAAAAAATTGAGGTTTTCTAATAAGTGAAATTAATTTTTTTTAAATAAAAATGTAATTATGTCTGCGAACAACAGCAATAATATAAACAATTTTAATGTTGAGCAAGAAGTACTTGCAATTGAAGAAAATGTTAATTTCATAACTGACGCAGAAGGTAACCTTATATTCAACATTCCAGTCGTTCAATATAATAGCAAAAACTCCCAGTTAGACGGGTTGTTGAAAACTTTTAATTTAATTGAAGTAAAACCTTATTTGACAAGTAAGTATTATTATCAACAATTTTTTCTATGTAAATATGTAAATTAATAATAATTAATGAAATGTATGCATTTAGAAGCCGAAATTACATTTGAAAGTTTAAAATATCTATCAAAGGAAGACATAAAGGAATCTATACCACCTATTGGACTTCGTGCTTGTTTTCGGGGAAAATTGTTTAGTTGGAGAGAAACTGAGGTATTAACAAAAAGTTTAGTTTTAGTTGATTACAATTATTTAATATTATTATTGTAATAGTTCGGCATAAATGACGAAACTTTGTCCCATCCCAGTAAAAAATAGTGCAGCAAAAGAAGCATGTTTGGCAAACTACCATGTATGCATACATTCTTCGCTACATATTACACAATTTCTTCTCAAAATTACGGCCTTGTTAAATAACGTAGGACAGACCGTCCTGGGTTCTTACTCTATATTGGCTAAGGTATTTTTTAATTGTTGACTATTGGGTTATTTTAGAGTCTAACGTTAATTTTTCAAGAAAGCCTTAAGGAAAATCCATAATAAATTTTTATGAAAAAAATGGTAATTTGGTTGACTCGTTTCGTGCAGACTTGATCAATATCATTCTAGAAGATATATTTTACCATAGTGAAAAATTATCACCGAAAGATCTACGAACAATAGTAGAGGAAATTTTGGATTCCAACGAAATAAGAGTAAGTAATTTATATCGCCTTATATTATACACAAATATGTAAATATATTTTACTTTAATGAATACTATTAAATTAAATTTGTTTATAAACAAATAAATAAAAAATACAAAAATTAATTTTGTTTTTATTTAAATTAACAGAAGAGTAGTAGAGAAATCATATTAAATTAACAAGAATTTTCATGTTATTTTAACATGCATTTTCATGTTGATTGATTGATTGATTGGTTCTCGGGAAAACAGGACACTGCGACCATGAAGATCTATTGTATCCCCTGCCAGGTGCTATAGCACCTCAGCCAGACCCACTTTCCTGAGTAATCTCAAGATTGCCAGTGGTTCTAGCATTGGCAGTTCCCAGTCCTCCAATAGGTGCTTGCCCAATTGGCTATGTCTTCTGTGGCACAACGATTCACAGTCCTTCAGAACATGCTCTGGAGTTTCATCCTCATAATCACAGAATCTACACAGGCTATTTCTCTCAATTCCAAGTCTGTTGAGGTGTTTTCTCAGTCTACAATGGCCTGTGAGGAAGCCTGTGAGAATCCTTAGATTATTTTTACTCAGGGACATGAGAGCTATGAATCGTTTCTGGTTATAGGTTCCAATCATTAGCTTTGCATGCCTTAATCCTGAGACATTGAACCAGAGGTGATCCCTGGTATTCTTAATCTCCGTCGATGTATCTACGCGGATTTTATCCGGTCCAAGTCCACAAAACGGTTCCGGTCCGACCATGGGTGTACTAGCCCCCTTCCTGGCCAGTTCATCCGCCTTTTCGTTTCCTACCACTCCACAATGTCCGGGAACCCAGTGGAGTGTGACCTTATTCATGCTGCTTAGCTGATTTAGCTTTATGCGGCATTCCCAAGTCAACTTAGAGGTGAACGCATGTGAACTAAGCGCTTTGATTGCAGCCTGACTGACCGAGAAGATGACTATTTCTCTTCCTCTGTAGCCCCTATCGAGATTAAATTGTGCACATCTCTCAATGGCATATACTTCCGACTGAAAGATGGTAGGGGTTTTACCCAAGGACTCATAGTAGCTAATCCTTGGTCCTACGACTCCCACCCCTGAGCCCTCCAGTGTTCTGGAACCATCAGTGTACCACCTCATGGTGCCAGTTCCAAGGGAGCATCGGGGTGGAGTTTCCCCCCATGTCCTTCTGTTAGCTAGAACAGTTTCAAACCTTTTGCCTAAGTCATAAACTTTATTCATCACATCAAAGGGCTGCGCAAGTAGGGGGAATTGTCTTGCAATGGATGCTCGCTCCCATTGGCTAATCAGACAGTCCCTTCCTGTGTTTTTCCCCGCGATGCTGATCACTTTTTGTCTGGCTGCGGCCTCTTTCACAATCGTCAGAGGTGTGAGTTCAATGAGGTCTTCCATAGCCGCCGTAGGGCACGTCCTCATAGCTCCTGTTATACACAGGCATGCTAGCCTCTGCAATTTCTCTAACTTGTCTCTGGTTGTCACTAGCCTAATTTTCATGTTATTTTAACATGAAAATCTTTTTAATTCAATAGGAATTGCAATGTTAATTTAATATTAAAATCATGTCAATTCAACATGAAATGCATATTATTTTTACGTAAAATAATTTGGATTCAACAGGAATTGTAGTTGATTTCAACATGATAATAATTTTGATTCAACACTCATCGCAATGTTAATTCAACATTATTTCTAGTTATTTTTAAGTGATACAAAGTTGATATCGTGTTATTAAAAAACCTTGTTAAAATAACATGAAACAACAATGGTGCAAAATAATAGCTGAAAAATGTTGAATCAAGCTTGTTTTAATTGATTTTACAATGAAATTTTTCTGTGTGTTTAATATATCAGATGGATTGGAATTACCAATGTACAATCGAAGTACAAGCGCAAGTTAATCATCTGGAGTGTGCTAATTTTTCTGGGTGTCTTCAAGATAAGCTTGGCGAAACTGGGCCAGTTGATATGGTGCAACATATTTCGTATAAATATTTTTGATCAGTACTTAAGATATTAATATTAATTTCCGGCATTTCTGTGGGAATCGGTTCAAAATATTGTGGTATAAAATCCACGCAATTGAGGAGTTTTCTTCCTCTACTGCATGAAAAGCTATTAGGACCTGTGGTAGTTCCATCCAGATTTAAAAACAGATGACGCAGTGGTAGCTCATTTGCATGTAATAGGCACACAAACCATTGCAAAGGTCGTTTCAAATTTTTTTTCTAATAATGGAATAACTCCTTTTTCACGTCCTGTATTGACAAGAGTTCCATCACATCCGATTGCTACCAATTACGAATGAAAGTTAAACTTTTCTTCCATGAAGCTAACAATGTTCTTCGCAATATTAGCTTTTCCTGAGTCTATTGAGAAATGACCACAATATTCAGAACTTGGTTCAGATACCATTGTGATATGCTCTTCAGTAATAGTCTTCCGATGTGGCGCATTTCCATTAGTAGTCATAACAAAAGTTTTGTCCTTACGACCGTCAAAATAAATGGTCTTCAAACACCTTTCGCTACACATAGAGTTTAACTCTATGCGCACTTTTTTCCTTTCTCGACGTATTTTACTTCAATCTATTACTTTGATATATTTTCGGCACCTATAACATTTAAATCAAGCATTACTGAATTTACAATATGTGCTGCAGACCGATCTGAAACTCCAGTTCTGTCATATGATGTAACTTAACTAAGTTTTGCAACTTGTATCTCATATGCTTACTTTTCTTTTGAGAGTTTATATTCCTTTCATTTAGACAAATATCATATATCTCGGACTCTGATGTTCCCTTTGCAGAACTGCTAGACGACCACTGTATTACTGGCGTGCATTCATACGAACAAACTCTTTTTTTTTGTTTTTTTAAGTTTTATTCTTTATTGAATCTTCAATTATAAATTGAAATATCAATAAGTTGTTCAAATCTTAAAAAAATAAAAATTTTAAATATATGCTAAGCCAATGCGAAACAAAAATTTGTTGTTTTACATCTCTCGTGTACGGCTGAGAAAAAGAGTATCCCTCCTCCTCAGCCGGGTGTGGCCAAAATAATTCAAACGTTGCGTGCAAGTGGATTTGGGTGCAACTCTAGTTTTTCAATACATATATTTTTTCGCGTGTTTAAAATACTGTCTTCACCAACGGAACATCAGGATCTTTGTGAATTCGATGATTTCGAATATACCAAGGGGCTGCAGTAATTGAACGTAAAATTTTGTTTTGTCGCATTTGAATTTTTTCTACATTCGATGCTGAGGCAGTGCAGTGCCCCATATCTATAATATAATTATTCTATGACGAGGGTAAATGTATTTGTAAACAGATATCGTAGTATGAATTTTTAATTTAGATTTTAGTAATAATCCACATCCTCAACAGTAGTTTCTGATGCCAATCTAGACACGAAGATATGTTTACTTGGTGGTATAGCTTTTAATTTGATGTACATAGATGCCTGCTCAATAACTGTGATGGCTGGCTCATGAAAATTATTTGCTTTTGGCGAAATTTCAGATCTGGAAATAAACGATGTACGAGGCTCCAACGTATTAGGTATATTAGCTAGAGATAAAGGACTAGCCGAATTTTTATTTGCTTTTGACGAACCAGGAATCAGGAACATTTATTATGCTGCGAGATCCAGCAGATCCAGTGTTAGCCTTTTTGAACAAATATTTTTTTTTATTTATTTATTTATTAAAAATTTTTCTCAAAATTTAGTGAAATTAGTGTTAAATTGCAGGTTTAAATAATGTTATTATTATTTATGCATAAAAGATTCTTTGTGTTTATATTGTTTTAAAACAACAATTTTTGTTCTTGGCATAACCATCGTGCTACGATTGAACAGTTGACTTTTATCTATTTAATAACAACCGAAAAATTACCGATAGCGAATACAGTTAAAAGTGTTACTAAATACCAAATTCAATAAATATTCGTTATATTAATTTTAACAATGAATGAATCGCACCACAGACTTTACATCTTCTGGATTTCCACAAGACTGTAATGGTTGGTGCAAAGTGTTAAAGTTTTGCCCTATAGAACTTTAGTTTATTTATAGTGCTCTGAGCTAGTAAGTAGACTGCTACTAGTGATATACTGAATCTGAGAGTCAAAAGCAGTGTGTAATTGCCAGTAGGATTCTGTCTTTATTTGCAATTAACTTTTCTATTTAAACCAATTTTGTTAACGTACTTTAAATTTACTATTATGCAGTTTTTTCTTAAAAATCCTTAAATTTACTATTATGCAGTTTTTTTCTTAACATACTTAAAAACTATCGTATTACTAAAATTTCGATTTTTCATAGTTGCTAAAGTTTAAACAAGTTCGTTGGTCTAATTTATTTATTTCATTTTTTTTGTCTTTATTTTTTTTTGTGCTCGTATTTCATTTTTATTTAATTTGTTTGTGTTTGCTATCTGTTATATTTTTGCAGTGTTATTCAGAAAAAGTTAAAGTATGTATGTAATATCCACTATTAAGTAAAATTCCTTAAAGTATTATTCACAAACGATTATTAGCTTTATTTACAGAATTTAACGCCATATTAAATGTTGAAATTTTAAAGTACGTGGACCCCTACTTTAAACCTAAATTAAAGTAGAATGAGATTTCTGTGCTGCTGACATTCAGTTGTTTAAATGTGCGCCTTTTCATAAAAACTTGTTAAAAAATAATAAATTTTTGTGGTTAATTGTGTAAAATATGGAAACATTAAATTTTATTAGAAGAATTTTTTTAATTCTGTTGCACTTAAACAGAATACATCACAGAAATTTCCAACTCCAGTCAACCGAGAATATACAAGGAGAGGGTTGACCCATTCTTTCTTCCTAGCACGAAATTTAAAAAAAAAATACCGATTCAACAAAGAAACTGTATAAAAATAATCAAATTTAATAAAAAAAAGATATATTGTTGGACAGTAGAGGATGCGGCACATCAGCGGAATTGCAAGTCTACTAAAACTTGCGCACTTGGGGAAGAAGAGAGGTAGGTCTCATATTCTATGATGCATATATATTAGTGTGTACCAAAAAAAAATTTTTCTTGTTCCCCCAACTTTTTTTGAAAGCTTATAGGGTAAAGTATTTTTGTGATTTTTTTCAGATTTTTCGGAAGAGGTTTAGAGGTCGCTAAAATGGAATTTAACCAAAAAATCGGGTTTTCTCGACTTTTTTTGAATTTTGCGCATTACTCGGCCCATTAGCACGATTTTCTTTGTTACTAAGTCAATTTTTTTAAAGAAAACTGTTCAAACTTTACTTCTCTGTGCAGATATTATAAGTTTCGGTAATATTTTTGCTCATTTGGGTACCCTTTATGACATTTTTTTGTAAATTTAGCATAAATTTTAAAAATAATGCTTTGTAACTTTTAAAATTTCTATTGAAGTTAAAAAAACTAATGATTCAGTTTAAAATGTGGATAAATTCTGAGTCATTTAAAAAAATAAATATTGAATTTGCTCTTACCGTTCCAAAGTTATGCCCAAAAAATCTAGGCAGCTTAATTCTCATACCCAAAAAAAAATTAAAATATTATATTGTTTATTAGCTTTCAATTATTTATTAGAGCTTTTACGATGTAGCTGTATGCCCTGCAATAAATTCTGAAAGTCTGTTTCAGAGGTTGTTAGATTAATGTAAGTATTAGCCAAGGCCACTCCGCGTTCTGCGATATCATTTATCATCTGAGAAGCAATTTACTACAAGTGCTGCTTTACGGCAACTAATTCCGGTTCTGTCCAGACTTGCACAAAGCTGTTGCTTATTTGAGGAAGTAGCAAGCTCTTTTTGGACTAATTTTGTTGGTGGCTCATATTCAGAATCATTATCATCATCATTGCTATCAACGCTGCAGCTATCCATGTTTGCAACAGATTCCAATTTTATCTTCCGGACCTGGTTCGAACTTGGAGATTTTGCAGATGGTTGAAATATTTTGCCGAATACGCTCTTCGTATCGTCTATGAAGAAAAATCTGAAAAAAAATCACAAAAATACTTTACCCTATAAGCTTTCAAAAAAAGGTGGGGGACCTATAAAAATCGAATTTTTTTTTTGGGACACACTAATATATATGTACATACATGTACATATGTACTTGATACATAAAAGACAAAATTGTTCTTTAAGAGATGCAGGCTGATGCAGGAGATATTCATGGCCTCTCCCAAGCCACGTTAAGCAGAATTTGTGCTAAAGTCTCCCGCGCCATTGCGAAACTTGCAAAAGACAAAATCAAAATGCTCGCATCTATAGAAGAAGAAGTAAGAATATCTAAAGAATTTAAAGAAATACGCAACTTTCCTACTGTTATCGATGACATTGACGGAACCCATATAAAAATTAAAAAAACCGGGGGATTTATCTATCATCCAAAGAATTCGCAAGTATTTTCAACAAAAACTTTTACTCAATTATAACAATAGCTTTACTTACTTTGTCCTCCTCGTTTAAATTTTTGGATCTTTTTCTTTTAATATCCTCTGCTTTATCCACTTCTTTATTAAATTTTCAAAATATTTACCAAAAATTACTTAGGGCCAAATTTACAGTAATTAGTTAGCTATTAGTAAACTAAAATGATAACTATTGTTTAACTAATACTTCATATTCACAGGGTATTATTTAACCAGCACTCTTAATATGAACAAAAAATGGTAACCCTATCAAACTATTAACTTTCAGTACTGGCAATTCTGTTATAGCATATGGCTTTTGTTTACATTTGATATATTATTTCTTAAAAAATGGCGTATACATTCAAGAACTTGCCACGCCACCTACTTGCTAAGACGGAATCTATCCATAAAATCGTTTTAGTTTACGTTGGCGACACTCACCAACAATATTCCGCGTATTACCAGTATCAGTGTCACTTTCAATATCGGACTCCGCCTTTTCAATTTCACATGCCATATCTAAAATTTTTCACAAAACAAAAATACTAATAATAAATTCCAACGAATCAGCTGTTGTCTAACTATTAGTTAACCAATGACGTTTGATGGTTTAACTAATGTTAAACTAGAAGCTGTGAATCAAATATTATTAGTTAAACTATTGCTATTAGCTAACTAATGACTGTGAATTTGGGCCTTAGCAAAGTAATGGAAATCTACAGAACATTTTAGTGATGTACATACAACAAACTCAAGTAAACAAAGCTCGTACTTCAAATAATCGGATTAAAATTTTTATCCCATTATATGAAGTAATTTAAATCCTTTACAAAAAATAGCCGTATTTATATATTTTACATTACTATAAATGTATTTAGTTTATGTTGTTATGTAATATAAATATTAATTTACATCTTTTATAAGAAAAAATTTAATATTTTATTAAAACTATACAAAAATGTATTAATATATCCGGATGAATTAAGAATCGTTTTTTTGCATCGTTAACTATAAAGAGACAAGAGAGAATGATGGTATTGCCAGTATCAACATGTTAAATTTATTAAAGCTTACATTAGTTAATATGGTGTTTTGCATACTATTTTTTAACATAGGTTTGTTAGCGTTAAAGTCGATGGTAACTAACACGAACATACACGAATAAGGCTGTTGGTGACTAAGTGTGCGTACTTTACAAGACCCTATATATTTTATAACTACTTTAGCACTCTTAAGTTGATAGGTGTAAAAATTTTTGTTTTTTGACTCAAAATCTGAGACTAGTTTTATTTTCCTGAGCTACTTGAATTTGTGTTTCGTTGATATTCCAGCGCTTAAGTTGAGTTACATATAACTCATTTTTTCCAATTAAAAGGATAAAGCTTTTAACCAGCAAACTGGAATTCTATTCTTTTAAATATATACTAGGTGGTGGTTTACTCGAACTTGTTGTGTCTTCATCGCCTTGTTCGTTTAAAATCGCGAAACGATTTTCGAAATTTTTCATATTACTTTTCCATCTCTGGGAACTTTTGCTGTTTTTTTTTAACAAACACAGCCCGTAAAGCGATTAGCTTGTCTGCAGAAAACACATTAATAATTAATTTTTATTTAAGGGAAACCCTTTGTCTTTGACGCAAGAAATAACCTTCTTAAGAAAACAAACATATGTAAATATATATTTTGCAACTATGTAGCATTAAAAAAATAAAATCTTATTTGTTCATATCATGTTAAGAAAGTTATCAAACCTCTGTAGAGGAATGTTTAACTTCAAAAAAAGAAGATCTTGTATGTATAATTAAATATGTGACACAGGTGCGCCATCTGCGAAAATATGCCCCAACAGCACTAAATTACTAAATAAATTACATACTAAAGGATGTAAGTAAAATAATTTAAAAATTTTCAGTAGATGTCTTCCTATCCGGCATCGCAATGCCATAATAATGTCAAATGCCTTAACTAGTGTCACATTTTTTTTCAATTTATTGTTACTGACAAAAGGGAGGGATTTTTTCCAATTAAATTTGAAATATTAAGTGGCACTAAATTTGAAAATTAATATTCGTATTCGGCGATTATTGTTACAGATATTCGTATTCGTTTTCGCGAATACTAAAAATTGATATTCGCAACAACACTACTGTTTATTTGAGTTTCTTGATTATAAAAGGTAGGACATCATTTACAAATTACATTTTGCTGCGTAGTTAAAATATTATGTAAAAACTCTTTATTGTTTTGATTTAAAACGTTGTTAAGTATTATTTTTTTAAGTAAAATTTTTATGTATTGTTTTGATTTAAACAAAAATTTATGTACGTACATAAGTACTTATTAAATAAAAAATAAAATCTTGAGCATTTAAGTCACATACACAGAGTTGCTTTAATGCCAAAATATGTAAGTACCCGAGTAAATAAAATATTTGATCTAAACACTTGAGATATTATCGCACACATTAACGAGCGTTCTTTTACTTGTTTTGATTCTGTTGTCACACTTGTTCTCGCATACTCAGACGCATGACATTCCTTTAAATCCTTAATGTGGGTTAAGTAATTCACATAACTGTTAAGAAGGCTCTTTAAATTGCAAAAATTCTTAGAACAAGAATACAAGCAGAAAATATGACAAAAAAAAGAGAAAAACAAGAAAAAAGATTATACTGCATAAGCTGAAAACTAAATAATTTGCAATTAATTTTCCAATGAAGATGATGATAATGATGATGATGAGGAAAAGAACAGTTCATTTTATTCAATTCTTTTGGTTCACTCGGTATCTTCGTTCACTATGGAGCTGCTCGTGCATTCTGTTTTTATAATTTATGGCTTTGAATTTCTTATACACGTGTAAATGTATGTTGCTTATCTGCTGGGGAGAAGCGTTGCCATTTTGGTGCTTTTCGGGTATTTTTTGGTGCTTTTTTTATTTAAGCAATACCCAAAATTGTGTTAAATACCCGTTTTTGAAAAGCGGGTATTTATAGTGCTTTTAACAATTTCTCACAGTGCTTTTTGGTGCGTTTTAAATAATCAACAGTTTTGGCTCTGAACAATTTTCCTACTATTCTTTAAAGTTTAAACACACCTAATACTTTTTTTAACCAACTGCGTATTATGTGCATCTATATTTTGATTAGTACTTGCAAACTGTTAAGAGTTTGAATTCTATAATTTCTCAAGCATCTTTTTTTTTAAATTCGTGCAGAAAATTTTATGATATATTTGTTTAGCAATGATTTTACTTTTAATATACATATCCGTTGATTTGTTTGCTGTGCAAATTTAAGCAATAAAGTGTGTTTTTTATTATAAAGCTGAACAGTAATTAAAAGTAAGTTCTTCATTGATTTTATATTTGTTAAAGTTCATCATCTAACAATGGCTTTCCTTTAGATGGAAAAACAACTACGTACATATATAGAAAACCTTGGGAGAATGATCCGGCTTTTAAAATGTGGCTTAGATTAGCAAAAGATGAACTAAAAGCATATTGAATTTGTAGTAAATGTGAAATAGATATACGATAAAGCGATTTACTCCGACAAAGTCGCACATAAAAACATGAAAAAGCAATAGATCCAAATGAAAGTTTTTCATTGCAGCCAAGGCTGTCTTTTGATCCACCAGACCCAAAACAAAATTAGGTAAGTGCTTTTGTACCCGAAATTTTTTACCATATATCCATGGGCGCACAGTGCTTTTGATGTTACAAGAGTTGGCATCACTGCTGGGGAGAGATAGATTTTCATTTAAGTTTAGTTTACATAAATTACACATTTTATGGCTTCTTGACACATTCTCATTTTCATTGAAAAATATTTTGTATACGCATTCACAGTTGCAGTTGTTGTATTTTTATTAACATGCCACTATAATACACAATTTTTTTAAGTTTTATTTCTTTATTATTTTCATCTTCTTCTGTTTTTTGTTCAGAAAAATCAGTTGTAACCATAGAAAGTTCATTAATTATATTCTACTTATTTCGTTCATGGTCTAAAAAAGCTCATTGACACATTATGTGTTCATAGTTTACAGTTTTATTTTTTTCTAATATATGTAAGTATGTATGTATATTAACTTGTGTTTTATTTTCCACACATGAAAGTTTGATATTGTAAAGACAGGTCATCGCTACACGCAGACGTTAGATATGGTCGCCGTTATTTCCAGCAAAATTCTTTATTTGCGGCGAACAAGTAAAATTTTTTTGAAGTAAACATTGATTTTTTTATTGTTTACATATTTTATTATTAAATAACTACAAAATGGTTGGACGGCTAACAGAGTAACAAAGTATGATTAAACTGAACTAGTAAATACATAAGTATTTATCTCACAAATAAGGTCACGGATATGCCGGACATTCACATTTTGTGCACGATTTCTTTAATACTAAAATAATCAATCTAAATATGTTGGGAAGGGATTCCTAGATTTAGTTAATTAAAATATATTTTTTCTTCTTATTATCTAAGCAACGAATTAATTACAAAACTGATACAGCAAATGTAGCTCAGAACTATAGATAATTTAGTCAATAAAAGTATGAATTAATATTAATATAAAAAAAAAAAAATTTATCAACAAAAAAACAGGATTCAACAACAAATTTCAAAATATACACAGGATATACAGAACAGAGTTTTAAGGATAGCAATAAGAGAAAAACACGAATTATTGAAACATTTTCATAGGGAAAGGGAAATAATTATTGGTGAATTGAAGAAACATTTCACTCTGGAGGAAATGGTTGAGTTTTTATATTTTGAGGAGAATTTAACGGTTACATATATGAAGAAGGTAAATATTATACATAAGAAGAAATTTGATAATCTTAAAATATTACAATTAGAAGAGTTAAATATTAGGTATAATGAGAAATCGTTTGTTAATAAAACCAATTGTGATATACCTAGCGATGTTCAGTGGATTCTTTCACTCGGCAAAAACATGCTTTACCAGTAAATGCAAACGAATTTCCTATTTTAAAAATAATTTCTGAAGGAGAAGAGTTAGTTAGAACTTTTAATAGAAAGGAAGAACAAGAAATAGCTAGAAATAGATTAACAGCAGTTATTGATAATCATTTAAATAAAAATAGATTATCTAATAGAGATAGGTTTATGATAGATAAGGTAAATATAGCTGATAGATTTTTAAAAAAACACAGGTATATATTTATTGTTAATTTAGATAAAGGTAATACTACTTTAGCAATTAATAGACATGATTATAATTCTAGGATTAATGATATTATAGGAGATACTAGGGAATATACTTCATTAAATAGAGACCCAACTAGCAAGTTACAAAAAATTAACAATAATATAGTTGAAGAATTATATAGGAAGGAAATAGTATCTTCTACTGAGAAAAATAGGCTTAAAACTAACGTTGCAATTGCACCGCGTTTATATGGATTACCAAAGATCCATAAGGAAGGTTTTCCATTGAGGCCTATATGTTCTTTTATTAATTCTCCATCATATGAGTTATGTAAAAAAATAACAAATATTTTACGGAATATTACGAAGAACTCTAGATATAATATCAAGAATTCTGTAGAGTTTAAAAACAGGATAAAAGATCAACAGATATCAAATGATGAAATATTGATTTCTTTTGATGTTGTGTCTTTATTTCCCAGTATACCTGTTGATGTTGCGATAAATACCATTGAAGAAAAATGGGATATGATTAAGGATTATACAAATATAGATAAGGATTTATTTTTACGTATTTTAAAATTTTGCATAGAGGATAATAGATATTTTCAATATAACGGAAATATATTTATGCAACAAAATGGTCTTCCAATGGGATCTCCGGCATCTCCAATTGTTGCAGATATAGTTATGGAGAAATTATTGGATTTATCTATTCAAAAATTGAATGCGATTCCCAGATTGATGACTAAGTATGTAGATGATCTGTTTTGCATTATTCCTGAATGTGAAATTGATAAGGTGCTTTTGACATTTAATGAATTTAATTCTAATATTAAATTTACTGTTGAAAAGGAATATAACTCAAGGATCAATTATCTAGATACTAGTATTATTAGAAAAGATAATAGATTATTGATAGATTGGTACCAGAAACCAACAGCATCGGGAAGGTTAATTAATTACTATTCTAAACATAGCAAACATATTATTATTAATACAGCTAGAAATTTCATAGAAAGAGTTTTAACTATAAGTGACAAACAGTTTCACAACAAGAATGAGAGGAAGATAAGAAGTATTTTGAGAGAGAATGATTACCCCAGTTCTTTAATTAATAAATTAATATATAGACACAAACATAAAATAATTAATAATATAGATAGTAATACAGAACAGAGAATATACAAGTCCTTAACGTATATTCCTGAGATTTCAGAGAGATTGACAAAATCAAAGATTTTTGATACGAACAAATATAGAATAGCTCATAGAACCTATAACACATTAAATAAATTATTTAGTAGAACTAAGGACAAAATTGATAAATGGGATAGATCGAATGTAGTTTACAAAATACCTTGCAGGGGAAATGATGGAGAGAATTGTAACATGGTATATGTAGGTACTACCAAAAATAAATTAAAAACGAGAATAGCAGGTCATAAGTCAGATCAGAAATATAGGCATATCAATTCACAGAAGACAGCGTTGTCATCTCATTGTTCCAGATTAGTTCACTTTCCTAACTTTGAAAATGTTTCAATTCTGAATACAGAAAATAATTATAAACAGCGTTTGATGTTAGAAATGTTAGAGATAATTAATACACCAGCAACATAAAGAATAAATTTCAAAGTAGATACAGAAAATTTAGCACAGAATTATAGATATTTAGTTAGTAAAAATCTAAATGTTAAATGATTGTTTCTTGTTTATACTATGAATTTTTGTTACTTTGTTTAATTACATATCTAATTATATTATGGTCCCACAGGAAAATAATCACATTATTGCTTCTTGGTTTTACACCAATAATAACTTAATTTCCTGTAGGATTTTTATTATTCTTAACTTTTATAAAGCTTATAAAAATTTGTAAATAATTTTTGATATTTATATTTAAAAAACAGCCTAGATACATACTACACATTTTAATGTTAATTGTTTTGATATATTGAATTCAATGTTAAATTTTTTTAAATACTATTTTTATAACATAACATTTTTAATAATTTTTTCTATGTTAAAAAACTGCCTGGATACATACTATATATTTTAATGTTAATTGTGTTGATATACTAAATTCAATGTTAATTTTTTAAAACTTTTTGTATAACATAACATTTTTAATAATTTTTTCTATGTTAAAAATTTTATATCTATCCAATACTTAACTCATTTTCAATAATTTTTTAATGTTAAAATTTGGAAACAATTTTTGTGACATTTCATACAAAAACCTTTTTATATACTGTAGTTAAATTTTCCTAGACTTTTTCCATAAAAAATTATTGAAAAAATTTTATGACACCCAATACACAAATCAATATTAAAATTTCAAATAATTTATAAAATTTTCCTGAAGATGCTAACAAATTGTTAGCGAAATATCGAAAATAAATATAAATATAAACAACAATATATATATATATATATATATATATATATATTAAAATAAAAAGACCTATAGCTTAAATAAACATTCTAATAAAAAATACAGTTATGTTAAATTTATATGTTATATGATTGTTATTAGAATGCCTAAAAATATGTTGTTCTAAAACTTTATTTTTCTTAGACATGTTTGTTATTTTCTACTTGTCATATAATGACAAAAATAATTTTTATATTAGAACCCTTAAGATATGTATTCAAAAATTTTTCATTTTCAAACAATTGTAAAATATTTGTTTTATACGAATTTGTCACAATTTTTTTAAAGAAAAACATAATTTAAATCCCTGAAGAGGCTACCCATTGTTGGTAGCGAAATATCGGAATAAAAAAACAATTGTTAATTTTTATAAAATACATTGATCTTTAGCTCTAAAAATAAGAATTTAAAAAGTTAATTAAAATATTGCATGGCAATCTTTAGATATAGAGTGAACAGTTTTTCGATGATTGTGCGGTGGTGTTTCTACTCACTGTCTACACACGCTCTTCTTAAATGAAAGAAGGCTTACCAAAATTTGTATGGTTTGATGTTGCTGTTTTTTGTCTTCAATATAATTTTTAATAATTTTAAATAATAGTTTTTAGGGTATTCATTTTAATCTTGTTTTAAGATTGTTAGATTAAGAAATGTGTTTTAAATCTATTTGTTTTTTCGAATTTTTATTCGAGTTAATCAAATAGTTTTTAAATTAATTTGTTTTTATTTTTTTAAGTTTTTGCATGTTGAAAATTTTAACAATTAAATTTCAGAATGATTTAAATTTTTCGATTAGAAAGCTTAGTGTACTAAACCAAAAGTTTCGATTTTGTAACGAACTCGTTACGACTAGTCCGCAAAATCTTCCGATTTCGGAACCGAATTCGTAAATATTTCGCAACGAAAATCATATGAAGTGGTTGAAATGACTTCGTAAAGAGAGGTAGTTATAAAATCGTAAAGAAATGTAGGAAAGATTTCATAAAGAAATGTCCTATCGATGTCGTTTAGACTATTCTTAATGTTTTCGTAAACAATTGTTAAACACTATTTAACTTTTAATTTTATTATTTTTTTCTTCTTATTTATAATTATCTATTGAACTAAAAATAATATTAACAAATTTTAACTGATTTTGCAATACTTACTTAATAGTAAAATTTTTTTTAAAAAAATTTTTCTCTGCACACACACTCAAATAAAAAAAATGCAACTGTAAACCGAAATGCTAACTTGTAAACATCAAATATAACTTCAGACATAATACCGAAATATCTTAAGGAATTTGATACGATAAATCTGACTTCAGAATTATTTGAAACCTTTGGTTTGGTGGGAAACCAAAGATTTCGAGTTTTACTAAAATCAGAATTGTCAATACGAATTCGTAAATGTGTTATGAGTCGTTTTCACCTAACCAACAAAAATATCAGCAGCAGCGAAACATACGCTGCAAACACATGCTGACGCTGTTATGAGTCATTTTCCCCCAACCAACAAAAACATCAGCAGCAGCAAAAACATGCGCTGCATACATACTGCTGACTTTGCAATATCGTGAGAACCGCAATCGGCTGGAAGTTCCACGCTTATATGCTGAGGTTGCATATAATTGCTAAAAATCGCACACTCAGAATATTGCGGGAACAACCACGCTGGCGACAGCGAATATCAACGGTCATCGATAGGTATAAAAGGTGGGTTGATATTGACAACAGGAGCAGTTCGGGAATCATCATCAAACGTATAACAACTAACCAAAAAACCTGATCAAAGACCAGCCTAACAAGCGGCTCCCTGATACGGTTATAAATAAATAAAAATTAGTCTAAGTAATAACAATTAAAATGTAAATAAAGAAAAATTAATAACTAAAATTAATCCTATTGTCTTATGAGTTTCAATTCCGCAAAAATAAGTTACAAAAGAACATTGTAACATTTTGGCGCAGCCGGCAGCCATGTTAATAATTACGTGAAATATTTGATCTTGTTCGATAAAAACTGTCCAGTGTAAAAAAAAAAACAATAATACAATAACGCCTAAATTCTAGCAACCTTTGTATTGTTGAATCCTACATTGGATGGTGTAGAACTGCGCGATTGCCGACAATTTAATAACGCCTACATTCTAGCAACCTTTGGGTTGTCGTTTTTGTGCAGGACTAAGCAGTCCAACAGACCAATAAAAAAGGAAAATTTTATTTTATTTTGAAAATTTGGCGCGGTTACGAACGTACAAGTCGGAATTGAGGCCGTAACACTTTGGAAGAAAATTGTAACATTTGTAAAAACAGTAACATTTTGTCGAAATAAAACTGTAACCTTCTACTCATAACATTGTGGGATAAACAACAGCCCACTAGCAAGATGATAACCAGCGGAAAATGGGTAAGTAAAATCTATTTTTAATGGAGAACCCCCAGACGCAGACAGACAAATTAATAGAACGAATCGACAAGTACAATTATGCAGTGGACAATCTACAAGTTCTTGCGTGGACAGAACTTAAGGGTTTAGAAGCAGACAAAACATTCCTGGACAACCATAGGGAAACAATAAGATACCAAAGACTGACAAAATTAAAAGAAGTAGATTACGTCCTACAATTAATAAGTGAGTTAAGTAAAGATAGATCACAGGAGTTTATAAAGAAGATCGAAGAACTAGAAGAAACAAAAACATTTCTAAAGGGCCACTGCGAAAAGCTAAGAGGACAAATAGAATATACAGATAATTTATTAGAGGACGTAGTAAAGGAAAATACGGAATTAGAGAAACAATTGAAAGGGAAAGGACTTAGTGAGGAAAATTTTAAAAAACAATTGAAACAACAGCAGTTGATAGAGACACAAGACGACACTATCCAAAGGCTACAAACAGCATTGGAAAACGCAAGAAGAGAGTTGGACACAATCACTGCACGAAGAACTAAACGAAGCAGGACTATCAACAATAGTCATAGCACACAATGAAGAAACACCTGCTTTGACGCTGTTGGAAAAAGTAAAAACCCTAATATACAACGCAAGGAAAGCGGGTAGCAGGGGGTACTCCGCGGAAACAAAAGCCAGGAAATTAAAGGAGTTAAGCGAATACACGCTGAGATTCGGTGAATTGGAAGAAATAGAAGGAGTTAACAGCAGAATAACGGAGGAATTTAATAGATTGATCCCAGTGGCCCAAGAAATTTTGGAAAGACGATCACCATCACCCCGGAAAAACCATACTATTGAGAGAGCAGAAAACGGAACGATCAGAATGACTTCGCTATCCGAGAATATTAAGATAGTTAACAACACAGTCCCATCATTCTTCGGGACCGATGGGCCTGACTTACCATCAGAAGTATTCAGGTACATACAAGGATGCAGGATGGTAGAAAGAGAAGTACTCACAGGTGCAAATAACGTCCTAACACAAGATGCAATACAATGCCTGAAATTGAGACTCCTAGGGGGCGCCTACTCATGAATTTCAGTTCCGTGGACGCATTATGTAACGCGCTCAAGAAATATTATCTAAAAAGCAAGAGATTAGATAAAATAAGGGAGCTAATATTGGGTTGCAAACAGAGCATCAGAGAGTCAGCATGCAAATTTGGAGAACGCCTAGATAACCTATTGAATGAGGCAAAAACAACTATAGAAAACGAATGGCCGGTGGGACCTGGCCAGGAAACCATGCTGAAAGACTTCAAACGGATAGCACTAAGGAGCTTTATAAGGGGTTTAAAGGACCATGCTCTTAAAGCTCGATTTGTGGGAGAGGAAGAGGAAGAGCTCACAAACTTAATAGAGGTAGTCGAAAATGCAGAGGAATTGTTTGGCGACCCAACGTACATTATCAACACAATAGATTCAGAAGTCCTCTGTAGTTTTTGTAACAGGATGGGGCATGAATGGAATAGCTGCAAAAAGCGGCTAAACACACCATACTGTATGAGCTGTGGAAAATACGGCCATGAAATGGGGCCACTGTGCAGGAATATCGTGAGCTGTACGTTCTGTGGAAACAGGGGGCACGATTTGGAAAACTGCAGAAAGAGATTAGGCTCCTTATACTGCCGATTGTGTAGGATAAATGGTCACAAGGAAACCCCTTTCTGCGAGCCAAGAAGAAACATACCCAACCAAAATCAATTGGATAGAAGGACGGCAGAAAACAATAGGAGGATAACAAACAAAGAATTCCGTGGAAGCCCACAAATAGCGATATGACAAAATATGAACAGAGGGGCAAATAGAAACATTGGTACACGACCAACCTGTTTTAAATGTCAGCAACAGGGACATTTTGCACGGGACTGCTGAAGCAATGTCAGACAAACTCAGTCAATAGGAACAGGGATCTACCAACAAGTGCAAAGTAGCAATAATGGCAGGGACCTAGCTAACAGACTAGTAGAGGCCCACAGCAATACTAATCGGACAAACGCTCAGGGAAACGAAATTCGGCCCAGTTATCGCCAATAACTGGGGTCCCGCAAATTAACAGAAAATCAGATTGGCATAAAAAAGAGAACAAATACAATTATAATTAAGAAACAAAAAGAAAGAGAGGCGGGTAAATAAATATGATACGGAGACTGACTCAGAAACAGAGCAGCCAACCAAGATAGTAACCGAGGCAGTTGTACACTCGGAAAATCAGGAGAACGGGCATACTATAGAAGAAAAAACTGCGAAAGATAAAAAATTGAACAAAAAAGAGAAGGAAAAAAGTGAAGAGGTGGTGCTGAATCACCGGGCAATGTGGACACACTTTTCATTACGCTCCCCTGCCAAGAAGCTAGGGAGGGAAGATTGGTCTTACTTGTGGATACCGGAGCAGATTTTAGTATAGTAAAAGAGGAGTCAATGAAGGTTTTTCTCAATAAAAACAGAAGGGAAACTAAAATTCTTTCGGGAGCCTTCGGAGGAAAGAATACGACACTAGGCACTACAGAGATCAGGATAGGAGATAAAAGGCAGTTGCCGTGGGTATTCCATATTGTGTCGCGGGAAATCCAAATCCCTGGGGATGGTATTCTCGGAAGAAATAATATGTGGAACAGGTGTATTGTAAACACCATAGACAGAACTTTGGGCATCTTTGATAACGAACATTGGGTGAAGACGTTTACCCTTCGTACGGAAATGGATTGTCAAAAAAATCATCAACAAGGTATCTGTCTGAGGAAAAGAGCAGTCACTATAGTACCTGTTAATATTATATCAAGAGACAAAACTGTGGTTGTGCATAAACAGGAGATTTCCCGTGGAGTTTACGTTGGAAATACTGTGGTCAACATAAAAAATTGAGGCACAGCAGCAGTATCCATACTGAACGCAACCGAGCAGGACATACCATGGAGGAAGGAAATTAAAGTGAAATTTTCAAATTTCAATCACTATACACAATATGGAGGGCGAGATCAACCCCCTTCGTCGGTGACAAATCAGGACGATAGAATAAGACGTCTAAAAAACACCATTATGATGGAGAGGGATTGGAACATGGAAGAAACAGAGTCAATGAACCGGATATGTTAGGAATATCATGACTTATTCATGCTAGACAATGATAAACTGCCACTCACCACATTGGTAAAACATAAAATACCAATAAAAGGAGAACAACCACCAATTAATCAACGGCAGTATCGTCTACTCCACGTCCATAAAGAAGAAATCAACCGACAAGTATCGGAGCTATTACAGGAAAGTATAATAATCCCAAGCATATCCCCATGGAATTCACCAATATTATTAGTGCCCAAAAAATCTCAAGACGGTCAGAAAACCTTTAGACTGGTCGTCGATTTTCGAAAACTAAATGAGGCTACAATAAAACAGGTATTCCTTATTCCTTGAATTGATGAAATTTTAGATCAATTAGGAAATAGCAGGTATTTCACTACCTTAGATCTGGCGAGTGGATATCACCAGGTACTGGTTGATGAAGGAGATAAGGAAAAGACTGCCTTCAGCACCGACAAGGGTCATTTTGAGTTCAGTAGAATGCCCTTTGGCCTAACAGGGGCACCAGGTACATTCCAAATGGTCATGAACACGATCCTTACAGGTTTACAAGGCCTGGACTGTTTTGTATACCTCGACGACATAGTCGTATACGGAAGATATGTGGCAGACCACGAAAGATAAATCATCAATGTTTTATCCAGGCTACGAGAGGGTGGACTCAAATTGAACACAAAGAAATGTCAATTCTTACGAAGAGAAATTGTTTAACTAGGCCACAAATGTTCCAATGAGGGTGCGCTACCAGACCCTTCAAAGGTAGAATGTGCCACCAAGAACAATAAAAGAATTACAAGCACTCCTGTAGTGCGATTCTGTAACTTTTAACAATAAACGTTACGTTAATTTTACCAACACAATTTATTGCTTGTGGTAACAATGCATCAATTCTGTAACTCAGTATAACCAACATTGTTAAAAAATTCAATAAGGTGGCATATTTGTTGAAAAACAATGAATTTTAAGTTAGAAGAGTGCACAAGAGAGGGCGCTCTCTTTATTTTTTGTTAAAAATCAATACATTTAAACAATAAATTTTTAGTCAAAATAGTGTACAGGAGAGTGCGCTCTTTTTTATTTGTTCCAAAATATATTTTTTGAACATTTCAAAATAACAACAACTTTAAGAATAAACAATGAAAAAAATATTGCTGTTAAGTTAACTGAAAAATTCGACGTTATAATTGAATATAATGCTAAACGATATTGTTAAAATCCTTACTGAATAACATCGACGTTAATTTAGCTGTTAAAAATTTTTAACAATTCAATTGACGTTAAAATTGAATAGAGAATCCCACTACTGGGCTTGATCAACTACTACCGAAATTTTGTTGCAGGAATGGCAAAATTGGCTTCACCAATAACAAGGCTGTTAAAGAAGAATGTTAAATTTAGGTGGACGACCCAATGCCAAGAGGCCTTGGACAAGGTCAAGGAAAGCATTGCAAATCCTCCAATATTGATTTAACAACAGATGCAAGTAACGAGGCCTTAGGAGCAGTTTTGTCACAAATAAGAAACGAAATGGATCATCCGATAGCGTTTGCTAGTCGAACTCTCAGTGACACTGAACAGAGATATTCGACAATAGAGAAAGAAATGCTTGGTGTGGTATGGGCAACACATACTTTCCGCCCATATCTCCTGGGGCGACACTTCACCGTATTTACTGACCATCAACCCTTAAGGGGGATAGCAAACCTCAAAGACCAAACCTCAAGACTTGCACGGTTTAGGCATAAATTATCAGAATACGAGTTCGAAATTGTGTACAAACCAGGGAAGACTAATTTGAATGCGGATGCATTAAGCAGATTACCAACAAAAAATCAAAATATCGGAGTCATAACTAGAGCTCAAGCAAGCACGAGAAAATCGGAAGAAGAAAAAAAAAATCAAAAAGAGCAACAGAAAGCTCTTGCAGAGGAGAAACAAAATGAGAATAGTGACAAAACCTCTGCGGCGACATTTTTAACTGAGAAAAAGGATATCCAAGAAGTTCTTAGAAGCTTTCATGACTCACCTCTGGGCGGACATTAAGGAGTCATGAAGACCTACTCTAGAATAAAAAAAACAGTACAGGTGGAAGGGAATGCAACGCGATATCAAGACCTACATCAAAAAGTGCCCTAAATGTCGGAAAAATAAAACCGGACTTCTCAATAGAGAGCCCATGGTCCTCACAGATACAGCAAATAGACCTTTTGAAAAGGTATATATGGATATGGTGGGGCCCCTGCCAACAACCACCATGGGAAACAAATACAATCTTACCCTACAGGACGATTTATCAAAATTTTTGGTCTGCGCACCCATGCCAGATGCCGAAGCAGAAACGGCAGCAAGAGTCTTTTATAACGAGATAGTAACAAAATATGCTATTCCCAGAAAATTAATTACAGACAACGGAACAAACTTCACCTCGAAATTGTTTGGAAGTGTGTTTAAGCTTTTGAGAATTAAAAAGCAACATATTTCTCCCTATCACCCTCAAGCTGATGGGTCATTGGAACGAAGCCACAGACCGTTAGCAGAATATTTGCGAAGTTTCGCAAAAGAAGATGGATCGAACTGGGATCAATGGCTTGCTCCGGCAATGCATGTACATAACCACACGGAGCACGCAGCCACAAAGCAGACACCATTCAAAATACTGTATGGATTCGATGCTCCCCTGCCATCAAACCTACAGACACGCATACCTTTATATAACCCCTACGAATATCCCAAATTACTAAGACATTAAATCCAAAGGGCTTACGAGATTGCCAAAGAAAATCAAGAAAAAGCTAAGGCAAGGGCAAAGAAGCAGTACGACAAACAGTCAAGGTCTTATACTTTGAAAGTAGGAGGTAGAGTCCTAGTGAAAACACAAGCACGTAAAAACAAATTTACGCCCATATGGGACGGGCCCTATGAAATTAAAAGTTTCTCCACACCAGTAAACATTCAAATAATGATGAAGGGAAAACTTCGCACCCTACACCGTAATCTGGTGAAACCATACAACCAATAAATGATTTTAAAAACAAAAAAGAAAAAAAAAACTCACCACAAAATCGACGCTAGAAGTAACGCTGATACCATGCCTATCATGGTCTTAAGGTCTTTAATGGCTGAAATAGAAAAAGAAATACATATTTATACAGGTCTAAAATAAGGAATTACGGAACTTAACATGCCGTAGGGAATTTTTTTTTATTTATCTCTCGTTTGTAATTTCCTATTACTTTCATAGGTTGACGTCAAAGGATCTGAAAAAAGCAAAATAATTAGTAAAAGGAAAAGGTTAAAAAAAGGATGGAACGCTATTGACCCGGTATCACCTTCTAATCGACCAACGGACACTTTTCTAAAAATAAAATTAAGCAGACAGATTAGTTAGAAGCCGCAACAAGCAAAGAACACAAAAATTTTTTTAATTAACAAGAAGAAGAATATAGAGTAGTATACAAGAAACCACGGATACAATTTTCCAGAGCAGTCTTTAGATTTTACAAAATACAAATAAATACAATTTAAATTTAATAAAATTCCGTTAAAATAGAAACAAAAAGTTAATTTACTTCCATTTTTTTCTGCATGAGTGTGTTTGGTGGTTTCTGTTGGGTTACTGGTATTCCAGTTTCTCAATACACTCGGGCACTTCTATGTATTTTTTTGGGTTTTCAATTTTTCTATAAAGGAAAATTAGATAACCGTGGATTTTGTTTTTTTTGTTCAATTTATTGAAAACTTTTTGTCACTTCATGAAACAATTTTTTTTCTCGGGTTTGTATAAAGCTTTTCCAAAACAAGCACTTGATTTTAATTAAACTTTCCACTTGCCCACATTACCGAACGAACGAAATTAATAATTGAATAAAAATTACAAATTTATTAAATATAAATTGTAACATTTTGCACTTGTACCCGCACAGTAAGAAACACGTAAAGCAATTGCAAGCATTTTTAATGTTTGCACATGCTTGCGACTGTAGATGTTTGAATCTAAGATGCATTAATGCAGTTTTGATGCTCTCCTAATTTATTGTGTGGGATACACTGGAACTCAAAAGTAATGTGACGGACATGAAAACAAGTGATTGTTCAAAAGATGCTAACTATTATTTTCAATTGGTACAGCGCACAAATAATAATATAGCGAGAAAAAATTACCAATTGAGAAATTTAGTTGATATTTTTTTTTTTGCATGACTGTAGTTGAGTAATTGGCTGTGAAACATGATTCCACAGCAAAAATTTTGCCAGACAATTTCACGGCCAATGACAACTGAATCAAACTGCATAATTTAATGTACGTATGTATGTGCATATGTATATGTACGTATATGTGTGCATGTGGATATGCAAACAGTAACAATAATATAAAACTTTTCGGATTTTTTTCTGTTTGTTGTTGTTTTGAAAATAATTATACGCGTATAGCATTAAACACATTCGCCACAGCAGACTACCGACTACCACCTGTCAAAAATAGAATACATGTGTGCATATGAGAATGATTATATTGAAGACAGCAAGGCAACACGGCAAAAGGTTTTTGTCCATGCTAATTTTGTCGTGTAGTCGAATTAAACTAATTTCTATTTCTGATGGCCACAAAACCAAAACAATGTTGACAATATAACAAAATATGTGAAGCAAATTAGTGATTAGAAATATTTTTTATTGTAAAATAAAAAAGAAAATTTCAAAATTGAAATGTTATAATATATATGCATCAAGAATTTTTATTAGCTTTATTGTTATATAGAATATTGACTTGAATCAAAAATACCAACATTGTTAAAAATTAAACAAACTACAGGGCTATAATTTTTTACCTAAATATTTTTTTGTTTGTTTTTATATTATTATTATTACGAATAAACGTAATTATTATTCGAACTTATATTGACATACATAGGAAAAGTAATATTGTCAGGCTCAAGTTCAGGTTTATTGAATTAATGAAAATTCAAAATTCCTAAGAGTTTTTTATGTTAAAAAATATTATTATTTATATCCAGTCAGTTTTTAGCTCTCGTATTTATTTTTCTCGTATTCTATTTCTGTTGAAAACTGGTTAAATAGTTGATATTCTTCTCAATTAGTATCCACTTTACGAAAATTGTAAAGATGGACAATTGAACGCTGATGAGAGGTGTAGCGGCCTTGAAATCAGTAGTGATACGTTCTGCTAAAAAACTGATTGGATATAAATAATAATATTTTTCAACATAAAAAAACTTATAGGAATTTAGAATTTTCATTTATTCAATAAAACTGAACTTGAGCCTAATAATATTACTTTTCAATGTACAAAAATTTTTTTTGTAATTTTTTCGGCGCTCTCTCTTGATTCCGGAGTTACGGGTTTCAAAACTTCAATATACTCTTGATCATAAGTCCTACAATATAGAACGAATATAAACGACATAGTTATCACTTCAAAATGCTCTAAATAACTCATTTAATTCTTAAAATCATCATTAAAGAAGCATAACTTACGTATTTCATCGGTGACAGATTTCAAGTATACACCAAATAAAAGCATGGTAAGTTCTCTGTAAAAGTGAAAAGTCAGATAAAAAAATTTTAAAATTGAATTTCACTCGCAATGGGTAAATTTTTTTAAAAAGTTGTATACCAGTATAAACGTATTTTAGAGAAGTTTAGAGTGATATCTACATTGCTTATATTCCATATTCTAGGAGTTATGGCCAATAAAAAATAAGTTTTGAACCCCTTAACTCCGGGGCCAAAAGAGATCCATGAGATAAATTTTTTTCGGTCAAAGCGAATCCATACAAAGTGATGTGAGTGGCGAATTCAACTCGCCGTATTCAATTCGCCCCAGCGAACTTTAAAAAAGTAAAAGCGCTGAATATGCACCACTTTAATATACATAAATGAACCGTTGCAATAATTCAGAATCAGCTGTTTACTGTGTATCTGTCGTTTCCAAAATAATTAAGTAGCTGGCTAAACGGCTACAACGGTAACTAGCAGCATTTGTGTTCGTGTGTTCGTGTAGTCTGCTGTGGCGAATGTGTTTATACCTTATGAATAATTTTTCTTTGAAATCATTGAAACAACAAAAGTATTAAATTTCTTTCACTAACAAAACACTAACAAACGCAACTGAACTCACTTTTTAATAAAAAAAAGTGCTAAGTATACGTAAGAAAAAATTGTTAGTTATAAGATTAAAAATATTAACCCGTGTTTCAATATCAACCAATAATTATCATCCCGACAACAATGAAGAATCCAACAATCATCAACAGCAGCCTATATCTATCAACCTCACACAACCGCAAAACCTATATACGATACCACAACACATACATAGACGGAATGACCAGTTCCGTTGGAAAGGGGGAATCACTACAACGCCAATGACAACTACAAAGTCAATAACAACCTCAGTATTTCACCAGCAATATCATATGTTTTCCTTGGTGACGAAGCAAACGTACCAAGACGACAGACACTCAGCAGTCACCAAACTAATGGTAAACTGCGAACCTTCATGCAATCAGGGCCCGGGAGATCATTACATATTACTGCGGGAGCTACCAAAGCTGTATCGCCAAGGTAGTTGGATGCATACACACATCTATTTTGACTTGATTCCAGAAGTATGGCTACGAAACATCCTAAGACAGGATGTTTCTTGTCCGCAAGGGGGGAGGGATGTTATGAGTCGTTTTCCCCCAACCAACAAAAATATCAGCAGCAGCGAAACATACGCTGCATACACATACTGACGTTGTTATGAGTCATTTTCCCCCAACCAACAAAAACATCAGCAGCAGCAAAAACATGCGCTGCATACATACTGCTGACGTTGCAATATCGTGAGAACCGCAATCGGCTGGAAGTTCCACGCTTATATGCTGAGGTTGCATATAATTGCTAAAAATCGCACAATCAGCAATATTGCGGGAACAACCACGCTGGCGGCAGCGAAAATCAACGGTCATCGATAGTATAAAAAGCAGGTTGATATTGGCAATAGAAGCAGTTCGGGAATCATCATCAAACGTATAACAACTAACCAAAAACCCTGATCAAAGACCAGCCTAACAAGCGGCTCCCTGATACGGTTATAAATAAATAAAAATTAGTCTAAGTAATAACAATTAAAATGTAAATAAAGAAAAATTAATAACTAAAATTAATCCTATTGTCTTATGAGTTTCAATTCCGTAAAAATAAGTTACAAAAGAACATTGTAACAAATGCATTTCGGTAGTTTGTGTGAATAAATTTCTTTCGGATACATTTATCGTTGCGTAATCATGTCAACTTTTTCATATAAAAGTCGTTACGATATATCTGTTTCGAATTTGGAAGATTGTGGTGCCAATTTGTTATAGCGGGCTATCATAGACCTTCACTATCCGATGGCTTTAAAGAAATAATGCAATGATGTGAATTAAAAATCATTATCAAATTCCTATTAACTTGAATATAATATTAAGCAACATGTAGGACCGTGAGTGTGTAAGCTTTATAGGTAGATTTTTTTAAACAGTGAGGGCCAAAAAGAAAATCTATGTATATACCAGATAGAAATACTAAAAACAATACATGAACATAACACAATACCGACTGATGCTGAAAAGGGTGCTCTTTTCGTTAAACCCTCCAAATATTTCTGTTAACATTGCTGAACTGCCACCAGTCGTCTCTTTACCAGAAACACCGCTAAAATTTAATATTGTGGAGATTGAAAATGCTATTGCTAGTCTTAACACCAAAAAAGCCTCAGGTATCGACAAAATAAGCAACAAAATGCTTCAAGAATTGCCATATATTGCAAAAAGAATAATACTACATATTCATTTTTAATTGTATTTTACGGCTGCAATACTATCCGGCAGAATGGAAGGTTTCGATGATTATTATGTTACCAAAGCCCGGCAAGGATCATACGAAGGTTGAATCCTATCGGCCTATTAGTTTATTGCCCAACATTTCAAAACTGTTTGAAAAGGTGTACATGAGCAAGCTGATGCCTATAGTGAGTAGAAGTGGATGCATTCCAGATCATCAATTCGGTTTTCGCAGTCAACATAGCACTATTGAACAAACTCACAGACTTCTGAACGTAGTTAGAGACAACTTTGAAAAAAGGAAATATTGTTCAGCGCTTTTTATTGATGTCGCACAGGCCTTTGATAAAGTAATGCACGAAGGTGTTGTCCACAAATTAACACAAAATCTACCCGCAAACAGGCTCTTAAAAAGCTATCTAGAGGAACGAAAATTTGTAGTTAGGGAAGGCAATTTTTCAAGCCCCCCGCAGTCGCTTGAAGCCGGAGTCCGTCAAGGCAGTATCTTCGGTCCTTTACTTTATTTAATATATGCCTCTGACTTACCGTTAAGCAGTAACATTCACACGTCAACATTTGCTGATGATACGGCTTTTCTAAGCGTTCATGAAAATCCTGTAGTAGCTTCCCGGAATCTACAAGGGTACATCTCAAAATTGGAAACATGGCTAAAACAATGGCGGATAAAAGTGAATGAGCAGAAATTTATACACGTTACTTTTACTTTATGCAGTGAAACATGCCCGCCTATACAAATCAACACCGAGACTTTACCGCAACACTCTGTAGTAAAATATCTAGGCGTTCATCTTGATCGTCGTTTAACATGGAAATCGCACATAGACGCAAAGTTGAACCAATTGAAACTAAAACAGCCCAAATGAATTGGCTTATTGGAAGTAACTCTATACTAAGCCTAGACTGTAAACTTCTATTATACAATGCGATCCTAAAACCAATATGGGCCTATGGAATCCAGTTATGGGGCACTGCCTCAGCATCGAATGTAGAAAAAATTCAAAGGCGACAAAACAAAATTCTACGTACTATAACAGCAGCCCCATGGTATATCCGAAATCATCGAATTCACAAAGATCTCGATGTTCCGTTGGTTAAGACAGTGTTTTCTAAACACGCGAAAAAATACATTAAAAAACTTGAGTTGCACCCAAATCCACTTGCGCGCAATATTCTAGAGTATAGAGGCCACGTCCGGCTTAGGATGAGGTATACTCTTTCTATCAGCCGTACACGAGAGATGTAAAAACAACAAAAATCAACCGTTGAAACTAAAATTTTTGTTTAGCATTGGCTAAACATATATTTTTTTTTTTTTTGGATTTAAGATTTTAACTACTTATTGATGTTTCAATTAAATTGAAGATTCAATAAATAATAAAATTTAAAAAAAAAAATAACACAATACCGACATTGAATTTGTTGCTGTTTGTTTTGTATAATTTTTGGGATAAATGAACAACTTTTTAAGTTAATAAATTACATGAAACAAGTATTCCATCAGAAACAATAAAAAATATCAAAACTTAAAAAACTTCAACGTTTAATGATTGGAATGTTCCCAGAAATAAAAAAAAGATTGAACAAAAGAAAAAATTACTTTTATTAAAAATCTGCCTTATAAAATCTGCTTGAATTAAGTAAAGTAATTGTTCGCTGTGTACCTGATAAAAAAATTTAAAGGGAAATATCAAAAGCCAATGCGATATACACCTGCTTGTACAACTGAGTGAAATTGTTGTTTATTTTTTTACATTTTGGTGAGTAGTTTTATTTTCATTCAGTTGTATACAACAACAACAAGATCTTTGATCATGAGTGTAAAGATTCAGGCTATCCTATCTGAAGTTTTAATTAACGACATTCCAGTAAATTATTTGCTTATGATATTTAATTTTTTATTGAAATGGAAATATGTAATTTGAAATCATTTTATACAACCTTTTTACAGTTTCAACTCTCGTAGTATACAACGCGTTTTTATAATCGTCGCAACTAAATATAAAAAAATTATCAAAAAAAAAAAGTCACGAGAAATATAAAAAAACAAAACATTTATTAAACAATTATTTTACTGGTTTTATATAATTTTTTGCTTGTGTGCAATATGCATAAATATTTGCATACACAAACTAATGTAAGTGAAAATAAAAAAAAAGAACTCTAATGAGTTCATCTTCTGACAAAAACAACAATAAACCTACAAGCAGTAGGAATGTTTATTTAACTTTGATTGCTGATGTCGACAACATAAAAAATTAATTAAACACAAACCTGAATTTAACAGAAAACACAAGTACTCGTGCGCGATCATGC
The DNA here is from genome assembly GCA_947311025.1 of Lypha dubia. Taxonomy (NCBI): domain Eukaryota; kingdom Metazoa; phylum Arthropoda; class Insecta; order Diptera; family Tachinidae; genus Lypha; species Lypha dubia. The sequence goes on from OX371262.1 coordinate 49,318,814, forward strand.
TCTCTGAACATGTTAAATAGTGATCAAGAAGCAACGACAATTGCACCCATTAGCAAACTTGTCAGCTTAGCTGTACAATCAAACAAACAAACAATAAATACCCAGGTGACCAACGTGCACAAAATTGTAAATGCAGTGAGTGAAAATAGTGATAATAAAATCCAAACTGGTATGGACAGATACATAACCGTGCTAAAAAGGGGAAGAAGTCCCAAATCTGCTCAAATAGCGTCAACGGCGAAATTGCCTATAGGTGGGAAAAATAATATTAAAAATTCTGAAAATCGTTTCGCGATTTTGAATGAACAAGGCGATGAAGACTCAAATACGACAAGGTCGAGTAAACCACCACCCATATACTTAAGAGAACAGAATTCTAGTTTGTTGGTTAAACGCCTTATCTCATTAATTGGAGAAAATGATTCCAATTAAGCGCTTCAAAATCAACGAAACAAAAATCCAGGTAACACAAGAAAATAATTACCGAAAAACAGTCTCCGATTTTGAGACTAAAAACAAAAACTTTTATACATATCAACTGAAGAGTGCTAAAGGTCTAACAGTAGTTATAAAAGGAATAGATTCAAGCGTGGATCCAGAAGAGGTTAAGTCTGGCCTTGAAAATAGTGGCTTCAAAGTGAAAAATGTTTCAAACATTAAAAATAGGGAAAAAATCCCCCAACCTCTTTTTAGAGTCGAGCTACAGCCAGGTGACTTTAAAATTAAAACAAAATGAATCGCACCCAATATATAATTTAAAGAACTTGTTTCAAAGAAAAGTTACAGTTGAGATGCCACACAAAAAAACTGGACCTATCTAATTCATGAACTGTCAAGAATTTGGCCATACCAAAACTTATTGCAAGTTGCCTACCCACAGTACCGCTAAAAGGTGATACCAAGGCAAAAAAATGTGGCAATTGCGGTAGAAACCACACTGCTAACTATATAGGCTGCCCTCTTTGCTCTTTTTTTTTTAAATTCGTCGAAAAAAAAACAAATGCTACTTCCGCTCAGCCCAACCCTTCTTTAAACTACCCACAGTTACCTAAAGCGTCGTTTAGCCATAATTAATACTCAAATGTTTTAAAGTCTAACACGACTCTTACTCAACAAAAACATAATAGTCAATTTTCTTACGCTAATATTTTAAAAAGTAACCAGACTACGGCGCAAAAAACTGTACCAGCAAATGAAGGGCCTAATTTTAGTCGTATTGAAGCCTCGATAGAGAGCCTTATAGAAACAGTAAACACTTTTACTCTAAATATGTCCTGTATGATGCAGGAAATGTTGAAAATGCAGTCTACCTTGTTGTAGGCTGTATTGAAAAAACCATGAACTTAAGAATCTGTTTTTGGAACGCAAACGGCATCTGCCAACATAAAAATTAAATAGAAAATTTTCTTCTGGATAAACAAACCGATGTTATGCTTATCTCAGAAACTCATTTGACGTCTCGAAGCTATTTTAAAATTAGTGGATATAATTTCTACGACACCAAGGATTCTCGAGGTAGAGCTTGTGGTGGTTCTGAAATTCTAATAAAAACACTACCTGCTAAATGAACTTCGTGAAGAATATCTTCAAGCAACAAATATCTGTGTTGAAAATTTTTATCAAAAGTTTGTGATATCATCTGTTTATTCTCCTCCCAGGTTTTTAATTTCTGAGAGTCAATATACCGTATTTTATACAATACTCCCGTTTTTTAGCAACTGGCGACTACAATGCTATCGTGTTTTGTTTGACACAATTTCAAAAATGGGTTTGAATGTAGTTTCAAGTGGTCAGCCAACATATTGGCCAACGGATCGATAAAAAATTCCTGATGTTATCAACTTTGGAATTATGAAAGGTTTGCCCAGCGAGATGGTTGATGTTGAAGCATCTTTGGACTTATCTTCAGACCACTCACCTACAATTGTCACTATTTACTCACACACAACATGTGATTTATCGATGACATCTGCACGTATTAACTGACTGAAATACAGAAAATATCTGAGTGCTCATTGCTCGGAAAGAATGCCGCTAAGAACCCTTTCTGACATAGACGATTCCCTCAGGTTGTTTAAAGCGCACGTTAAACAAGCTGCTTTTAATGCTACTTCAAATAAAACAAATTAACAAGTGAGATTTAGCAATACTTTTTTTGCTGATATAGAAAGGTTATTGACTGAAAAAATACATTAAAAAACATAAGTTGCACTCAAATGCACTTGCGCGAAATATTCTAGAGTATAGAGGCCACACCCGGCTGAAAAGAAGGGATACTCTTTTCTCAGCCGAACACGAGAGGTGTAAAACAACAAAAATGAAACTAAAAATTTTGTAAAGCATTGGCTTAACATATATTTAATATTTTTCGATTTAAGATTTGAACAACTTTTTGATGTTTCAATTAATATTGTAGATACAATAAATAATAAAATTTATCTTAAAAAAAAAATTTATACAACCTAAATTTTTTTAAAAAATTACTTGAATAAGACTTTACGCGAAATTGTGACTGTTCGTTCTTTTTATATTATTGGCCAGGTCAATTTTAGTAGAGTTTGTTTATTATATATAAGCTAATGGGATCTAAAATTCCTTATATTAAATGCGTAGTTTCTATTACTTATTTTCCCGACGTTTCGTAAATTTTTTGTTCACTTCTTCAATGGATTCGTATTGTGTTTATACACTACGTTAAGAAATGTAAAACAGTTTTTATTTAAATTTTATATTTTTATATATTTAAAACACACAAACATAATGGTAAAAAATATCACAGTAGTTTTCATTGTTGCTAATCTATAGTTAGCACAGTGTATTCTTTTATATTCATATTTTTATTAGGCCTCATTAGCTTACATATAATAAACAAACTTGTGACTGTTTGTTTTATCGAACGTTTTATTTGAATATCGTTGTACACGCAAAATCGGTCGATTTATATAAAGCCTACAGTACACGGCATGTCAAAAGCCACATTCGCATGTGGCTCTGACGTCACGAGAATTTGCAGCATTTTGTATACATTTACTAAACATGCAGAAGTGTCTACATGCTTCAAAATTTTGGTAGTACAGTAGTTTTGACTTAACTGCCACTCTTTTAGCTGCCAATTTGAGATACCTGCCAAAAACCACAAAATTTCACTCATTTCTTCAATTTCGTATGAAATGTACTTGTTTAAGTGCCAATTTCATACGTGCCAATTTAAGTTAGCTGCCACAAATATTTGGAATTATTATCCCATATTCATTGATAATTTTTCATTTAACAGCCACAATTTTTTTTGGCAACTATTGCTAAAGGCCGTGCTTCACTATCCTACACAATCGTACGATTCATTCACAAGAAAATCTTGCAAAAATCTGACCGACTTTAAAAAATCTTTTCAAAATGGTGTTGTAGGTGCCACACTATCATACAAATCTGATGCCAAAACATCTGGTTGACAATAAATACTCCTCTGATCGCATGAAAACCATCATTTTATGAACATTTTCATAAAATTTTACAAATCGCACGACTTGCCAAAAAATCTGTCACACAGTTGCATTTTTAGTCCACATGTCATATTTTGCAAATCGCGCGACTGTGTAGGATAGTGTGGCACGGCCTTAACGAAAACTATGTATGTATGTAGTTTGTTTTTGTTAGAATACTCGCAGTCTTTCTATCATTCTCTCATTCTCTTTATAACTCTCTCCTGGTTTAAAAATAGGGAATTGTATGTATCGCTCTTATGGGCCACTTTTGTGGCAGGTAAACGAATCAGATAACTGCCAACTTTTGGCAGTTAAAAAATTTAACTTAAGTGCCATTTTGACTTACCTGCCACAAAATGCGTGCAAAACACGGTGTGGCAGTTAAGTCAAAACTACTGTACATGAAATGTTGTTTTGTCCCAAAATTTATATGTGACAAATGTAGTCGAAGCGTACACATTTGCAATGGCAGCATATGTGTGAACTTTTGATTGGCTACATATGTATTGTCAGTACACCGCATGTAACATACGTACACATTTTTCATATTAACATGTACAACAGTCATATGTTTATGGCGCTTGTTTAATTTTTAAAATTTTGTGTGAAGTCAAATTTATAAAATGTCGAAGAGAAAGAAGAAATAAAACAACATCTGATAAAAAGTGAAATAAATTCACTCTTATCGTGAAATAATTCCCATGAACAATAAAATGGTGAAAAAAATTAAATAAAACAGCACTGACACAAAAACAACGCAACAATTGGCGATCACAGTTGTTTTATTAATTATTGAAAGTATCTTTTGCATGGTTTAGAACAAGAACGAGAGATAATAACAAAAACCCAAACTAATTAAGCTGTTAATTAATAAAACAAAAACCCCAAAGCAAAGAGAAATACAAATAAATGAATGGAAAAGAGAAAATATGATAATTTTTCTGCCCTTCTTTTATCTCTACCCCCCCGATCGTAAACCAAAAAATTATCATGAATCTCAGTCATCGTGTGATTAATAATAATAAGAAAAATATTTCGTCATTAAATTCCTACCACATTTTGTTGGAGAAAATCAACATTGGCAAGAATGCCATTGGCTACATACTATTGAAAAATGTTGTGTCAAAAATGTTTGCTGCCACATGTTTGGGTCTGCTACATGCGCATGTAAATATATTACAAATGTCAAAATTCAAATGTACCATGCTAGTACACGTCATGTATAAAATACGCATGTTTGCATGTCTCTACAAAGGAACATATGGCACACATATCAATGTGTGCTGCATGTGAATGTCACAAAAAGTGGAAGTACACGACATGTTGCCAATTTAGCTTCATGGTGACGTCAAAATTACGTCAGAGCCACATGCGAACGTGGCTTTTGACATGCCGTGTACTGCAAGCTTAACAGTTTATGTAAAACATATTATGTGTATGTAAGAAAATTCTTTAGGTACATACATATGTATATAAATTTTTATATGTGCTGAAAATACTAAACGTGGCAAGTGATGTTTCTACGGTTGTTAAAGTGAGATCAAGCAAGACAATTTATTTTTCTATTACCGATTTTTTTAATCTTCCGAGATAGTATAACTCTTAAATTATTTTTGCCATAAGTGGTATTTGACATTTTGCCAAAGTCGAAAAATATCGGCTTGTCAGCTTTAAAAGAATTTTTCAGAAAACTAAAATTTACAATAAAAATAATAAGTATTACCTTCAGATATTTTATAATTAATAATGGTAAAACCATGGAAAAATCGAAAATTTTTTAAAACTTATATCAGTTAAAAGAATATTTTTGTCAAAATAAAAATATTAATGAAAAACTTCTGTAACAGAAGTCACTTTTATTTGCCAATGACGAGGAGTAAGAAATTTGAACAGCAGTGGTAATTACTTTGTTGTATGCTAAGTTGTTGGTTGCCTAATATACATTTTAGTGTAGTATTATTATATAAAATATTTTTACAAATTAATTTAACAAATAGAATATTCCCAGACCCGGCCTCAATATAACAATTGAAAAACATATAAAATTCAATCGTATAATTATAACACACTTTTGAAAATAACCAACAACAAAAATTCAATATTGTATAATTATACGATTAGACAACACATATGACGTTAATACGAGCTTGTGAATTGAACAATTATGTTTCTGGAAGCAGTAACAAAATTTTATGCTTTCGAGATGCGCAGTTTTGAAGCGCTTCCGAGGCTGCACAAAAACAAGGCAGAGAGATCGCTCAACTTATTTTTCAGCATGTTGAAGTTGGTCTGCAGTTTACATTTAGTTGACACGAATAATGCTGGGAACATAATTGGGACGAACGACGAATTTTTCGTTGCGAATATTCGTCGTCAAAAATAGAACACATGCATTCATATGAAAGTGAACACAGCACCGACGTCGACGAAATTCGTCGTACGTGACGAATTCTCTGATAGATTTATTTCTATTTCATACGCCGACGAACGACGAAGAAATTAGTACAGCGTTACCATGTTTGTCTTAGTTTTAAAATATATTAGTAAATAATGTTAATTTTTACTTTAATAAGTTCTTCTTTTTATGATATAGAGAATTTTCGTTTAAATATACATAATTATTAATGATGAAATTTGTTTTTAATAGTTTTTTTAATGTTTATGGCACAAAAGATCCAACAGGTGTCGCAGTGCCGGTCCTTGGACCAGATCTATCTACTAATCTATGTTTAATTTTACAAAGGAATTATTTTTTTATACGGTAACACTATCGTTGTTATGTTTGTATGTATGTATATAAAAACAAATTTGTAATAAAAAATACACACAATTTTTTGGATTAATATGACAGCAGTTGTTTGTTCGTCCCAGTTGTGCGCCACACGACGAATTTACGCAACGAACTTTTGCCAACGAATTCGTCGTGCTAGACGAAAATCGGCGTTCGTCCCAATTGTGTTCCCAGCATAACAAAGTAAACAGCGATTGGAAGCAAAAAAATTCATTTAGATGCTCTCTGCCTCTCTCTCTCTCTCTCTCATTATCTTATTTATTTATTTAAACTTGTGTATTTGCCTATAGATGAATTATGTATGATAGTAGATGACGCAGTAAAACGAAGCCATAATTCAGATAATTCAAACATGATCTTAGCGCATTTTGGATGCTTAGAAAAAAAACGCTCTTTTATGTAAAAAACAAGAGCTCCAAAGTGGGACATCTCGAACAAAAATCATGCATGTACACCAGTGATTGGCACAAAGAGAGGACTGAAAAAATGAGAAACTATTTTTGTGTGCACTTAAAGAAATTTATGGATTTAATTACTTTTTGTGATCAAAGTTTTAGAAATTTTAAATTGAATCATGTACTGAATGAATAGGTGAATAAATGGATGGATTAACGAATTTTTTAATATATTGTATGAACTCAACATAATGTTTGTTAAAAAAAAACATTTAAAAATATAATAGAGTGTTGATAAATATTTATTTTTGTATATTATAATAGCCCAATTTACAATCTTGTACAAATGCTATGATGTAAGACCATTTGCATAAGATCGCTATTGGTCTAAAATTATTTTTAACAATGTTAAAAATATAGGAATAGCAAATCAATCAATAAAAAATAATTTTAAATCTTATGTACATCTATTTTAAGAAAATTCATTATTTGATGCACTTGAAAAAAAATCAAAGTTAATAAAATCTGTCAATTTGTACATGTTAGTTAATATAGGCAAATTAATATAATTCAATTATATATTGTTTTATATAACACAATAACATTTTTATAAAGGTAAAAAATATAGCAAGCAAATCAATCAATAAAAAAATAATTTAAAAACTTTGACTATAAAAACTTATGTACATATATCCATTACAAAAAATTCATTATTTAAGGACTTGAAAAATTAAAGTGAAAGTTATTTTTTTGTGTTAATAAAATCTATCAATTTATCAATGTCAATTTCTTTTTAAATTTTATCTGTATCAAAATTTCTCTGTGTGTAAAAAAATTTTCAAAAGAAAAAAACATCCGATACACTCCTGCTCTGTTGAAATTAAGCAAGCAACTGAATGAAATTTTCTTCTCACACGTTGGTTGTTGTAGATAATTTGTTGTAACCATGGTTGCCTTTCTTTTTATTAATGAAGAAATTCGTAGTTGGGTTTCTTTGTTACAATTTTCTTAAGTTTTTTTGTAGACAAAGATCCTCATTAATTTTAAAACAAGAATCAAAAACGTTATAAAAATCTTAAGAAATGACATACTTGTGTATGTATTTGAAAATTTTTTGCGTACAGGGCTAAAAAAAATATATTATTTTGGTAGATTTTAAGGAACATATTGATAGATTTTAAAGAAAATTTTTGGAGGATTTTTTTTTACTTATGGCACTCCTGGTCGTAATAAATACGATGACTAAACGTAAATTCCCGAAAATCTTCGTAATCCTGGCAAACGCGTGCGCAACACTGATGTACACTTTTCGCAGCAGTAAGCACACCAACAACAAGCATCTCTCCCTCACAAACCTGGGGGTTTATTCTGGATTGCGATGCGAAAGCAAATGCGATGCGAAAACAGTGTAAATAGGATTGATTTCGCTTCGCAATCCAGAATAACCCCCCTGCTTCGGCCGCTGGGTGTTCTTTTAAAAACAATTTTTTTGCTTTCAAACGATTTTTGGTTTTTGTTTTTGTTAAATTAGATTTTGAAAAAACTCGCTAATTGTCGAGGTAGGTGATTTAGTCGACGAAGATCATAAAATAGTTTACATAACTAATTTTTCTGTTCTTGTTTTAGATTTTTCCAAATATGTATACCATTTCGTCTAATATATCGCTGAACAATTTTTTATTTTCTGAATTTTTTATTCTTTGAATAGAATTATTTAATTCTATTAAAATTAATTAATTAGTTAAATTAATTAATTAAATGGTTGTTATTTTCATTAATAATAACTTCTTCTATATCATTACTTGTATTTGAATTATTGTGGCTTGGCTACTTTAAATATAAAATAATCTAGAGTATAATTCATTTGCATATTCTTTAGTTTAAATTTTTGAAGAATATATTAAAACTTTCATTGCTCGGAAAATTTCCAGAATTTAAAATATATTATTATCGTATTTTAAAGTTTTATACGTTTCTTATTTAATCTTATTTTGATTATGAATCTGTTGCAAAAGAATTATTAATTTTTTTGTTGTTAATCCAACAATTTTATATACTCTAGGACAACGGTTCTCAAATGGGGGTCCGTAGCAAAAAACAGTGTTTTCAAAAATAATACAAGTTTTTATTTTGGATACATTATTTTTTACTTTTTATACGTACATACTCGTACATTTGTATGTATTTATGTTTTAAAATCTTCAACACAAACAACAAAATATTTTTAATACAAAGTCCCCGCGACTTTGAAAGAAAAGAAAATATTGTGAAGACTATTTAAATTTTAGCTTTACATATTTAAATAAAAACGGTGAAGTATAGTACGTTATATGCCACAAAACTATTTCGAACGATGCGATAAAACCGTCTAAAATGGAGAAGCATCTTTAAGCAAATCATCTGGCTTTGAAAATATTTTTTTTTTACCCTTTTGCGTTTTTAATTCAACCTAAAAAATAGTGAACGTGAACAGGAATTAGTGACATCCCCTGCTTTAGGACACTTGTTACATGTGACTCTGTTTGTTTTTTCTTTTTTGTTCTCAGTAAAAATACTTCCAAACCAAGCTCATTCTGATAGATAATTATATAATAAAAAAAATTGAATACAATAACAACATTTCTACTTACATGATAAGATTTATATAAAGCAATTGCTTCTTTTTTGGCTTTTAGTGTATTTCTAACTTATTCACCTGAGAGTGAAAAAAAACATATTCTTGAAAATTGTTTAACGTTACATTTAAAACATAGCACGACTACTAGGTATGCGCAGTTCGACAACAATTACAACCATCCAAAATAACATGTATTTGGTTGATATACTTGTTTCAAATCATACTAACATATTTAACATATTTCTTACGTATGCAAAAATTTGTTCGATTAATGACATTAATTAATCGATTTATTCGTTATTCGAAATTCGGCATTTTAAAATTATTCGAACAAGAGTTCGTTTTTCGATTAATCGAATTATTCTTAATCGGTTGACAACTCTAATGTTTAGCCAATACTAAACAAAATTTATTAGTTTCCGCAGTTACTTTTTGTAGTTTTAAATCTCTCGTGTTCGGCTGAGAAAAAGAGTATCCCTCCTTTTCAGCCGGTGTGGCCTCTATAATGTAGAACTTTGCGTGCAAATACATTTGGGTGCAACTCAAGTTTTTTTATATATTTTTTAGCGTGTTTTGAAAATACTGTCTTCACCAACGGAACATCAAGGTCTTTGTATATTCGCTGGTTTCGGATATACCATTGGGCTGCTGTTATTGTACGTAGAATTTTATTCTGTCGCCTTTGAATTTTTTCGACATTTGATGCTGAGGCAGTGCCCCATAACTGGATTCCATAGGACCATATTGGTTTCAGGATCGCGTTGTATAAGAGAAGTTTACAGTCAAGGCTTAGTATAGAGTTTCTTCCAATAAGCCAATTCATTTGGGCTGCTTTTAATTTCATTTAAATCAGCTTAGCGTCTATGTGCGATTTCCATGTTAAACGGCGATCAAGATGAAAGCCTAGATATTTGACTACAGTGTGTTGCGGTATAGTCTCGTTGTTGGTTTGTATAGGTGGGCATGTTTCTCTGCGCAACGGTAAAGTTACGTGTACACATTTCTGCTCGTTAACTTTTATACGCCATTGTTTGAGCCATTTTTCTTATTTTGATATGTACTAGTGTTGTCAATTATTCGCCTTTCAACTTTGTTCGAATATTTCAAATAATTGTTTTTGTTCGTTCGATCAAACGATTAATCGATGAGAACAACAAATAAAAAATGATTTAAAAAATTTATTGACAAAAAATAAACATTTCATACAAAAAAACTTAAAATGAAATAGTTGAAATTTTTATTAACAATAAAATACATAAAAGTATTAATTCAAATAAACATTCTTCATTTAGTCAAAAAATATCAAATAATTTTTTTTTTTTTTTTTTTGTTAAATTCGACAATTTGGGTTGTTCTTAAGAAATAACCTTTCACAAATAAAAGTTGACTCAATTTTCAAACGATGTTTGGTTTTTGTTTTTATTAAATTAGATTTTGAAAAAAACTCTTTCGCTAATGTCGAGGTAGGTGATATTGTGGGAAGAGCAGAGTTTATCTAATTTTTCTGTTCTTTTTTAGATTTTTCCAAATATACCATATCGTCTAATATACCGCTGTAGCCTTTTTATATTTTGAATTTTTAATACTTTTAATATAATTATCACATAAAAGATTGTTATTTCATTACTAATAACATCTTCTATATCATTACCTTCATCTGAATTATTATGGTTACTTTCAACATACAATAATCTGGAGTATAATTCATTTGGATATTCTTTAGTTTCACTTTTTGGAGAATATTCTAAAAAAACTTTCTTTGCTCGGAAAATTTCCAGAACTTAAAAAATATTATCAACGTATTTAAAAATTTTATACGTCTCTAATGTATTCTTATTTTAATACATTTTCGTAAATCTGAAATCTGTTGAAAAAGAATTATTAGTTTTTTTTTGTTGTTGATCCAACAATTTTGTATACTTTAGGACACTTGTTACATGTGACTTTGTTTTTTTTTCATTTTTGTTCTTGGTAACCTCAATTTTTTGGCTTTAGTGTATTTCTTACTTATTCACCTGAGAGGTGAAAATTTTTGGAAATAAAAAGTAATATTATCAGGCTCAAGTTCAGTTTTATTGAATTAATGAAAATTCAAAATTTTTTATGTTGGAAAATATTATTATTTATATCCAATCAGTTTTTAGCAGAACGTATCAGTACTGATTTCAAGGCCGCTACACCTCTCATCAGCGTTCAATTGTCCATCATTACAATTTCGTAAAGTGGATACCAATTGAGAAGAATATCAACTATTTAACCAGTTTTTCAAGAGAAATAGAATATGAGAATTAATTTTGAATTCATTTTTTTTATTCTACCTTGAAACAGTGCTGGTTAGTACGAAATTCCCTCATTACTGTTTGGAAAGTACTAATAATCAACACAAACTCATAGTCCGTTATCATCAAAGTATTCTACATTGTATTCTAACGTTTTTGTTATTTTACTCTATATTAGGGAAATTCACATATTACTGTGACCCTTGTTATTATGGTATTTATAGCTCGTGCCCAAGCGGAATTAATATTTTTATATTATTATTATTACGAATAAACGTAATTATTTTGTTTGTATTATTATTATTGGCCAGATGTAATTCCTTTTGTTGATACGGTAGGCCAATAGCTAAATTTATAAATAAAAATAACAAACGTAATTATTATTTGAACTTATATTGATGTATATATGAAAAGTAATATTATCAGGCTCAAGTTCAGTTTTATTGAATTAATGAAAATTCAAATTACTAAGAGTTTTTTTATGTTGGAAAATATTATTATTTATATCCAATCAGTTTTTTTTCAATATAAGTTCAAATAATAATTTCGTATATTCGTAATAATAATAATATAAAAAATTTTTGAAAATATTTTAATTTTTCATTCAAAACATAGCATACTAGGTATGCGCCAACAACTACAAACATTCAAAATAAAAAATTTTTAAAAATTTTTACGTATGCATTTAAAACTGCAACCAACTTCTTCGATTACTTGACATTAATTAATCGATTTATCGTTATTCGAATATCTTCATTTTAAAATTATTCGAATTAGAGTTCCGTTCTGTTTGATCGATTAATCGAATTATTCTTAATCGATTGAAAACTCTAATATGTACCCTTGTAAGTTGCGGGAAGCATCTACTGATTTTCATGAACGCGTAGTAGAGCTGTATCATCAGCAAATATTGATGTATGAATGTTATTGCTTAACGGTAAGTCAGAGGCATATATTAAGTACAGCAAGGGACCAAATATGCTGCCTTGGGGAACTCCGACTTCGATTGACTGCGGAGGGCTTAAAAATTGCCTTCTCGAACTACAAATTTACGTTCCTTTAAATAGTTTTTTAAAAGTCTGACGATGTTTGCGGGAAGATTTTGCGTTAATTTGTGTATAAGACCTTCGTGCTATACTTTATCGAAAGCTTGAGAGACATCTATAAAGAGCGCAGAGCAGTATTTCTTTTTTCAAAGGTGACTCTAACTACGTTCACAAGTCTGTAAGTTTGTTCAATAGTGCTATGTTGTCTGCGGAAACCAAATTGATGATCTGGAATGCATCCACTTCAAGTCACTATAGGCAACAGCTTGCTCATATACAGCTTTTCAAATAGTTTTGAAATGTTGGGCAAGAAGCTAATAGGCCGATAGGATTCAACCTTCGTATGATTATTGCCGGGATTTGGTATCATAATAATTATCGAAACCTTCCATTTTTTTGGATAGTATAGCAGCCGTTGTAACGAACGCTAACGTTAAGTCCCATTTCAAGAGCCCTTGCTACTTAAATTTCCGGCCGTGCTCAGGGATATTATGGGGGATCTTTGCTCAATGAAGATGAAACGGTTCATTACAGGCAAACATATAATTTTTAAGTAGCAAACTAGTATTTGTGACGATTGCAAACAAAAAAAAAGAATAAACAGAAATAAAGAAAAATAAAAGAAAGGAATGTAAGTCTGATTTAAATGAAAGAGGAACTAGATATTGTTTGCCCATTTTCATTCTTTACCCTCCCATGACCTATGCTATTCTGTACCTATTTTTAGAAAAGCCCACAAAATCTGTATTTACAACTTCCTACATGTTTCACGAAATAATTAAGAAGAAAACTTTAAAATTCCATTAAAAAAACAAGTTTATTTAATAATAAAAACATAATTACTAAAGCTTAATAATTCTTTCATTAATAAACCAAATATAAATACACAAACTAAACTGATTGAAAACACGAATTGTAAATAATTACGTTTGAATACTTTTTTAGTACTGATTTATTTCTATTAAAATGTTTCCTTATATACTAGAAATCTTAAAACTATTTTAGCTATTATAACAATTAATGTTTACAAGCATAGATCACTAATGATATTTTCAAAGATAAAAGACATGTGTGTAAACACAGACAACTATCGATATTTCTAATTACTTAGGACTAACAACTTATATTGAATCTTTATTAAAATAAACCAATAAACTAAGATAATTGTAAATCCTAAATAAACACACAACTAAGTCTAGACCGTTAGTCTAGACCGTTAATATTTTGTAACTAAGATAATTATTAATCTATCTATTATTAAACTATCGATATTTCTAATTACTTAGGACTAACAACTTATATTGAATCTTTATTAAAATAAACCAATAAACTAAGATAATTGTAAATCCTAAATAAACATACAACTAAGTCTAGACCGTTAATATTTTGTAACTATATGTTCATATTTGAACATTCTGCCGGCCGGAACGTGTTGAAGGAGCTGTGAAATCTATTTGTATTGTTGTCCTTTTCTTGCAGTACCTAATTTTAATGAAAATGATTAACGCAATAATTAATATTACCAGTAGAATGATTAGAGATGAATGGCCACTGATAGTATGGAAACGCAATTGTCTTAGCTCGACCTTCGGACCTTCGTTGATTGTAGCATTTCCAGCTGTTCAGATAAGTCGTTGAATTGAGTAAAGTTAGAACTGTGAACTTTTAGTGGTTTAGTGTGCCAAGAGGTAAGTTCACTTATATTTTTGCGCCACATGATGAATTTGGGTATAAAGTCAGTGTTTGAATTTAATTGTTTTGAAGATTCTAAGAAGATTTGTGGGGAGCTCGCTTTGCATCCAGATTTGAGTGTCAAAATGCCTTGTTTTGGTAAATTTAGCCAGTTTATTAGACCCTTTCCACAATTAATCTCTATGTCCATGTCTTCATTCAATTTATATAGCCATTTGTTTTCTTCCCAGAGTTTATACCAAAGATTTTGATTCTCAATCTGCTTAAATTTATAGTCGGCCTTACGTATATCCTTTAAAGCTGCTATTTCACATCCCTTATTTGTAGCGGGTATCCATGCCCAGTTTTTGTTGCACATGTATTTCTCATAAATTTGTCTTTATTTTTGTTGTTCTGTATCCAACTTAATGTTATAGTTGAATCACTCCATGCATATATTCTACATTGTCGATTTAAAATACACCTTATTTTTTGCAGCAGCTTGCTTAGCAGATGAGCAGCACATAGCTCTAACTTGGGTAGAGTTTTTCTGTTTTTAATCGGATTTCTTTTAGTTTTAGCCGCTAGTAGCTTAATAGATGTATTTTGTTTTATATATACTACCGCCGCATACGCTTTTTCAGAAGCATCTGAAAATCCGTGAATTTCTAATTCATCTCCTTTTGTTGTTTCTACCCATCTTGGAATACGTATTTTTTGAAGATCGATTATACTTTGGCAAAATTTACGCCATTCGTCCTGAAATTAGTCTGGTAGTGTTTCGTCCCAAGTAGATTGCTGCAGCCATAATTTTTGAATGAACAGTTTTGCTAGTACTGTTACTGGAGACATCCAGCCCAAAGGATCGAAAATTTTTGCTACATCTGACAGGGCTTGCCTCTTGGTTATTACATTAGTTTGTGTAAAGTTTACCTTAAATTGGAAATCATCATTTGCTGGATCCCATTGCAGACCCAACGTTTTTATAGTTTCGTTATCTTTAAATTGAATTATCATATTATCAATTGCTTCTCGCTCATGGTTTACAATTTCTTTTTCATTTGATACCCATTTGTGTAAGTTAAAACCAAAATTATTTAGCTGGGATTGTATTTCGTGCTGAATGTTTTTACATTTTTGAATAGTATCTGCTCCTGTTATTAGGTCATCCATATAGAAATCTTCTTTTATTATTTCCTTGATTGATTCGTATTTAATTGAACCGTGATCACTAATGTAGAATAGAGATTTTACTGCTAAAAATGGTGCTGATGACATACCGTATGTAACTGTTGTTAATTTATATTCTGTTACAGGGTTATTTTTATTTGTTCTCCATAATATATATTGATATGCTTGATCGCTTTCTTCCAGTTTTATCTGGCGGTACATTTTCTCAATATCGTCTGTTATTACATATTTCCATAATCTCCATTTAATGATGATATCAAAAAGATCTTTTTGGAGTTTGGGTCCTACGAACATGACATCGTTTAAACTCCTGCCATTTGTTGTTTTAGCAGAAGCGTCAAACACTACACGCAATTTTGTTGTTAAGCTGTTATCTCTTATTACAGGGTGATGTGGCAAATAATACTTTCCGGTGTTATTGCCCTTCACCTTTTCCATATGGCCGAGATTTAGATACTCATTCATAAATTGTTTGTAGCCTTCTTTAAGCTTTGGGTCTTGATCTAATTTTTTCTCAAGCGATAGAAACCTTGCCATTGCTTGGTTTCTGGAATTTCCCAATTCATGGTCTTCTTTAAATGGCAATTTAACTTCAATTCGACCGTTTTTATCTACTGTGGTTGTTTGTTCATAGTATTCTTCGCAATACTTATCATCATGACATTCTTCTATATTTGAAACCTCCTCAAGCTCCCAAAATCTTTCAAGATTTGTTGTCATAGCTGTGAAAACTTTATTTTTGCGCGGGCATGTTCTTAATATTCCTGATAATATCCATCCCAGTTTTGTAGCCTGAGCTAAAATGTTATCAATTTTAAGGATTCCTTCTTCCAAAAAAATTGAATAGATATCACTGCCTAGCACTATATCAATTCTATCCGATCTGTTGAAACTCGGATCAGCTAGCGTTAAATTTTTCCAGTCATTATTATTATATTTAAATGATTTATCTGGAATTGCTGATGATAATTTGTTCAGGACCACAGCTTCAATCATAAACTTTTCATTACTTAGAAATCTGGGTCGCATTTCCAAATATATTTTTGACTTTGATATGCCAACAATCGTATTTCCAAGACCCTGCAGTTGTGTTTTTTCTTTTATTCTTGGTAGTTGTAATATTTGAGCTGCTTCTTCAGAAATTGTAGTTTTTTGTGATCCTTGATCTATTAGCGCCCTTAATGTAATTAGGCTACCATCTGCAGCTTTTACTCTTATTTGTGCTGTTGCTAGCAACACTGTTGAATTTTTCTCTTGTTCGGTCATCATATTTATACCTGTTTCTGGATTTTTTGATTCTTTCTTAAATTCTTCAATATGAAGAAGAGTATGATGATATCTACCACATTTTTTACAGTTATCAGTGTTATTTGCACATTTTTTATCTAATTTATGGCTCATACAGCGATAACATAGTTTATTTTTTTCTAATGAAATTTCTTTTTTCTTCAATTGTTATTGCTTGAAACCTTTTGCAATTAACCAGCTCATGATTTGTTAGTTTACAATAATCACAACACTTTTGTGATATGAGGAATGAATTTGCCTGCTTCTGATTTGTTTTAAGGTTGTTGCATTTTTTTCCTTTAAATGCTTCCAGAGCCTGATACTGTTGTTCCAAAAAGAGACATACGTCTTCTAGTGTTTGTATTTCTTTTGTTTTCTTTACATTTCGTTCATACATACGCAGCCCATCTTTATCTAATTTGCGGACGATAATTCTTGCTATCCAAGGTTCAGCATCATCTATTTTCATGTTCAGCCCTTTCACTGCTTGAACACATTCATTCGTTGTATCCAGTAATTGTTTTACACTGAAGGCTGATTCAGTGTTTACCATCGGATGATCCAAGATCTTATCTACTTGTGTTGTAAATAGTAATCTTTTATTTTCGTATCTTGCATTTAAAATATTCCATGCTGCTTCATAATTGGCGTCCGTCACTTTTAAATGTTGAATAAGTCTTCCAGCTTCTCCTCTGACGTAATTTTTTAGTCGATACATTTTTTCTGCGTTAGAGAAACTATGTTGAGTATGCACGAGATTTTTAAAAAGGTCATGGAAGGACGGCCAATCAGCTACATTTCCAAAAAACACTGGAATTTTTATGTCTTCCAGTTTAATGGAATTAACAACTGGTTTAGTTTCATTTTCTTCTAATGTAACTATTATTTGTTTTAGAATCATTCTGTACTCACGAGCAATGCATTCATATTTGTCTTCTTCTGCTTCATCGATTTCAATTTTTTCACATAATCTTTCATATTCTTTTTTAAGATCGTGGAAATTCTCTTCCATTACTGCCTTTGTTATTGCTAATTCAGTTTTTTTACTATTGTTGATTTCATCATGTGCCTCGTCGATTATTTCTCGTAGACTACATATTTTTTTTTTAAATTTTTTTAGTGATGTTTGATATCTTGGTTTTAGGTTGCCTTCTATATTTTCATGCGAAGTTGACGCTTTTTCAAGATGTTGCTCGCCAGATTCTTTTTGATGCATGCTCGAATACGCTTCCTCTATTATTGTATTTATGGCTACAAAATAATTATTTTTAAAATATTGGTCGCCATCTGATTGAAATTCAATTAATTTGTTGTTATTTGATTCAAACTCCGCTTGTATTTTTTTTAATCGTTTCTTTAATTCGTTAATTTGCGTTGATCTAATTTTCCCTTCGATAATTTTGTCTCGAATAATTATGGACTCTTCGCCAAGCTCCTTTTGTTTTTCAAATAGTCTTTCTTTTGACATATTGATTCTTGTTATATATTATTTTTTTTTTTTTTTATTATTATTTATTTCCGATGTCTAAGCCTCAGATACGCTTTTTTTTTTTATTTTTCCGATGTTTCAGCCTCGGATACGCTTTTTAATTATTTTTCCGATGTTTAAGCCTCGGATACGCTTTTAAATTATTTTTCCGATGTTTCAGCCTCGGATACGCTTTTAAATTATTAATGGTTGATTCAATTTCTCAGAGTCTCTTACCACTGGTGGGGGAAAACACTGAGAGTAACTCGAAGGACCAAATGTAAATAATTACGTGTGAATACTTTTTTAGTACTGATTTATTTCTATTAAAATGTTTCCTTATATACTAGAAATCTTAAAACTATTTTAGCTATTATAACAATAAATGTTTACAAGCATAGATCACTAATGATATTTTCAAAGATAAAAGACATGTGTGTAAACACAGACAACTATCGATATTTCTAATTACTTAGGACTAACAACTTATATTGAATCTTTATTAAAATAAACCAATAAACTAAGATAATTGTAAATCCTAAATAAACACACAACTAAGTCTAGACCGTTAGTCTAGACCGTTAATATTTTGTAACTAAGATAATTATTAATCTATCTATTATTAAACTATCGATATTTCTAATTACTTAGGACTAACAACTTATATTGAATCTTTATTAAAATAAACCAATAAACTAAGATAATTGTAAATCCTAAATAAACATACAACTAAGTCTAGACCGTTAATATTTTGTAACTATATGTTCATATTTGAACACGAATAATTACTATCACGAGATAGATTTAAAGAAATATATATATGTTCTTTTTGTGACAAATGTATTATAATTTTTGTTATTTATTTTATTAAACACTCACCATTTTTAAATCCCACGAAGACTGCAGGCCTGTAGTCAGGTTCTTGGGTTTATTAGGCTTTATAAGGAAAAATTATGTATTTTATTTATGTATGTTCATAGGAACCGATATGAAATATTAAAAAAAAATACTAAACATTCATGTTAAGTATTGTGTATGTATGTATGTCAGTGTATATGAGTGTGAGAATGTGTGTTTTAAATAAACAATCACAACAATCAATCGTTAATAATTTTCCACGTGAAATTTTTTCACTTTTCACGTATTTGCAATCGTGAACAACTCGTATGAACAAATTTTATTCAGTCCAGAATAACAACGTGAAAAATGTTCACTGAAAAAAAATTCCCCTTATCGTGAATAAATATTTCCCTCGGAATTTTTTCACTTCTCACATTGATATTTTCACTTTATTTTTGATGGGGAATAGAAAAGAAATTATATGTATTTCTTCTTATAATTCGAATATTAAAGCTTAAAAAGTTTATTTTAATAAAAAGTTCTGATAATAAGGCACAAACTGATGTATTCCTCAACAAAATGCAAAAAAACAGGTCGATTGCCTGCAGATTTGTGAAACTTTAATTTGTTGGCATATTTTCGTTTTGTTGGCTTTCCAAAAAGTAGCCGAATTATTTTACCACATAAAAGTTAGAATGCAATAAACAAACGGAGAAACCAAACTAAAGTTCCAAAACTGAATATTTAACTTTGATTTTTGAAGTTTTCTTTAAAATAAATATGTCCGTGTATAATTTTTTAACAAAAAGTTGTATGATTTTTTATTTGTTTAATCTTCTTCCCTTTTTTACATTCACTAACAACTGATAGCGGGAATAATTTTTCACGGGAGATTCACGATACCATTTTTTCCATCGAGTGGAATTAAAATTTCACGTGAACGAAAATTTCACTTCTTATTTACGATAGGGGTGATTATTTAAAAATAATTTTAAGTTAAGTTTAAAATGAATCTAGCAATTAAGAAAAATTTTACGTTAAGTTTAAAATGAATATAGTAATTAAGGAAATTATGCAATTAAAAGATTAATGTTAAAATGGGAGAACGGAAAGGTAGTTTATGATATTAGTTCATATATATATATATATATATATATATATATATATATATATATATATATATATATATATATATATATATATATATATATATATATATCTGATCAGTCCGTATTCTTAATCAGGAACTTCTGACATCTAACCAGATTTTCTTGTTTAAGGATTTCTTGATTCTTGATAGGAAATGTTACAGGAACAAAATTAAATTTTTTTTTCAGCCGCCAACTATCACATCTACTTCTTATTCAGGCATTAATTTCTCTAACCAATTTTAATATTTTTGAGAATCGTTATTGAAATTGTATTGAAATTGTAGTAATTGTTCAGGCATTCTTTGATGAGGACAAGGAACTTTTTGCACATAATTTTGTTGACGATCAAATCTTGGTTATTTCGTATTCTCTTTCAATTAATATGATCGAAATGCTCACGTTTTATATGCAAAATCCTTCCTGTTTTCCTGAATATTTAAAAAAAATATTCTTTTTCCTTTTCTTCTAATTTAAATTCGTGGGAGGGTTAATTATTTTTCTTTTTATCAACACAATTGTATATTTTTCCGATTTTTCCTTTCTGCTTGCCCAAAATTTTCTAACGTTTTTTCAAAAATAATCAAAATTTTCTGTTTATTTATTCGAAGCCGATTTAGTTTTTTTTTTAATATCAAATCCATTTTAAAAATTAAATTCGAAATATCGCTCAAGTAAAATTACCCAGGTACCAAAACAATTCATAATTAAAATTTTGAACACGACCTCACACCGTAAGGCAGCATTGAAGCATTTTGTTGCTTATTTGGTCGACTCCTGGGGCTTTTTTGGTGTTAAGACTAGTAATGGCCTTTTCAATATCCACAATGCTAAATCTTAGTGGTATTTCTGGTAAAGAGACGATTGGTGGCAGTTGAACCAATGAATACCAACAGAAATATTCGGGGTAAATACTTTTTCTAACTGCTTAACAAATAGATCACCTTTTTCAGCATCAGTTCTTGCCCAGTCACCATTCGAAGCTCGTAAGGGAGGTTTGCATATCACCGGCCTTTTAAGTCCTCTGGCCGCACGCCACAGCGAATAATCTGTTTGTGGAGTTGCATCAAGTTATTGAAGAAATTTTTGAAGGGAAGCTGTTTTTTGTGTTTGCAAAATTATCCTAAGCTGCTTGGTACACGCCTTAAGCCTTAATTTTAGCTGAGGCGATCTGTAGCGTTGCCATTCTCGTCGAGCTCTCCTATTTTCGGTCAATAGCCTTTCTATATCTGCAGTGTTGAATAAATAGTGTTGAATTTCAGTTGTTAATTAGTTTTATTTGAAGAAGCACTAAAGGCAGCAAACAGAATTTTTTTTTTAAATATATTTTCATGAAGCATAGTAATTTTTTACACAATTTTCTTTCTAGTCACAAGTGGCTTAGTAGATTACAGTAAAAATTAGGCATTATCTCAGTATTCCATGGAATAAGGAAAAATCAACAACACATAATTTAATTTTCAACAAATGCATCAAGAAATAGGAACTTGTTTTTGAGGGTGGTGTTGGCTGAAGTGGTTAGCGCGTTGACTACTAAGCAAACAATGACGTGGGGCCTGGGTTCAAACCCTGGCCAGAGCAAGTCAATCAACATCATTAATTTCTGTAATGTACATTAGTGAGACATTGTATTAATTGTTGTCGGACTATTTAAGTGATGAAGGCCTAGCACTGGTCACTAAAAAACTGTTCCGACAGCGATTGATGATGTTCCAAGCTAATGTACACAACATCGCCCTCCTTCGTCGGTTAGCAGAAACATCGGCGAAGTAAAACAATTAATAAAATGCCTGCCAATACAGCTTGACAAAGTTAATGCGTCTACCTAACACCGGAGGCGCCTCAACACTGCTATAAAAATTAACATAACGCGCAAAGCAGTTGTAAAAGAGTTAAGCCTTCTACATTTTCAACATCTATCTTCTTTACTCTATCCCTCTCTCCGCGTTCCGGCACAATGCACTGCATACGTAGGGGTCATCCCCTGAGTGCTGGTCCTAATTAAAAAAAAAAAAAAAAAAAAAGATGCCATCGTCAGTACTCATGCATTTCCGTGCTTAACACCAATTGCTAGAAGGCAATTCTTATTTATACAAATCTTATGCAACTACTGAAAATTCAAGTTATATTTTTCAATCCAATGAAGAACTTTCAATGTTGTTTGCAATTGATACGCAATTGATAAAGTAAAGACACTTTGCGATTTTACGCCACGATTGGAGCAACGAACAAATTTTAAAAGAAAATTAGCATTCGCTATTTCAAAGACGGTTAATTCATGACTTTGTTTAAATTTTTTTTGTTATTTTAAGGACGTCCGTATGGCATGAGTAAAAGTCTGTTACAGAGTTCTATCTCGAGAATCGAAATAGGTACATTCCTAATGTTTCTACAGAATATTTGATGTTCCAAACGGGTATGCTAGATCGAGCATCATTTCAAGTTGAAACTATACAGCTACAAAAATATATCCTACTTATTAAGCGATATAAAAGTTCAAGATATATAATTAGTTGTAAAAATGTGATTTTAAATTTAGTTATTCTTCGACGTTTTTAATTTCTATATGTGATTTATATTTTGGTTTTTGTCTTATTCCACAAAATTCAGGCTTTCAAGGTCATTATTAGAATATATAAATAATAATTGAAATATTATTTATGTATTTTCTGTTTTCATCCTACGTTTCGTTGGGATTTTCCAACTTCTTCAGGGATGTTGTCTTTATTACAATCTGGCAACCATAATATATATAAAAGCAAAAGGGAAATTTTTTTTAAGAAAATAATATTAATTTTTTTTATACATATTATTAGCTAAATGTATTTTACTTACATTTAATCTTTCTTCTACATTATTTAAAATATCACAGTGTTTAGTGTAAACGGGACAAACACAAAACACAAACTTAAATTAAAAATGTATAATTAAAAAATAAGAAAAAATATCACAGATAAACAATTTTTGTCACTATTAAAACTAAATTATAGTTAGCATTAATGTTGTCAATGTCATCTTTGGTATTTATTACACTCTCAGTTTTTTGTTGTATTCTTAAGCTCTCCAACCATAGTTGCCAGATTAAATGGGTCTGAATTCGCCAATTTTTTAGCGTAAAATCGTCAAAACAGTTTTCCGAAGTCGTCAATAAATCGTCGAAAATAAAATCACAGTTTTTTCAAACAAAAGATTAATTTTATTTAACAAAACATACCATAACAAATAAAATAAAAAGGTTTTTTATATAAAATAAAAAAAAATTCTTATCAATAAAGAGATCAGCTGTTGAAACAAAGTATAAACAGGTGTTTTGTGCATTTTTTAATACAATAGCTACATACCATATCCACAAAATATTAGCAAGTCTAAAGTTTTAGAGAAATTAGTGATAAAATTTGCGTTTAAATTAAAAATGATGATACATAGTATTATATATGTTACAACACATTTGTAAAAATTAAAAAAAAAAATTAAACATATATATTGGAGTTGAACCGTTTTATTAAATCAGGTAATACTTTCATGTCAAAACAATTACACTTGTTTATTTTAAATGATCTTTAGTATATAAAATTTCCTCCAAAGAAGCTTTCTCTAGCCGATTTCTACCTTTTGTCTTATTAAATTAACTTGGCTAAGCACTATTTCTGCATTTGCCGAAGAATGTGATAAAACCAAATTTTTTTTAATAAAATTAGTTAACGTGGGAAATAAAAGACTAGAGTTTTTTTTCATCTCTGAAATCTTTTTCCAAAAAGTTTTATGTCCGTATCCGAAAAGAATTATTCTAAATTTAGTAATTTAATTTGTCTGAACTCAGATTCAATTTCCTGTCTTTCACGTTCTTTAACAAATTGTAAAAATACTTTAAGAATATCATTAAATGAATTGTTATTTTCTTTTATAAGATTGTAGGGATTAATTTAGCTTAATGCTTTGAATTTGTCTTCAAAGTCAAATCTCAATAAAACTTGGTCACACAGTTCTACGTAAAACTTTCTACAATTTTTAATGATCTCACACTTTCCATTTTCATAAATTAATATACATACGTATGTACATAGGAACGATCTCACTTATTCAAGTTCAAGTTTTTGGCGTGCTTTAAAATATTGACACAAATGAATATATGTTAATAACAGTTGATAAATTATGAACATCAAGAGGTTTAAGGCCTATTTAGCCGACCGTTGAAATTGTAGATGTAAGCTTTATGTTGTTGTAATGTAAGAGCCAAAGAAAAACAGCTCTTTGACATTTGAAGCGACCTAATTAATAAGTAGAGCAAAAAATATTCAGCTTTCGTAGCGCTGCCACCTTGTTTATTACATCATGGTAGTGTCAATGTTCTGTAGAACGCTGCCAACTTATAATTGTTTAAAAATCGTCAAATTTATGACCAAAATCGTCACGTCGTCAAACTGCCTTTTTTGGTATCTGAAATCGTCAAAATGACGATAGATCGTCAAATCTGGCAACCGTGTCTCCAACGTATATCTTTTAATTACCTTTTTTCTCTTTATTTAATATTTTCACTTCGTTGAAGTTAGCTTCATATCCACATTATATAAGGTGTTGCGTCAGTTCAGTTGATTGATTACCTTTTCTTATATGTGCTTTGTGTTCGTTTATTCTTACTCCTAAACTTCTCTTCGTTGTACCAATATATACTTTGCCACACTGTTCGTCCTTCTTTCCTATGCATTTAATTTCATATACCACATTACTCTGTTCTCTTAATTCTATTTTTGTTTTTGTTTGTGTAAATAAATTTTTAATTGTTTTGTTTGGTTCATGGTGGAATAATAAGGTGCACGTAAGAATACAACAATAAAAAACGACATCCATTTTGTTTGTGTAAAATTAATTCAAAATTGTCAAAACAAAGCTGTATACAAAACAAAACAAAAGTTGTTTTGTATGTATTTATTGGTTATGCAAAAACAAAAAGCATCACGTAAACAAAAATATTCATGATGGCGGCCAAAAATGTAAACAACTTTTGACAAGACCGAATTAACTTACCATATTTTTGCAGATTATTTAACGGTCAAAACACAACCCTACAAAAAACCATATTCCTTCTTGCGCAGACCTGATTATTAGACCATGGTTTGGTTTGTGTGCAATTGTTACGTTCTCATCTTTGATTATTTCCTTAAGTTTGTTTTTCTCTGTAAGTTTTGGTATGAATGATATTCCGTAATATGTGGTGTTGCCAGATGTTTTTCTCCAGTATTATCCCGAGTGTTGGTATTATATGTTACTTTATTTATTAAATTGTTTATAATGCATTTAGGGAAGTTTTTTTTCTTTAAAATAATTAGTTATTGCATTTCTGCCGATGTAATTTAGAAAAATTTTAAAAATTTTACTTAAATTCATATTTATTTTTATATTAAAGCCGTATTCACAAAAAGTCTAATTTCATGTTTAAAACCAATAATAGTTGTTAAAGGTTTTTATTCTTATAAACCACCATAAGAAATTCGTATTCATAAGAGCTGAATATAAGATTAAAGGTGGTGTTACGGTCTTATTTTGTAATTTATTTTCGAAATTAGAACACAAGAAAAGATACTTATTATGATTTTAGTTATTAATTTAAGTTTATTTAGATTTTCATTGTTATTATATATTCTAATTTAATTATTTTATAAACCGTCTCAGGGAGCCGCTTGTTAGGCTGGTCTTTGATCAGGTTTGTTATGAGTTGTTGAACGTTTAATGATGATTCCCGAACTGCTATCATGTCGATAATAGCTTGCCTTTTTATACCAACCGATGTCCGGTACCGTTAATGTTCGCTAGCCAGCGTAATTGTTTCCACGATATTGCTGATATTTTTGTTGGTTGGGGGAAAATGACTCATAACAACGTCAGTATGTGTATGCAGCGAATGTTTCGCTGCTGCTGATATTTTTGTTGGTTAGGAGAACACGACTCATAACATTGGAGATACATAACACGCGTTCTATGCGTCGCCGCTTTTCACGCGGCTATCAACAAAGTTGAAGTAGTGTAGTTGTATATGACAAGTTACACAACACGCAGCATAGAACCCTTAAACGCATAGAAAGCGTAGTAGATCTACTTTCTACTTTTGTAAACGTTCTACGTGTCACTCAAAGCGATCCGCTGTTTTATATACCCGTTTTGATGTTACTTGAAATTAAGAATATATATATTTAATAAGAAAAAAATTTAAATTAAATTTATATAGATATGTACAATGTACATATAAATTAAATAAAGAAAATAACTTGTGTTATAATAATATGAGTGTGAACTTCGCTCCAAACTCAGAGGTATTAAAAGCAAAAACAAATTTATCGAACAATGATCGGAAAAGCAAAAGCAATGATAATATGCAAAACATAAATAAACAATTAAAGAGTAATTATTACTCAATTCTCAACCTTGAAGGTGACTTTGAATGTGATTATTTAGCTTTGCAGAAATTCAAACAGCATGTACATGTACATAATAATAATTCAAATAATATAGAAAGTAATAATCTCACGAGAGAAAATAAGTCTACAAACGAGGTCAATCTGAACCATCCACTAGTAAGAACTCAGCTTCAAATACAGGGAGTCCAAATACGGATGGAAATAATCAAAACAAAACTCAAAAAGTGCAGCCAATTCATATCTTTGATATAAATTCAACTGGGGCCAAATTACGGCACTCGATATCGATCGAAATTTCAATACAATTTAAATGTAAATTTCGATCGATATCGAATGCGGTAATTTGGCCCCTGAACTTTTTAAATTTATTAATGACTAGCCTATCCCGGTGTGCTTCGCTACCCCCTCGTTATAAAATAAAATTAAAAGTATATATATATATCTTATTGTGAAAATTTAATGGCGATCGGTCCAGTAGTTAAGACTATATTACGATTTTTAATTTTTCTAAAAAGGGGAGTGGTCCAACCCACTTTTTTCCTGGTACGTATTCCAAATTATGCTAATACCATATGTACCAAATATCATCGACGTAGGTCAAAAAATGCCCAAAATATTGCGATTTCAATTTTTGGGTTATATGGGCGGTGCCACGCCTCTTTGTCCAATCAAAACTATATATAGCCTATTATTCCTTCCAGAGTCACAGTAACCTGCTGTGAAAATTTCAGGAAGATCGGTCCAAGGGTTTGGTTTTCCTAAAAAGGGGCGTGGTTCCACCCACTTTTCTCCTGGTACGTATTCCAAATTATGCTAATACCATATGTACCAAATATCATCGACGTAGGTCAAAAAATGCCCAAAATATTGCGATTTAAATTTTTGGGTTATATGGGCGGTGCCACGCCTCTTTGTCCAATCAAAACTTCAGATAGTTTATTTATTAAATAAAGAACGCCAAATCAACATAATATTTTATTTTGTAAAACGATGTTATTTAGAACACAGAAAAAAATAGTTATAAACATATATTTTTTATCAAGGAACAAAGTAAAAATTCAAAACATACTAACAAAACATATTATTTATAAAATGAGCAAGTGTAAAAAAAACACAGACAGTATATTTTTAACACTCCTCCTCAATTGCGAATGTGTTTATATTTGCTTTGCATCTTGATGTTTCCAATCTTTTAGCTTGTAATGGTTTTGTTAGCATATCAGAAATCATTTTTTCTGAAGGACAGTATTGACATTTAATAATTTTCTTATCGACATAGTGCTTAACAATGTCGATATGTTTTGATCTGTTGCTAAGTTTCTCCTCTTTGATTAGATTTAGATAGCTTCTGTTATCTTCGAAAATAATTGTAGGATTTTCTTGCCTGCAATTTAGGTCACTTAAAACATTTCTGATCCAGATGGCTTCCTTTGCAGCTTTGGATAATGCAATAAATTCTGCTTCCGTTGTTGATAATGAAACAGTTGTTTGCTTTTTACAAGCCCAACTAACTGCACTGTTGTTAAATAAGAAAATATATCCCGAATTTGATTTTCGATCGATTCTGCACTCGGCCCAGTTAGCATCAGCATAACCACAAAGTGAATTTGAATTTGGAATATTTTCATTAAGGTTTAAGAACAAAGTTTTTGTACCTTTTAAATATTTTGCAATACGCTTCAATTCATTCTAGTCGTCCTGATTTGGATTGCTTGTTTTTCTTGCCAGAATGGCTACACTACCACAAATATCAGGACGAGTATTGACTGCAATGTACAACAGCGAACCCAGTAAGCTTTGATATTCATCATTACGTAATAAAAGTTCCGAGTCAGACTTTCCGTAGGATGGTTCAAGTGGGTATTTGATGGCTTTGCATCTTGTAAACCAAATTTAATTAAAACTTTTTCAATGTACTGCATTTCACGTATTTTAAATTGGTGTTCTTGAGATTTCATAACTTCTATACCAAGATAACAAGTTATCTCCCCTAAACTGTTGACTTCAAATTTGTTTTTGAGTAGTGAAAGTACATGTTTTATTAATAGTTTGTTCTTAGCGGCAACTACCAAATCATCAACATAAATTAAAATATAGATATCTTCCCCATTGATGACTTTGTAGTATAAACATGGTTCTACCTTACTTTGAATGAATTTACCATTCAGTAGAACATCATTTAAAACTTGATTCCAAATGTTTGCTGCTTGCTTCAGTCCATAGAGGCTACGTCTCAATTTGCACACTTGGCTACTGTCACCTTCAATGAATCCAGGTGGTTGCTTTATATAAATAGTTTCTTTAAGATTTCCATATAAAAAAGCAAATTTTATATCCATATGTTCAACATGTAATCTTCTCACACCAGCAATGGATAAAAGTAAACGAAATGTAGCTTGACGTACCACTGGAGCAAATATTTCATCGTAGTCGCAACCATACTTTTGATTTAAACCCTGTGTAACTAAACGAGCCTTAAATCGTGTAACTGTACCATCAACATTTGTTTTTACTTTGAATGTCCATTTGCACCCGATGGTACTTGCACTTGATCCCACGTATGACTCTCTCTCAACGATTCCATCTCCTCCTTCATTGCGGACTCCCATTTACATTTTTCTTCAGATTTGACAGCTTGCTTATAAGTTTTTGGCCCAATAATTTTGTTCATTTCTGCCAAATTAACTGAGTATTTCACTGGAGGCACACCTTTGTTTGTTCTTGATGATCTTCGAAGCTCTTGTTTACTTGATTGAATTACTGCTACAGATGGGTTACTAATTATTTCAGAATTCTTAAAATAATCAATATCACTTGAAATACTGCAATAGGATCCAACGTCAGACTCATCATCACTAATAACAGGACTATTTTCGATGATTTTAGGTAAAGTGGTTATTTCTAAAAATTTATCATTGTTAACTACTTTGTCATCAATTTGCGACTTTACTATTTCTTTAGAAAATACAAATTTAAAATCTCTACTAATTTTTACTTTATTAGTATGTGTATCAACAAAACGTAGTCCTTTACTATTTTCATCGCAACCCACAATAAAAGATTTGATTTCTTATCGAATTTATTCCTAATCACTACAGGAACTAAGACATAAGCTTTTGAGCCAAATATTTGTAAATACTCTACTTCTGGTTTTTGTTCTTCCCATCTTTCATATGGAGTACAGGGAATTGCACTTGTAACAAGTCGGTTTTGTATATAATTGGAATACATAATAGCTTCACCCCAGTAGATTTTTGGTAAACAAGCTTCTTCTAAAAGACATCGTGCCATTTCTACAAGGTACCGATTCTTTCTTTCAGCTACTCCGTTCTGTTGGGGACAATATGGAACACTAAATTGAGAGATGATACCATAATTTTTTAGAAAATCAGACATCGATTTGTATTCAGCTCCATTATCAGACCTAATATATTTAGGAACCCTTCCAAATTAATTTTTCAACATTTCTACAAACATTTTAGTTTTATCAAAAACCTCTGATTTTTCATTCAGCAAATACACAACAGTATAGCGACTAAAATCGCCAATAAATGTTAAAAAATACCTATTTTTTCCAGAGGTAACATTTTGCATGGGTCCACAGATATCCGTGTGAATTAATTCAATAACGTTTTCGGATTTCAGCTCTGCTTTCTTCGGAAATGGATTATTTGTAAGCTTACATTTGGCACATACATCACATGTAGCTCGGATACCACAATCTATAATTTTAAAATCATCTTTACGTTACCAGATTGCATGACTTTTACAGCATTAATATCTCGGTGCCCAAAAAGCTTATGATAATAATGTTGACACTTATCTAGATTACATACAGCTTTGTTAACTTCTTGACAAGGTTGAGTTACCAATTGATACAAGTTATTGATACATTTAGCAACTCCAACTTCGGTATTATTTATATTTAAAATGTTACATTTATCTCCCAAAAATTGAATCACATTCAGTTTCAACTCTCGCAGTGTACAGACGCGTTTTATAATCGTCGCAACTGAATACAAAAATTTAAAGTCACAAAAAATACAAAAACAAAACATTTATTAAACAGTTATTATACTGGTTTTATTTTATTTATTTTTTGCTTGTGTATACAAATATATTTGCATACACAAACTCTTATAAGTGAAAAAAAAACAAGAGAACTCTAAATGAGTTCATCTTCTGGCAACAACAACAACAATAAACCCACAAGCAGTAGAAATGCTTATTTAACTTTTGTTGCTGATGACGACAGTAAAAAATTGAATTAAGCACAAACCTGAATTCTACATAAAACACAACTATTCGTGCGCGATCATGCTCTCCGTACATGTTAAATAGTGATCAAGAAGCAAATACAATTGCACCTATTAGCAAACTTGTCAGCTTAGCTGTTCAAGCAAACAAACAAACAATAAATACCCAGGTGACCAACGTGCACAAAATGAATAAAATTATGGATAAAGTATGTGAAAATAGTGATAATAAAATTCAAACAGGTATGGATAGATACATAACTGTGTTAAAAAGGGAAAGAAGTCCCAAATCTCCTCAAATTGCGTCAACGGCAAAAGTTCCCAAAGATGGGAAAAATATAAAAAATTCCGAAAATCGTTTCGCGATTTTAACTGAACAAGGTGATGAAGACACAACTAATACAAGTTTGAGTAAACCACCACCGATTTATTTAAGAGAACAGAACTCCAGCTTTCTGGTAAAAAGCCTTATCTCGTTAATTGGAGAAAATTAGTTTTACGTAACTCCAATCAAGCGTGGGAAAATTAATGAAACAAAAATTCAGGTGTCTAAAGAAAATAATTACAGAAAAATAGTCTCAGACTTTGAGACTAAAAATAAAAATTTTTATACATATCAGCTTAAGAGTGCTAAAGGTCTAACCGTTGTAATAAAAGGTATAGATTCTAGCGTGGATCCAGAAGAGGTCAAGTCTGGCCTTGAAAATAGTGGATTCAAGGTGAAAAATGTTTCAAACATCAAAAATAGAGAAAAAATCCCCCAACCAATATTTAGAGTCGCGTTACAGCCAGGTGACATAAAGGAAAAAAAAAAAAAGAAAATTAATCCCATCCAATTTATGATCTAAAGTATTTGTTGCACCGGAGCAGCCACATAAAAGAGCTGCACCTATTTAATGCCTGAACTGCCAAGAATTTGGGCACACGAAAACTTATTGCAAGTTGCCTACAGTCTGCGTTGTATGTGGTGAGCTACACAGTACCGCTAACTGTGACAAAACAAAAGGTGATCCCAAGGCGAAAAAATGTGGCAATTGCGGCGGAAATCACACTGCCAACTATAGAGGCTTCCCTCTTTACTCGTTTTTTAAACGCTCCTCGCACAAAAAAGAAAATATTATCCCCGCTCAGCCTATCACAATTTTAAGCTACCCTCAGCTACCGCAACCGTCTACCAGTCAGCAACAATATTCTAACGTATTGAAATCAAACGCGACTATTGCTCAGCAACAACCTAATAATAAATTTTCATACGCTAACATTTTAAAAAGTAACCACAATACAGCGCAAAAACCGGTACCAGTAAGCGAAGCTCCAGGGTCTAATTTTAGCCGTATTGAAGCCTCAATTGCGAGCTTAATACAAACAGTAAATACTTTTACTCTCAACATGTCCTGTATGATGCAGGAAATGTTGAAAATGCAGTCTACTTTGTTGCAGGCTGTATTGAACAAACCATGAACTTAAGAATATGTTTTTGGAACGCAAACGGCATCTGCAAACATAAAAATGAAATAGAATATTTATTCTGGATAAACAAATCGATGTTATGCTTATCTCACAAACTCATTTGACGTCTCGAAGTTATTTTAGAATTAGTGGATATAATTTCGACGACACCAAGGATCTTCGAGGTAGAGCTTGTGGTGGCTCGGGAATTCTAATAAAACGCGAATAAAACACTACCTGTTAAATGAATTTTGTGAAGATTATCTTCAAGCAACAAACATCTGCATTGAAAATTTTTATCAAAAACTTGTGATATCATCTGTTTATTCTCCTCCCAGGTTTTCAATTTCAGAGAGTCAATATACCGCATTTTATACAACACTGGGTTCCCGTTTTCTAGCAGCTGGCGACTACAATGCTAAACACACATTTTGGGGTCACGCTTAATCAGTCCCTAGGGTCGTGTTCTGTTTGACACAATTTCAAAAATGGGTTTAAATGTAGTTTCGGTCAGCCAACATATTGGCCAACGGATCGTCAAAAAATTCCTGATGTTATCGACTTTGGGATTATGAAAGGTGTGCCTAGCGAAATGATTGAAGTTGAAGCATCATTGGATTTATCTTCAGATCACTAGCCTACTATTATCACTATTTACTCACACACAACTGCAACATCTACATGCGACTTACCGCTGACATCTGCACGTATTAACTGGCTGAAATACAAAAAATATTTGAGTGATCATTGCACGGAAAATATGCTGTTGAGAACACCTACTGACATAGAAAATTCTATTAGGTGTTTTGAAGCACATGTTAATCAAGCTGCTCTTAATGCTTCTTCAAATCAACCAAATCAACAAGTAAGATTCAACAACATTTCTTCTGTAGATATAGAAAGGCTATTGACTGAAAAACGGAGAGCGCGACGAAAATGGCAACGCTACAGATCTCCCCAGCTAAAGTTAAGGCTAAAGGAATGCACCAAACAGCTCAGAAAAGTTTTACAAACACAAAAAACAGCTTCGCTGCAAAAATTTCTTCAAGAACTCGATGCAACACCACAAACAGATTATTCGCTATGGCGTGCAGCCAGAGGACTTAAAAGGCCAGTGATTTGCAAACCTCCGTTACGAATGGTGACTGGGCAAAAACTGATGCTGAAAAAGGTGCTCTTTTTGTTACAAAAAGTATTTACACCGAATATTTCTACTGATATTGTTGAACTGCCACCAGTCGTCTCTTTACCAGAAATACCGCTAATATTTAACATTGTGGAGATTGAAAAGGCCATCACTAGTCTTAACACCAAAAAAGCCCCAGGTGTCGACAAAATAAGCAACAAAATGCTTCAACAACTGCCTTATATTGCAAAAAGAATTATACTATTCATTGTTAATAGTATTCTATGGCTGCAATACTATCCTGCAGAATGGAAGGTTTCGATGATTATTATGATACCAAAGCCCGGCAAGGATCATACGAAGGTTGAATCCTATCGGCCTATTAGCTTATTGCCCAACATTTCAAAACTATTTGAAAAGCTGTATATGAGCAAGCTGATGCCTATACTGACTAAAAGTGGATGCATTCCAGATCATCAATTCGGTTTTCGCAGACAACATAGCACAATTGAACAAACTCACAGACTTGTGAACGTAGTTAGAGACACCTTTGAAAAAAAGAAATATTGCTCTGCGCTCTTTATAGATGTTTCTCAAGCTTTCGATAAAGTATGGCACGAAGGTCTTATACATAAATTAACGCAAAATCTACCCTCAAACATTGTTAGGCTTTTAATAAGCTACCTGATTGAACGAAAATTTGTAGTTAGGGAAGGCAATTTTTTAAGCCATCCGCAGTCGATCGAAGCCGGAGTTCCCCAAGGCAGCATATTCGGTGCTTACTTTATTTAATTTATGCTTCTGACTTACTGTTAAGCAATAACTTTAATATATCAACATTTGCCGATGATACAGCTTTTTTAAGCGTCCATGAAAATCCAGTAGAAGCTTCCATTAACTAACAAGGGTATATATCCAAATTGGTAGAATGGCGTTAAAAGTTAACGAGCAGAAATGTGTACACGTCACTTTTACGTTGCGAAGGGAAACATGCCCGCCTATAAAAATTAACACCGAGACCATACCGCAACACTCTGTAGTAAAATATCTAGGCGTTCATCTTGATCGTCGTTTAACATGGAAATCGCATATAGACGCAAAGTTAATACAAATGAAATTAAAAGCAACCCAAATGAATTGGCTTATTGGAAGAAATTCTATACTAACCCTAAACTGTAAACTACTATTATACAACGCGATCCTGAAACCAATATGGTTCTATGGAATCCAGTTATGGGGCACTGCCTCAGCATCAAATGTCGAAAAAATTCAAAGGCGACAAAATAAAATTCTACGTACAATTACAGCAGCCACCTGGTATGTCAGAAATCATCGGATGCATAAAGATCTAGATGTTCCCTTGGTGAAGACAGTATTTTCAAAACCCTAAAATATATATAAAAAAACTTGAGGTGCACCCAAATGTACTTGCGCGCAATATTTTAAATTATAGAGGCCACACCCGGCTGATAAGGAGGGATACTCTTTTTCTCAGCCGTACACGAGGGATGTAAAACAACATAAATTAACCGTTGAAATTAAAAATTTTGTTTAGCATTGGCTAAACTTATATTTAATATTTTTAGATTTAAAATTTGAAAACCTTATTGATAATTTAATTTATAATTGAAGATTCAATAAATAATAAAATTTATAAACAAAAAAAAATTTAATCTTGAACCCTTTTAACGATAATTTCTTAACTGAGAGCAAATTTCCTTTAAAAGATGTAATGTAAAGATCATCTTCGACCGTAATAACTTTTCAGCGCCTTCTTGGTTATACATTTTTAAATTGCAGTCCCCTTTTCCTGCTGAGTAAACTCCATCACCATTTGCAACCGTTACTTTTGCATGCCATGATTTATCTAAGTTAATAAATTCGTCTTCATTACAGCAAATATGGCAAGTTGCACCTGAGTCGACTACCCACACATTATTTTCTCCATTTAGCATGAAACACAAATTATTTTCTTAATTTTTAGTGACTTTTGCTTTACGATGTTTTTAATTTTTAATTTCCAGCAATCTTTTCGTATATGACCAATACCACGACAATAGTGGCATACAATATTTTTGGTATTAGTCTTTTTGAATTTATTTGTGGTTTTCAAAACAGAATCTTCAACACAGCTTCTTCTTTTATGTTTTTCAAATTCTTCCAGCAAATTATCTTCGACTATTGTCATTGTCAGTTCTTTTTCATCTCTTATTTCAGGCGCTGTTATTAGAGTATCATATATAGAAGGTGAAGTGCTAAGTAACATTGAAATTAACCAAGATTCCGAGATTTCTTCACCAAGCGATTGCAATTTACAAAAAAGTAGTTTCATATTAGTAATATGTTTATCCATATCTTCTCCCGGCTTTAGTTTAAGTTCACAAATCATCCTCATCAGCTTAACTTTGTTGCTAAGGGTTGATTTTTCATGATATGCTTTAAGAACATTCCAGGCATCTCTAGCATATTTACATTTGGCAATACGAAATACTTCACTTTCATCAACAGCCAAACCAATTAATATATGTACATAGTTGCTTTATTCTCACGCCCTTTCCAGATTTAACTAGGAGTTTCAGGGATTACATTTTCCATCACATCCCACACCTTTTCCTTCTTAAGCAATAATTGCATGCGACACTTCCATATTTCGTAGTTATCACGATTGAGTTTCGTGATTAAAAATTTTGGATCAGCCATTTCACACAAAAAAAAATCTATTCAAGATTCAAAAACAAAATATCAGTAACCACAATTTGTTACACAGTGCGAATTCAAGCAAAATGTTCTTTTAATATACAGGAACCTTATACAATCTTTATTTAAATTTAAAGGCCCATAACCTATTAAATAAAGAACGCCAAATCAAAATAATAATTTATTTTGTAAAACGATGTTATTTAGAACACAGAAAAAATAGTTATAAACATATATTTTTTATCAAGGAACAAAGTAAAAATTCAAAACATACTAACAAAACATATTATTTATAAAATGAGCAAGTGTTAAAAAAACACAGACAGTATATTTCTAACACTATTATTCCTTCCGGAGTCACAGTAACATGCTGTGAAAATTTCAGGAAGATCGTTCCAAGGATTTGGTTTTCTTAAAAAAGGGGCGTAGTCCCACCCACTTTTCTCCTGGTACGTATTCCAAATTATGTCAATACCATATGTACCAAATATCATCGACGTAGGTCAAAAAATGCCCAAAATATATCGATTTAAATTTTTGGGTTATATGGGCGGTGCCACGCCTCTTTGTCCAATCAAAACTTCATATATCCTATTATTCCTTCCAGAGTGACAGTAACATGCTGTGAAAATTTCAGGAAGATCGTTCCAAGGGTTTGGTTTTCCTAAAAAAGGGGCGTGGTCCCACCACTTTTCTCCTGGTACGTATTCAAAATTATGCCAATACCATATGTACCAAATATTATCGACGTAGGTCAAAAAATACCCAAAATATGGCGAAGTTATTTGATAAACAATTATTGTTGCGGGCCATTTGCGACACCCTGCTCCTACGCACAATTTTCAAAAACAAAAAAATTTAATGCACCTTTTCCATATGCTGAAAGAATTTTGAAAATTGATCCACAAATGGCGAAGTTATAATCACTTTACATTATAAAAACTACGTGGTAGGAGTAACATAATTTAAAAAAGTGGATGTGTTAAAAGTGGGTGTGGTTGAAAAAAAAGTAGCCTATAATTCATCCGAGAGTTCCAGTTAAATACTGTTAAAATTTCAGGAAGATCGGTCCAAGGGTTTGGCCTCCTATAAGGAACAAACAAATAAACAGACACACCTTCGGTTTTATATATATAGATGGTCTTAAGATTAAGGAATTTAAAATTAAAGAATTTAAAAATAAAACTAATTTTACTTTATTTATGAATACCTACAATCGAAAATTATATTCGAGCCAAAGTATATCTCGAAAAAACAAAAACCAAATTTTTTAAATATACACCAAAGTGTGCAAAAACAAAAACGTTTGTTCTTAAAGGTCTACCATATGACACAGATATGAATCCGATAACTTGACATGTATTATAGTGAATAACTTTGCAACAACAAAATCTAAAAAAGAAGGCTATAAGCTCAATATATTTTTAGCCCAGATATCTGCAGATAGCAATACAAAGGCTTTGAAATCAATTAATACTCTATTGTACCGATGTGTCAAATGGGAGCCATTAAAAAGAGACGAGATTCCCCAATGTTGAAAATGCCAAGGATTTTTCCACAGCGCCTCTAATTTCTTTATGGAGCCAAAATGTGTTAAGTGTGACAAATCTCATGATGTTGGAAAATACGATACATCTGATGTTGACGAAAATGAACGGGAAAAATTATACTGCGTTCTTTGCAACAAATACGGTCATCCCGCCTCTTATAATAATCTAAGTTTTGCCAATGTTGTAAGAAATAATAATGATAATTTATATATTAACACCTAACACCTCTCTAAATAACAACTTTTTTATTGATATCCAAAATTTATCCTACCAAATAATTAACTTTCAAAAGCAGCTGCAAATGCAAAAATCCAGAATTGATGCATTGTATTCTATATTAGAGGGTTAATTTCCAGAAAGTTAAATATTATACATTTTAATGTAAATTCTATAATAAGAATATATAGAAGATATGATCTAATTTCATTAATATAAATAATCCAGATATAGTTCTTTTAAATGAGACAAAGATAAACTTAAATCAGAAAATTAAATTTAAAACTATAAGTTTATCAGAAATGTGGTGCTATGAGAGGAGGAGGTTCGGGCATTCTCATAAAAGACGATTTAAAATTTACAGAGAATAGCAATGAAGGAGTTAGTTCGTTGAAATTCCTTGAGACAAGTATTATAAAAATTCCACTAATTTCAAACAAAAATTTGTATGTTATATCTGCATACTATCCATCTAAAAATAATAACAACTATTAACGCAGTGAACTGCAACATATTTTTTAAATTTTGCAGTTAGATAACGAAAATAATTTTTATATAATGGCGGGAGACTTAAACTGTAAACACACTACCTAGGTAAAAGCAGTAAATAATCCGAAGGCTATCTCTCTTGCTAATTGGATGCATGAAAATGAAGTCAGATTTTAATGCGCTTTGTATAAAAGGGGACATTTTTGGGGCATGGGATCGCTCTCATTCGATGCTCAGATGTTGTCCACATAAAAAAAAAAAAAGTGAAAATTGATTTTTTACCCTTAGGTCCCTTTCTCTATGCGCTGTCACATATTTAGATTTGTGCCTAGTGAACAACCGAATGCATGTTTACAAAGAAAATGGAACTATAAATTGTCTAAAGATATTAGATTATGACAGCGATCATAATGCTCTGCAAATACAAGTTGCAAAAAGTTTGAGTATGGAACCTTTTCAGTTATTGACAGCAGACTCTGAATATACTTTCAATTATAGAAAAACAAAATGGGACAAATTTACTAAAGTAGTTACCGATGCACTGCTTACAGATACCCTAATGGCAAATGATAGAAATTTAACAAATGAAGAAAAAAATAATAAAATACTTATAGATGCAATTTCCAAAACGGTGCCTCAATATGAGAGTAGAGACAATCTTCAGCACATTCTCACCCCAATTATAAAAAAATTACAGTCTGAAAAGAGAAAACTGCTTTGGGCCATTAAAAAAAACGATTTGAGCGAATACTACCAATAAATGTCCTTCAATTTACAAAAATCAGATTTAAATTAGTTAAAAAACTGATATAAGATAATTTTAGGAACTCTTTTACCGAGTTTTACAGGCGAAAACTCTCAAAATTGAGTACTAAAAATTCTTCTTACATGTTCTCTGAGATAAAGAAACAATTTCGAAAGCATACTCCTTTGGAACTTCTAAAAATCTCTGTAGAAAACATAGACCTATTAGGCAGAGCCAACATTGACCCTAATACATTACAAAAAGATTTAACTTCTGAGAAATTCATAATAAGGGACTATGACCACATTCTACATGTCGCTGGATAATATTTAGAATCAGTTTATGCCACGAAAAATACTGACCCAAGAAATATCATCCATACACAGGTAAATATTTGCTTTTCTTCGTTCTTAAATAATAGATGTATGCACCAGACTGACCAAAGAAGATTAATAGATTTTAATGACCGCAAAAAGACAAATGAGTTATATCATTTTGACGCTAATGACTAATTCATTACAAGATGATGATTTGTTGTATATATTTGCAAAACTAAAGGGAAAGTTGTCTTCTGGTATTGATAACATACCAAATATTATTTAAAAAAGAATTCCAACCATATTGATTTATGAATACCTAACACTTTTTAACAATATGCTTAATAACACACACTTTCCAGAGTCATAGAAATGTGCTAAAACAGTTTTAATAGCGAAAAAAGGAAAAGATAACAGCGATCTAAAATTTTCGAAATATGAACGAATAATATCATAGTTACGACCATGGAAAATATGGAAATTGTATGTGAAAAACAGTTCGGCTTTAAGTATAAGCACTCTACTGTGCATGCAATAAATTTACTAGTGTCAAATGTGACTTCATTCAGTTTCAACTCTTGCAGTGTACAGACGCGTTTTTATATTCGTCGCAACTGAATATTAAAAATTTATTAAAAGAAAATTCACAAAAAAAATAAAAAAAAATATAAAAACAAAACATTTATTAAACAGTTATCTTACTGGTTTTATTTTATTTTTTGCTTGTGTGTAAATACATAAATATTTGCATACACCAACTCATAAGTGAACACAAAAAAGAGAACTCTAAATGAGTTCACCTTCTAACAACAACAATAAACCTACAAGCAATAGGAATGTACAATATATAACTTTGGTTGCTAACGACGACAAAAAAAATGAAGTAAACACAAACCTGAATACTACACAAAACACAAATACTCCTGAGCGATCATTGTCTCCGTACATCCCACCGGTAAATTGAACGAAGTGCTTAGATAATAATCAATGACATCAGGATGACATTTTAAGTGAACGATATAAGTACTTAAAATGTTACACAAAATTGTAAATGCAGTGGGTGAAAATATTAATAATAAAATCCAAACTGGTATGCACAGTGCTAAAAAGGGGAAGAAGTCCCAAATCAGCTCAAACAGCGTCAACGGCGAAAATGCCCAAAGATGGGAAAAATAATATTAAACATTCTGAAAATCGTTTCGCGATTTTGAATGAACAAGTCGATGAAGACACATACAACAAGGTCCACTAAACCACCGCCGATATATTTAAGAGAAGAGAACTCCAACTTTTTAGTAAAAAGCCTCTCATTATTTTTTATTTTATTTATTTATTTATTTATTTATATCCAACCGAGCCCATAGGGTCTTATATAGTTGGAGGCCTTACAATGTAAATCTATATAAATATATATATATATACTATTATACATAGTTTGTAAATACAAATTTATTATAAGGAAAAGCAATTAATTTTATAGTTGTAATTATTAATTATTTAAACTTCGCAATTACAAGATATCTAAGTAGGTCGGTTCAGCTGCCTAAAATGTTCAACAAGCTTAACCTTAAATGAATCACGTGTAAAGTGGAACTCTCTTAAAGTGAGTGGTAGTGAGTTCCAGCATTTGGCAACACGAACAATGACACACCTCTCTCCAATAGTTCGATTTATAGTAGGGAGAAGCAACTGAGGCTTTCTATCACTCTGCAAAAATATGAAATGTCTACGGACATATTCTGGGCAGTCTGTAACCATAACCTTATAGAAGAACAGAAGTGATCTAATGTGGAGGAAGCTTTTAAAACTGCAGCCCAAAAAATCATCACCATACATTGAAACACGGTCATGAATTTTTAATTGGTATACAAAGTAGAACACACCTATTAAGATCTTCTGCATTGCAACCAGAATAGATCTCTATACAATACAATAGGTTAGACATCAGTAAGGAGTGAGTTATTCTTTTTTTATGGGCAGTGGTAAGTATACGTTTAACGCATATAGTCTCCTTAGAGTGAAATTGATTTTTGAGGTTAATCCACTAATATGGTCTCCAAAACCAAGACCATTGTCAAGCAATACACCGAGACACTTCATTTTATCTACAAAATCGATAACATGACCATCAATCAAAATAGTTAAATTGATCTCCATACTATTAGTTTTGAACAGCATCGCCTTAGTCTTAGCAGAGTTAATACTAAGTTTGCACTCTTTCATCCAATGTGAGACATTGCACAATAATGTATTGACGTCATATTCAAAAACGTCCAAGAGCTGACAGTGACCCTTAAAAAGCAATTGAATGTCATCTGCAAAGACAAGGCACTCACATTCAAACCCACTTAGTAGCTCGAAAAAGTCATTCATATAAATCATGAAAAGAAGGGGGCCAATAACAGAACCCTGTGGTACACAACTTGTAACTGGAAGGCACCTCGAACTGCTATTACCACACTGAACATATTGAGTGCGACCTGTTAGGTAGGAAAAAAGTAATTTGCAAGCTGATGAAGTGAAATCAAAATAAGTATAAAGTTCCTTTATCAAAATTGCATGTCCAACGTTATCAAAAGCCTTAGACAGGTCTAAGGAAAGTAGGACGGCTACGTCACCCTTATCTACAACTCTTCTAATAGAGTCAGAAAGGCCAATTAAAAGAGATGTTGTACTATGACCCTCACGAAAGCCCGACTGATATGGGTTCAGCAAATGATTCTGATTTAGAAACTCCACTAATTGATCTTTTATCACATGTTCAAAAATTTTGGACAAAACCGGCACAAGTGTAATTGGCCTAAATTCGTTGTCAGAATTTTTTTTCCTGATAGGAATTACTTTCGAGATTTTCCATTCAGAAGGAAAGTGAGCGTAAGTAATAATATTGTTAAATAAAAGCAAAAGTTGGTTATTGATGAGTGGAAAAATAAGCTTAACAAATCTAAGTGGTATGTCATCGTGACCTGCTGCATTAGATCTAATTTTTGAAAAAGCAATACTTAACTCGTTGAGAGTAAAGCCGCGGAAAGAGAAATTGTTGTAAGGAAGACTTGAATCAAAAGGGTTAATACAATCAGCTGTTCTGTAGCTGGAAAAATCTGCATTCAGAGCGTCTGGACATAAATCCTGTGTAGGCATTGTATCATATAAGCCATTCTGCCGAAGTACCCTCTGTTATGAGTCATTTTCCCCTAACCAACAGAAGTATCAGCGACAGCAGAACATACACTGCATACACATACTGACGTTGAGTTATTTTCCCTCAACCAACAAAAATACCAACGGCAGCAAAATACCGCTGCATGCATTACTGACGTTATTACCAGTAATTTTCCTACAGACATATGCTGACGTTGCAATACCGCTGCATACATATTATATATGCCAGTAATTTTCCTACAGATATATGCTGACATTGCAATATCGTGAGAACCGCAATCGGCTGGAAATTCCACGGGTATGAATATGCTGAATTTGCATACTAACACACTTAGCAATGACCACGCCGGCGGCAGCGAACGTCAGCAGCATCGTTCAATCAGACAGCGAAATTGGGTATAAAAGCGGAGGGTGATTTGGTATGGATGTTCTATTCTAATCAGTGAGTTCTAGTCTAGTCTAGTCGAGTGCTGTAGAGTAGTCTAGTCTGTGAGTTCTAGTCCGTAGAGTCTTGACAGAAAGCAGTTCGGGAATACTCTTTAACACGTAACAAAAACCTGATCAAACACCAGCCTTAAAAAGCGGGTCCCTGTGAAGGCTAAATAATATTTTAAAGTAGTATATATTTATATATATATATTTTATAAGTCAAAACCTGATCAAACACCAGCCTTAAAAAGCGGGTCCCTGTGAAGGCTAAGAAATGTTTTAAATATAGTCTGTGGTTAATAAAGAAAAATAATAATAACTAAATAATAAAAATAATGTTTTAATTTAACCATAACACCTCCACATACCTCTAGTGTCAAGGTTCTGAAAAATGTTGATGTGTGCTCTACGCCTTACTCTACGGAAAACAGATTTCGCTTTATTGCGGGCTCTATAGTATGTTCTCCAATTTTCAGAAGTGGAATCTCTCAAATATTTCATAAAAACTAGATCTCTTAGCGAGAGATGGTACTTTATAAGCGGAGATTTGTACCATTAATTGGAGAAAATTAGTTCTATGTAACTCCAATTAAGCGTGGCAAAATCAACGAAACTAAAATTTAGGTAACACGAGAAAATAATTACAGAAAAATTGTCTCAGATTTTGAGACTAAAAACAAAAACTTTTATACATATCAACTGAAGAGTGCTAAAGGCCAAACAGTAGTTATAAAAGGAATAGATTCAAGCGTGGCCTTGAAAATAGTGGCTTCAAAGTGAAAAATGTTTCAAACATTAAAAACAGGGAAAAAATCCCCCAACTTATTTTTAGTGTCGAGCTACAGCCAGGTGACTTATAAATTAAAACAAAATGAATCGCACCCAATCTATAATTTAAAGAACTTGTTGCACAGAAAAGTTACAGTTGTTACCTTAACCGTCGTCTAGCCATAATCAATACTCAAATGTTTTAAAGTCTAACACGACTCTTACTCAACAAAAACCAAATAGTCAATTTTCTTACGCGAATATTTTAAAAAGTA
Organism: Lypha dubia; assembly: GCA_947311025.1. NCBI lineage: Eukaryota > Metazoa > Arthropoda > Insecta > Diptera > Tachinidae > Lypha > Lypha dubia. The sequence continues at coordinate 49,362,921 of OX371262.1, forward strand.
ACCAGACTACGGCGAAAAAAACTGTACCAGCAAATGAAGAATCAGGGCATAATTTTAGTCGTTTTGAAGCCTCGCTAGAGAACCTAATACAAACAGAAATGCATTTACTCTCAACATGTCCTGTATGATGCAGGAAATGTTGAAAATGCAGTCTACCTTGTTGCAGGCCGTATTGAACAAACCATAAACTTAAGAATATGTTTTTGGAACGCAAACGGCATCTGCCAACATAAAAATAGAATATTTTCTTCTGGATAAACAAATCGATGTTATGCTTATCTCAGAAACTCATTTGACGTCACGAAGCTATTTTAAAATTAGTGGATATAATTTCTACCACACCAAGGATCTTCGAGGTAGAGCTTGTGGTGGCTCTGGAATCCTAATAAAAACTCGAATAAAACGCTACTAGCTAAATGACCTTCGTGAAGAATATCTTCAAGCAACGAACATCTACATTGAAAATTTTTATCAAAAGCTTGTGATATCATCTGTTTATTCTCCTCCCAGGTTTTCAATTTCAGAGAGTCAATATACCGCATTTTATACAACACTGGGGTCCCGTTTTCTAGCAGCTGGCGACTACAATGCTAAACACACTTTTTGGGGTTCACGTTTAATCAGTCGTAAGGGTCGTGTTTTGTTTGACACAATTTCAAAAATGGGTTTGAATGTAGTTTCAAGTGGTCAGCCAACATATTGGCCAACGGATCGACAAAAAATTCCTGATGTTATCGACTTTGGAATCTCGAAAGGTGTGCCCAGCGAAATGACGGAAGTAGAAGCATCTTTGGATTTGTCTTCAGATCACTCGCCTACTATTATCACTATTTACTCACACACAACCGCAAGACCAACATGTGATTTACCGCTGACATCTGCACGTATTAACTGGCCGAAATACAAAAAATATTTGAGTGCTCATTGCACGGAAAATATGCCATTGAGAACACCTAATGACATAGAAAATTATATTAGGTTGTTTGAAGCACATGCCAAACAAGCTGCTCTTAATGCTTCTTCAATTCAACCTAATCAACAAGCGAGATTTAACAATATTTTTTGTGCAGATATAAAAAGGCTATTGACTAAAAAACGGAGAGCTCGGCGAGAATGGCAACGTTACAGATCCCCCAGTTAAAGTTAAGGCTAAAGGAATGCACCAAGCAGCTTAGAAAAGTTTTGCAAACACAAAAAACAGCTTCGCTGCAAAAATTTCTGCAAGAACTCGATGCAACACCATCAACAGAGTATTCGCTGTGGCGTGCAGCCAGAGGACTTAAAAGGCCGGTGATATGTAAACCTCCATTACGAGCTTCAAATGGTGACTGGGCAAGAACTGATGCTGAAAAAGGTGCTCTTTTTGTTAAGCACTTAGAAAAAGTATTTACCCCGAATATTTCTGCTGCTATTGTTGAACTGCCATTAGTCGTATCTTTACCAGAAATACCGCTGAGATTTAACATGGCGGATATTCAAAAGGCTATTACAAGTCTAAACTCAAAAAAAGCCCCAGGTATCGATAGAATAAGCAACAAAATGCTGCAAGAATTGCCTTTCATTGCAAAACGAATAATACTATTCATCTTTAATAGTATTTTACGACTGCAATACTATCCGGCAGAATGGAAGGTTTCGATGATTACAATGATACCAAAGCCCGGTAAGGATCATAAAAAGGTTGAATCCTATCGGCCTATCAGTCTATTGTCCAATATGTCGAAACTTTTTGAAAAACTGTACATGAGCAAGCTGACTCCTATAGTAACTACCAGCGCATGTATACCAGATCATCAATTCGGTTTTCGCAGTCAGCATAACACTATTGAACAAACTCACAGACTTGTGAATGTCATTAGAGAAACTTTTGAAAAAAAGAAATATTGTTCAGCGCTTTTTATTGATGTCGCACAGGCCTTTGATAAAGTATGGCACGAAGGTCTTGTCCACAAATTAACACGAAATCTACAGGCAAACATCGTCAGGCTCTTAAAAAGCTATCTAGAGCAACGAAAATTTGTAGTTAAGGAAGGCAATTTTTTAAGCCCCCCGCAGTCGATTGAAGCCGGAGTCCCTCAAGGCAGTATCTTCGGTCCTTTACTTTATTTAATATATGCCTCTGACTTACCGTTAAGCAGTATCATTCACACGTCAACATTTGCTGATGATACGGCCTTTTTAAGCGTTCACGAAAATCCTGTAGAAGCTTCCCGGAATCTACAAGGGTACATCTCAAAATTGGAAACATGGCTAAAACAATGGCGGATAAAAGTGAATGAGCAGAAATGTGTACATGTTACTTTTACTTTACGCAGGGAAACATGCCCGCCTATACAAATCAACACCGAGACTATACCGCAACACACTATAGTAAAATATATAGGCGTTCATCTTGATCGTCGTTTAACATGGAAATCGCATATAGACTCAAAGTTGACACAAATGAAATTAAAAGCAGCCCAAATGAATTGGCTTATTGGAAGAAATTCTATATTAAGTCTTGACTGTAAACTTTTGTTATACAACGCGATCCTGAAACCAATATGGGCCTATGGAATCCAGTTATGGGGCACTGCCTCAGCATCGAATGTAGAAAAAATTCAAAGGCGACAAAACAAAATTCTACGTACAATTACTGCAGCCCCCTGGTATATCCGAAATCAGCGAATTCACAAAGATCTTGATGTTCCGTTGGTGAAGACAGTATTTTTAAAACACGCTAAAAAATATATTGAAAAACTAGTATTGCACCCAAATCCACTTGCGCGCAACATTCTAAATTATAGAGGCCACACCCGGTTGAGAAGGAGGGATACTCTTTCTCTCAGCCGTACACGAGAGATGTAAAACACCAGAAAAGCCCCAGGTGTCGACAATATAAGCAAAATAAATGCTTCAAGAATTGCCTTACATTGCAAAAAGAATAATACTATTCATTTTTTATGGTATTTTACGGCTGCAATACTATCGAAAAGAATGGAAAGTTTCGATGATTGTTATGATACCAAATCCCGGCAAGGATCACACGAAGGTTGAATCTAATCGGCCTATTAGCTTATTGCCCAACATTTCAAAACTATTTGAAAAGCTGTGTATGAGCAAGCTGATGCCTATAGTGATTAGAAGTGGATGCATTCCAGATCATCAATCAACATAGCACTGTTGAACAAACTCACAGACTTGAGAACGCAGTTAGAGACACCTTTGAAAAAAATAAATATTGCTCTGCGCTCTTTATAGATGTGTCTCAAGCTTTCGAAAAAGTATGGCACGAAGGTCTTATCTACAAATTAACACGAAATCTGCCCGCAAATATCTTTAAGCTTTTAAAAAGCTATTTAAGGGAACGAAAATTTGTAGTTAGGGAAGGCAATTTTTTAAGCCATCCGCAGTCGATCGAAGCCGGAGTTCCCCAAGGCATCATATTCGGTCCCTTACTTTATTTAATTTATGCCTCTGACTTACTGTTAAGCAATAACTTTAATACATCAACATTTGCCGATGATACAGCTTTTTTAAGAGTTCATGAAAATCCAGTAGAAGCTTCCATCAACTTAGAAGGGTATATATCCAAATTGGTAGAATGGCTCAAACAATGGCGTATAAAAGTTAACGAGCAGAAATGTGTACACGTCACTTTTACGTTGCGAAGGGAAACATGCCCGCCTATACAAATCAACACCGAGACTATTCCGCAACATACTGTAGTCAAAAATCTAGGCGTTCACCTTGATCGCGTTTAACATGGAAATCGCATATAGAAGCAAAGTTGATGCAAATGAAATTAAAAGCAGCCCAAATGAATTGGTTTATGGGGAAGAAATTCTATACTAAGCCTAGACTGTAAACTTCTACTATACAACGCGATCCTGAAACCAATTTGGTCCTATGGAATCCAGCTATTGGGCACTGCCTCAGCATCGAATGTAGAAAAAATTCAAAGGCGACAAAATAAAATTCTACGTACAATTACAGCAGCCCCCCGGTATGTCAGAAACCATAGGATTCATAAAGACCCAGCAAAAACTTTTGCTTCGGCCGAAGCAGGTTTCTAAGGGAGAGATACTTGTTGTTGTTGTGCTTACTGCTGCGAAAAGCGCTTCGTACATGCATGACTTTTGTTCGAGATGTCCCACTTTGGAGCTCTTGTTTTTAACATAAAAGAGAGCTTTTTTCTAAACATCCAAAATGCGTTAAGATCATGTTTGAATTATCTGAATTATGCCTTCGTTTTACTGCGTCATCTACTCCCATACATAATTCATCTGTAGGCAAATACATAAGTTTAATTAAATAAGAGAGCGAGAGAGGCAGAGAGCATCTAAATGAAATTTTATCTTCAATTCGTTTTTTACTTTATTATTCGTGTCAACTAAATGTAAACAGCCGACCAACTTCAACTTGCTTAAAAATTAGTTGAGCGATCTCTCTGCTATCTTTTTGTGCAGCCTCGGAAGCGCTTCAAAACAGCGCATCTCGAAAGCATGAAATTTTGTTACTGCTTCCAGAAACATAATAATTTTTTGCTGGCGATCTAGATGTTCCGTTGGTGAAGACAGTATTTTCGAAACACGCGAAAAAATACATTAAAAAACTTGAGTTGCACCCAAACCCACTAGCGCGCAATATCTAGAGTATAGCGGCCACACCCGGCTTAGGAGGAGGGACACTCTTTCTATCAGCCGTACAAGAGAGATGTAAATCAACAAAAATCAACCGTTGAAACTAAAAATTTTGTTTAGCATTGGCTAAACTTATATTTAATATTTTTAGATTCAAGATTTGAAAAACTAATTGTTTCAATTTATAATTGAAGATTCAATAAATTTATCAAAAAGAAAAAAATGTGACTTGGAGCTTAAATAAAAAACATTGCACTGGCGTATTCCTTATAGATTTTGAGAAGGCACATGATAAAATATGGTTACCCGCCTTGATATACATACAAGTTAGTATACAATAAATTCTAGAGTTTTCAACCGATTAAGAATAATTCGATTAATCGGTCAATTAGAACTAAATTCTTGATCGAATAATTGTAAAATGCCGAATTTCGAATAACGAACAAATCGATTAATTTATGTCAATTAATCGAACATATTTTCGCATACGTTAGAAATGTGTGTTAAATTTGTTTGTATGATTTGAATCAAAGCGAGTACTTTATACCAACCAATACATGTTATTTTGGATGTTTGTAGTTGTTGAAGAACTGCGCATACCTAGTAGTCGTGCTATGTTTTAAATGAAACGTTAAACAATTTTCAAGAATGGGTTTTTTTTCACTCTCAGGTGAATAAGTTAGAAATACACTAAAAGCCAAAAAAGAAGCAATTGCTTTATATAAATCTTATCATGTAAGTAGAAAATGTTGTTATTGTATTCTATTTTTTAATATTATATAATTATCTTTCAGATTGAGCTCGGTTTAGAAGTATTTTATCAAGAAGAAAAATTAAGAAAAACAAAGTCATATGTAACAAGTGTCCTAAACTATACAAAATTGATGGATCAACAACAAAAAAAAAAAAAAATTAACAATTCTTTTGCAACAGATTTATTAAAAAGCATTAAAATAAGAATAAATAAGAGACATATATGAAACTTTAAAATACGTTAATAATATTTTTTAAATTCTGAAAATTTTCCGTGCAATGAAAGTTTTTCAAATATTCTTCAAAAATTTAAGCTAAAGAATATGCTAAAGAATTATACTCTAGATTATTTTATGTTAAAAGTAACCACAATAATATAATAATAAAGTAAAGATATAGAAGAAGTTATTATTAATGAAAATAACAATCTTTTATGCGAATTATATAATTTTATTCAAAGTATTAAAAATTCAGATCATAAAAAAGAATTCATCGATATATTAGACGATTAGTATATGTGGAAAAATCTAAAAAAGAGCAGAAAAATTTGATATTTAAACTATTTTATGCTTTTCTCACTATACACCTACCGCGACAATTAGCGAGACTTTTTTCAAAATCTAATTTAATAAAAACAAAAACCCAAAATCGTTTGAAAGCAAAAAAAAATATATCTTAAGAACATCCTAAATTGTCTAATTTAACAAAAAAAAAAATCATTTGTGATATTTTGACTGAATAAAACATGCGTGTTTGAAGTATTAAAATCGAAGTAATCTCAGTTATTACATTTTTAAGTTTTTTTTATGTATTATTACTTTTATGTATATAGTCATATAATGGAATATGACCACATTCTTTTAAAGTACTTTTAATTCTTTTTGTAAACATTAATAAATAATGCTGACGTGCAGATTCACAGCGACTTGAAATTGTAACTTGAAACTTCCCTTTGGATTGCTAAGCGTGTGAATCTGCACCGTAAGCAACATGAACAGTTCCAACACATTCTTGATTTTCCTTTGTTCTCTTTGTTTAAGCAATATATATTTTTGTTAGCATGTAAGACTCTGTATCTTTTAAATAATAATAAAGTCAGTCTGTCAAAAATAAACCAAGCTACAAGTCGTTTTAAATTTACAACTGCGTGCATAATTGGCGACGAGGATAAAAAAGTAAAAATACATAAAAAAAAATAGAAAAACACTAAACACTAAATAAGTTACTAAATAAAAATAAAATAAAAAGTAAAAATACAAAAAAATAGAAAAACAATGAAATAAGTTACTAAATAAAAATAAAATAAAAAATAAATAAAAAGTAAAAATACAAAAAAAAAAAATAGAAAAACAATGAAATAAGTGAAACTTCATGGATTGTTTCTTTATTCATAAAAAAAATACGTCGCTCACATTTTAACTGTTCAGTTTTTTTTGACTGTTTGGAACATTTTTATAAACTTAAGAACCTTTGGCAAGACAACAAACAATAACAAACGAAATAGAAGAAACAGCAGCAACTATATCAGCTACAACTACATTAAATCCCCTATCAACAAAATTCGCAACAAATACAACAGCGAAAACGATAAAAGCAGGAGAGAATTCCGTGTTCAGCAAACAAGAGGCCAATCAACATCCACCTCAGGAAGAAGAGACGACGATCGCAGACCACAGAATAATTCGGTTTGATTTTATTATTTAATTTAACTATGTTCATAGAATGACTTATAATTTTTGATACCTCAAATGAAAACTTGTTATTTATTAAGACCTTATGAAACAGGCTGATTTTGCTATAGATTAATTGAATTTTTTTTTTTTTGGTGTATAAAGATTGAAAAAATTGTGATTGTAAGAAGAATGGATGCACAGAAATTTAGTTTGGTTTTAGAATGTATTAAAAATATAGAATCATTAGATGGCTCATATAGAAGCCAGCTACCTAACTTCATCGGTCAAGTAGAGAATATTTTGCCAACCATACAGGAATTTGACGTAGCCCATGAGAACATACTCATGGACTGTGTGAAAGGGAAGATAGTAGGGGGATGTAGAGAAACCCTACACAGACAGGGCAACCCGAACGATTGGGAAAGGGTTAAAGAAATTTTAAAGGATAATTTTGGGGAAAAGGAAAGTAGTAATGTCTTGATGGACAGACTTAAGATGTGTCGTATGACTGATACTATAGAAAAATACTACCTTCAAATTACGGAGGTAATGAACAGAATACAAAATAGAAATTTACTTTTTGAGGATAATGTGTACTCTACTCTAGCGCTGAATAGAATAGCACTTCAAACCTTTCGAGAGAATTTACCGGAACCAACTAGGACCATGATATTTGCTAGAAACCCTAACAATATAGAGGAGGCATACAAAATTATCAGAGAGGCAGGACACCTGAGCTACGGTGTAACAAGTAATAGGAATGATAGTTTCAATTATAATACTCGTAGCAATCGGGGCTTTAATTCAGATTATAAAAGAAATGACAGCAATAACCGACCAGGAAATTATCAAGGACAAGGTAATCAATTTGGAAACTATCAAAGACAAAACAGTCAATTGGGAAACTATCAGAGACAAAATAATCATTCAGGAAATTATCAAAGACAAAACAATCAACTGGGAAACTTTCAAAGACAAAACAATCATTCAGGAAATTATCTAAGGCAAAATAATCACTCAGGAAACTACCAAATACAAAATCCATCAGGGAGTTATCAAAGGCAAAATAACCAATCGGGAAAATTTGATGGACGTAGGGATAATTACTCAGGAAATTATGGTGTGAGAAATGGTGCTGGGTCGAGCCAGAATAGGAACTTTAACAGACACCAGGACATAGTCCCCATGGATATTGGGTCTTCAAACGTAAATTTTTCAACGGAAGCCTTAAACAACTTCCCTATATAGTAATAGACTCTCCAATAAGAAAATTATATTTTGTGGTTGACAGTGGGGCAGAATTTAGTATTTTAGATGTAGGAGTATGTTCGCCAAAATGGAAAACACAAATATCTCTACAGGCAAGGGCCTTAGGGAAAACATTTTTAATGAAACACCTTTGCAGATTTCCACTCTTTAAGGAATTTAACATTAAGAATTATTATTGCGAATTTTTAGAATGTGAACTTAGTAATGGATATGACGGTTTAATAGGCAACAATATATTGCAGGGAGTAAGAAGTATCATTGATTATCCGACTCAGCAACTTATTACGGAAAATGCAACCTTGCCATTATTTATGAACAGAGACGAAGAAGTCTATCATAATATGTCTTATAAGGAAAATATAATAGAACTAGGGAACAATGAAATAGTAAGGGAAAATTTTCTTTCCTTTGTAAAAACAGACCATTTGAATGATTTTGAAATAACCAAATTGAGGCCAAGCTTGTTAAGATATAAAGAAATATTTTACAAATCGGATCAGAAACTATCTTTTACTAATGACATTAAGCACAAAATAAAAACTAGACATGATATGCCCATTTATTCTAAAATGTATCGTTATCCAGAGGTGCACAAGGAGGAAGTGAATCGACAAATTGAGGAGATGCTTGAAAACGGCATTATTAGAGAGTCAAACAGCCCATATAATAGTCCTATTTGGGTCGTTCCTAAAAAACTAGGTCGTGATAATGAACAAAAATGGAGAATCGTAATCGATTTCAGGAAATTGAACGATATTACAATTGAGGATAGATTTCCCATGCCTAATGTGGAAGATATATTCGATAAATTAGGAAACTGTCAATATTTTTCAACTATTGATTTAGCTAAAGGATTCCACCAAGTAGAAATGGATCCTGGCGATATTCACAAAACCGCTTTTTCGACCGCAAATGGTCACTTTGAATTTTTACGAATGCCTTTTGGTCTTCGCAATGCACCTGCCACATTCCAAAGGTTGATTAACAATATCTTGCGGGAGCTTATAGGCAAAATATGCTTCGTCTATTTGGACGATATTATAGTATTCTCTACGAGTATAGAGGAACATATTGAATCTCTAAGTAAGGTCCTTAAATGCCTTCAAAATGCCAATCTTAAAATTCAACCGGATAAGTGCCTATTCTTATCCAGGGAAACCGAGTTTTTAGGCCATATCATTACACCCGAGGGAATTAGGACCAATCCAAAAAACATCGAAGCCATTGACGCCATACAACTGCCTAGAACCCAGAAACAAATCAAATCATTCCTTGGTATTACGGGCTACTACAGGCGATTTATTAGGGACTATTCAAAAATAGCCCACCATCTTATAAAGTATTTGAAAAAGAATGCTAAAATTAACATAAAAGACCCCGAATACGTGGAGGCATTTCATATATTAAAAATTTTATTGAAAAACGACCCCATACTTATCCATCCAGATTTTCAAAAACATTTTACGTTGACTACTGATGCCAGCAATTTTGCACTCGGTGCAGTGCTCATGCAGGATAATAGACCTGTTGCTTATGCCAGTCGTTCCCTTAACGGTCACGAACAACAATATAGTACCATAGAAAAAGAACTACTGGCAATGGTTTGGGCAACAAAGCATTTTCGCCCCTATTTATACGGTCGTAGATTCACAATAAGAACTGATCATAGGCCATTGGTTTGGCTGAATAACATGAAAGAGCCGAATTCTAAGATGCAACGCTGGAAGATAAAACTAAACGAATTTGACTTTCAAATCGAATATATAAAAGGAAAGGAGAACGTAGTTGCGGACGGCTTAAGTAGAATAGTGTACGAGGGTAAACCAAATGAGAAACAGAGTGAAACAGTCACTGAATCAGATATTTTTATTAACTTGAATGAAATGTTCAACCCTGAAGAAAATAACATTGAAAATGATATTGAGACGGTTCACAGTGCAGAAACTGATGGTACCAATTTCATATCGATTACAGAAAATCCTCTAAACTTATTTAAAAACCAAATTGTTCTTAGTTATGGGACCAGGGAATTAACGAAATTAAAAATTGTTCACAGAAGAAAATTTAGGAAAATTTTAGTGGTTACAGGAGAAACTGATTTGCGAAGGACACTGCTAGAATGTCTACCGGAGAAGGGACTGGCAGTTATCTTTTGTGCGGATGACAATCTTTTTCTGAAGATTCAGGATGCCTACAGGATATATTTTGCTAATAATAAGAATCTGAGAGTTTTAAGATCTAAAATATTGTTGGAAGACATTACGGACAGAGAGATTATTCTAAGAAAAATTGAAACGGAACATTTAAAAAATAATCACCGCGGAATAAACGAAGTTTTTGCAAATTTGAAAAGGATATGTTTTTACCCAAGCCTACAGAGGGAAATTCAGAAATATATTAACAATTGTGAGATATGTAATCTCGCAAAATTTGATAGGAGTCCGATCAAGCACACATTTAACGTTACAAGTACACCCAACAGACAAAATGATATAGTTCACATAGATCTTTGGTACCCACAGAGGAACATAATGTACCTTACTAGTGTGGATAAACTTACTAAGTACGCCACAGCTGAAAAACTGAAAGACAGAACCTGGCTTTCTATTATTAATGGACTTAAAAATCGAATCAGATATTTGGGAAAGCCAAGACTAATAGTAATGGATAATGAATTCGACACTTTAAATGTAAAACAGTTTCTTGACGATAAAAGAATTAGTTATCACCTAACAACTACATACTTGAAAACTGGAAATGCGGACATTGAGCGGTTGCACTCTACTCTGAACGAACACATCAGACTACTCAACGCCGACCCCAACAATGAAACCGACTTAGATGGTAATGTATTTAGAGCAATAACAGCCTACAACGATACAGTTCATTCAACGACGAGACATAAACCAATTGACTTCCTCAATAACCTAATATCGACTCATGATTTGGAAATTTTCGCTGGTAAGCAGCACGAGGCAAAAGAAAAAAGAATCCAGATGTTGAACCAAGAAAGGGAGCAAGTAACTGATTTTGCAAACGCGTTTGTGGATAATAATAGGGTTAGCAAATCTCGACCTAAATATAGGAAAATTCAGAATTTTGTGACGCAGGGAAACTACATTGCCTCGGATAATAATAGATTTAAAAGGATTTACAAGACTCAGGTGAAGAAAGACAGAGGTACCAGGACTAAACGTTACAGGATATTTCTTTCCGTTTTGCTTTTGATGAAGGGAAACTGAAGACACTTTCGTTTTTTTTTTTTTTTTTTCTCTCTCCCTTTCTTTCTCCAGATGGCACCACGTTATGTATTTTTGACGATCCTTTTGAGGCTGGTGTTTGAAGAGGCCAAAACAGTTTCGTTCGGATTGCAAGTGACTCCGATTGACGAACAATCGGGCTTTGTAAGGATACATCTGTTTGAGACGGAAGTTGTCAACTTAACAAATACCATAATACATATAATTAACCCATACGAGATAAATGCAATTGTTTTGGGGATGGAGAATAATTATTATTAATTATAATTTAAATAATTTAGATTTATATAATAAGGATATTATAAGGACGGAAATTAAAACTATTAAAGCTAAAGTTAGGGCTATCACCCCGCCAATTAGCTATAGGAATAAGAGAGGACTTCTTAATGTTGTGGGATCAATCTACAAATGGGGTTTCGGATTGATGGACGAAAACGACAGACAAGAAATTTTAGAACACCTTAGAATAACTGACGAAAATAGTCATAACGCTATTCAAACCCTTAATCAACAAATTTCGATAAACAGGCACCTCAATGACAGTATCAGTATTTTGAAAGATGCTGTCGAGAGTGATAGAATAAAGATAGAAGAATCCTTCAGGGAGATTAGGAATCGTCATAGTGAAATCGCCAGACATTTGTTATACAGCGATCAAATGCTTAAACTGAGATACTTGGAGGGCAAGTTGGACATAATTCTGGATAGTATAACTTCGGCTCGCGATGGTATAGCACATCCAAGCATCCTAACTTCTGAGGAAATTGAACAATTCCACATCGATTTTATAAAACTGAAATTAGTAAGAGTAGGAGTGATGTTGGATGCATCCAATTCGATCATAATTGCGATAAAGATTCCCAAAAATTACATAAATGCCGAAGTCCAACTAATGACCCCAATGCCGAATAAAGAACATTTTCAGATTATAGGAACTAACGAACTAATAGTGACAATAGATGAGAAAATCTACACTTACGATAGGAACTTACCGTTGGGAGAAATGAAACCCGCAACAAACTGTGTCTACCACAGAGACTGTAGACTTGAATTTAATGACAGAACTCAGATAGAATATATAGACGATGAGACTATATTGATTAAGAATGCCGTTTCTGAAAAATTGATACAGAACTGTGATAATAGAACTCTGACTCTTAGCGGTAACTATTTGCTATCATTTTCGAATTGCAAAGTAATAATCGGAAACAATGTTTACTTTAATAAAAAGACTGAAATTAGGAACACATTTTTCTATCCATCAGGAAATATCGATTTGTCTGTTAACGAAACTATTGACTTTGAGAAAATTTCAATACCCTACTTTGAGAATATAAGGGAAATTAAAGAGCTAAAGTATCATAGGGATGTGTCACATGCCATCAGCATAGGTTTGTTTTTGTTCATGGTCGTGCTCTCGGTTGCATTGTGTTTTGAGTGCAGGCGTAGGAGGGGCAAGCGGGACGTAAAAGTTGAGCTTGAGGTATCTTCTGCGACTAAGGTTGCCAAAGGAAATAATAGTGGCAGGGTGCAGGGCCCATTAGCACTCGCTTGAGCAGAACATATGATTTATTTTGATATAAAAATTTTAATTTGCTTAAATATGAACTCGAGAATCATAATAACGAATTGCTTGCGTTAGTTCTTCATGAAAAATACAGTAAATTTTTATTCACACAAAAAAAAGAAAAAAAAAAATTATGAAAACTGTAATAAAAGTAATATATAACATTGTAAGAATTATCGTTTATTGAAAACTGTTTTGATTAACAATTAAATTTTTGCATATTTTCTAAAGTAAGTAAAATTTAGTTATGTCATTAATAATTTAATATTGAAAAAGGTAACGCCTTATTGAAGAAACAAAAAAAAAAAATATATAAATAAATAGAGTAAACTACAAAAATAAAAAATATATATATGTAATACTAATTTTTTTTTTTTTTTATCTAATAATTGTTAAACTCAATTTTATCGGAATTGTGTTGGAAGTGTTTAAAACTCAATCACTTAACTTAGGCCCACCTCTGTGCATTCTACAGAGACTGTAGAATCTAGGGATGGAGGAGTCATATAATGGAATATGACCACATTCTTTTAAAGTACTTTTAATTCTTTTTGTAAACATTAATAAATAATGCTGACGTGCAGATTCACAGCGACTTGAAATTGTAACTTGAAACTTCCCTTTGGATTGCTAAGCGTGTGAATCTGCACCGTAAGCAACATGAACAGTTCCAACACATTCTTGATTTTCCTTTGTTCTCTTTGTTTAAGCAATATATATTTTTGTTAGCATGTAAGACTCTGTATCTTTTAAATAATAATAAAGTCAGTCTGTCAAAAATAAACCAAGCTACAAGTCGTTTTAAATTTACAACTGCGTGCGTGCATAATTATATTCTTTTGTTGATAAAAATAAAATTTTACTTTTATTTGAGCATGAATTCAAGTATTTATGGTTTAAATTTTATTTATTTGTTGCGGTTTAGCAAAATATACAGTTCGTTGGTAGCCATACCAACTCATCAGTAGATGTTTTACCCTTAACGTTTAAAATATTTTAAAGCTTTGTAATTCACAAATTTATTTGTGAGTTTTCGTATAAATGGGTGAGCTTTAAAATTTTTTAAACATGAAGGGTAAACATATAGTTATGAGTTGGAATGGCTACCAACGAAATATTTATCTAGATATTCAGGGGTGTCATAGAATCCATGTCGGTTTTGCTAATTGTCGGTTTTGCAAACCAATATTGGTTTCATTTGGTGTCATGAAAACAAGTCGGTTTTGTTATTTTCGAATGCAAATAAAACCGATATTCGAATCAGCTGTTTTATCTTTTTGCTCATTTGTTTACTGCTTTTAATGCAATTGTTTGTTTAAAAATGTTGTACATTATAGTATTTGCGCTAAAATTTTATTAAAAATTGTGTTATTAATAAAAAAATTATAAAAAAGAAAATATAGAAGTGCTAATACATTAAACAAATTAATTAAATTCTGTAGAAGTATTATTTACGTTTGTGTAATTGTGTATTTGTGTAATTCTTTTGTAAAAATATAAAAAGTTGTTCTTTAAACAATTAAATATAAAAATAAATAAAATGAGCGCTGCTGTTGTTGCATATTTGCTGTTAGAGGAAGACCGCGCAGAAAAGGTTAGAAGAAGACTTTTGCTTGATCACAGCAACCCCCTTGAACTGCCGGAGACAGCGTAAGTAGATACATTTGTTATAAAATCTACGTTCATACTTTAATCTGCTTCACAGATTCATAGGTTACTACCGTTTAAACAAAGATGCTTTCTGTATGGTACTTGACACAATTAAAGCACACCTTTCACGTTCTAAGATACCGCCATTGCTTCAACTGGCAGCTTCGTTGCGATTTTTAGCTGAAGGGTCTTATCAAAGAGCTGTGGGAAACGATTCTAACATATGTCTGGGTAGAAGTACGGTATCAACTATTCTAGATGATGTACTCAAGGTTATGGAGCGCTTTATTTGTCCACAGTGGGTGCAACTTGAACTGAATCCTACCGAAAAGCAAAGATCAAGAGGCTATTTCTATAATAAATACAAAATTCCATCAATAATTGGTTGCATCGACGGGACACATGTAAAGATTATAAAGCCAACCTTTAACGAGCACTTATACTTTAATCGGAAAGGTTATTTTAGTATGAATGCCATGATTGTAAATATATTATATTATTTACACTCGGAAACTAATTTTTATGTACTATGCCTTTATGTTTAGATTTGTGACCATGAAATGAAAATTCGAGCGGTAGATGCACGGTATCCCGGCTCAAGCCATGACGCATTTATATGGAACATTAGTAGCGCCAGAGATTATTTCCTTACCAGGTATGAGTCAGGAGAACGGACATCAACATTATTAGGAGATTGTGGATATGGCATTGAACCTTTTTTGATGACACCATACAGAGATCCTCGTTGCAACTCACAGGCGTATAAATTTAACATGGCTCACTCATCGGCACGTAATGTTGTGGAACGAACAATAGGAGTGTTGAAAAGCTGGTTTCGCTGCTTAATGAGCAAATTACATTATCAGTCTGAAAAAGTTGTAAAAATTGTAAACTACTGCTGTGCACTTCACAACATCTGCAGAAGCTACAATATACAAAACAATGAGGAAAGCATAACTTTGACACCACATGATAGTGAAGATAATGCGATATTGCCATCAAATTCGTCTCTACAAATTGAAGGTAAAAGAATCAGAGATGAAATAGCTAATACCTTTTAAAATATCTACTTAAGTGAAATAAAACCAATTTATGACATTAAAATACAATTGTATTTTATAAAGCAATACAAAAAAAAAATAAAAAAAAATTCAATAAAAAATAAAATTAATAAATAATAATAATAATAAAAAATTCAGTCTTTTTGAAATCTTATATGAGTTAAAGGTAGGTACTTAAGCATGTTTGAAACTATAAAACTTAATAACTAAAGGTACATTTTTAAAAAATTGTTAAAATATCACTTTTTCTTTTTGTATTAAAATTTCATTAGCTCCCGATCTAACTGTTTCTTTTTTAATTCATTTTTTTCATGCATTGTTTGCAAAATTCCTCTGTTGACCCGCACAAATTCATCTTTAAGTTCTATAACTGCATTCGTTATTGGTTCTTGACCCTTTTCGATTGCCCTATACACACGCCGTAAGCTGCTTGCATTTTCTTTTTCAATTTTCAACAGCTCATCCAACTTTTCATTTACCTCAACTTTCCTTTGACTGTCTTCGACCAGAAACTTTTTTAATCGCTCACCAATATTTTCGGTTTTGAGCCTTTTAGGTGTGCTGCCCATCAAAAATGGAGACAGTGGACGTTTTGTAGAAGTTGAGGTCATTTTTTCCTCACTCTCAGCACCTACATTTTCTGGCTAGCCAATCGCAATACCTCCAACACCTTCCACCGACTGAGCAATTCCACATATACGGATTATTGCTTCTTCGTTGCTAGAAAGCTGAAACTTAGTAAACGGTCCTCCACCAGTTGCTCTTGACTCGGATTTATTCTGCGCCAGCTTTCTTTTCACGTCGCTTTTCCATTCAGTCCAAACCTATATAAAATAAAACAACCCAATCCAGCAATAGAATAGTACATACTGCTCACAGTTTGCTTACCTTTTTCCATCCGTTGACATCTTTCTGCGGTGGACCTGCGCTGTTTAGTGATTCAGCCAACTGTTGCCAAAGGGAATCAACTGTTGGTTTATCTCGTTTGGTGAATCCTCTTGCAAGATCCGGATATTTTTCCATAAACTCGATGAGCATCGAGTTTTGGGTGCTATTTTTATGCTTGCCCCTATTGAGGATAAAAACATTAAAATAAATACTATTTTTTGCCAATTTATCCACTTTAATTTACTTACATCTTTACAAAACTCTAACTGTTTAAAAAATAAAATGAAAAATGGAGATTTTAGCTACTTTATTTATTTCCAATAAAAAAACGACAGCTGTAAGCTGATTGGATTATTTCCAATAACAAAACCGATAACATTGGTTTCTGTGACACCTAAAACCGATAATAATTCTAGTTCGAACAAAAAACCGATATCATTGGATTTCATGACACCAAATTGTTTTTTTTGTCGTTTTAAATCCAATTCCAATAAGATCGGTTTCTATGACACCCCTGATTGCTAACGCGAAACAAATAAATAAAAGTTGATACAAATATTAACTATTTAATTTATTTTGATTATATGTATACTTATGCATTTTTGTGTTAATGACAAACATTTATTTTTTGTCAATAAATTATTTTTAAGCATTTTTTTATTCGTTGTTCTCATCGATTAATCGAATAAATTTTTAGATTTAATCGTTTGATCGAACGAACAAAAACTATTATTTAAATTATTCGAACAAAGTTGAAAGGCGAATAATTGACAGCTCTAATAAATTCCCTTCACATTTGGTATTTCTTTTATACGAAATGTATACAATAAGCAATTTGTAGTAGATAACAACAATAAAAGAAGTTCACGTACATTTAATTTGAATAATGGTTTTCAACAAAGAAGCGTTAACGTTCCGATTTTATTTAGTTTATATATACATGAGCTTCTTAACAGCATCGAAAATATAATTGGATTTGCTGACGACATTATTATATATCAATCTGATAACAACATAGAAAATATTAATGGAAACTTGCAAAGTATTTATAACATAGTGGAAAAGTACGCATCTGATTGGAACATGAAAATCAATGTTGATAAGTGTGAATGCATCCTATTCAAGCCGCCAGTAAACAAATGTAACTACAATGTGAGATCTAATTGGAAAAAATTTGGAATTAAATCAAATCTACAAGACAAAAAAATCCCTTCCAAAGATGTCATTAAATACCTAGGAATTTATATGGATAAGTTCTTATATTTTAATACGCATGTCAATAATCAATTAGAGAAAGCAAGGAAAGCCTTCTTCTTCTATAAATCACTGTTCTGCTCTAAAACTATTAAAAAAGATGTGAAAATTTCGTTTTATAAGACTTGGATCCGTCCCATTGTAACATACGGTTTAATATCTCTCCATCCTATATGAAAAAAATAAGAAAATTTGAGAGAAGATGTTTAAGGACATGTACTGCACTGTACAGATCCTCGCATAGCAACTATTTTAAATTAGTTTCTAACAAAAAATTATATAATTCTGCAAACATAAGTCGTATAGACATCTTTATGATTAAATTAATTAATAATATGACCTGTTGCCGAACAATCCATACATAGAGTATAATTAATTAGAAACCATATATTAAAATGTACAGAATGTACAACTAACAACCTTATTTTAGCGTCATAATATGCTGATGAGCAATACTTATTACGTACTCTAATATCTGGTCTGTTCCTTCTGAAGCATTAATATATTTAGATAAAAATGGTTACATACAAAATGGTTTTGGAATTCCAATATTTTACCATTTATATAGAAGAGCCAAAGATAAATCATTTAACATAAATACAATTCCTGAACAGGATTTTAGATTTGATATTACTATTCCTTATTTAGACAGTAAGGAGCGGGATATGACAAGATATTTGTGGTACAACAACTAATAATTCTTTTCCCTTTTTTTTACTTTTATAACCTTGTTTTATGAATTAAGTTATGAAAGTAATGTTTTTTTAAATATTTTTCATTGCGTATAACATAATCGTACATAAACATACATAATCATTACTTCACATATGTTTTGATAATATTGAGATAATAATAACTTAAAATTAAATCTGATATAATCTTTAGGACGCTAGAGTGTTCGATTAGGGACCAGTGTGTATGATACTTTAATATTTCTAATTGTTTATTTTTGTAGTTGAATATGTTATTAAATGAATAATAAATAAACTAGTTGAAAAGCCTATCAATGCCAGGCGCACCGTTCCGCTCACAGGCCGAAATCAAAAATCCGTCTTCGTTAGGTTCTTAGTCGCGGTAAGTACTATAAGTATACCAACTTTCAGCTTTCTAGGCCAACTGGTGGCTTCAGAAAGTTCTGGAAAGGCAAAAAAAAAATTTTGATAATCATTCGCTTATTGAATTCAACGAACCATTTCGTCGAAGTTAAGAAACCATACGTTAAAACCGTACGTTGAATTTTAAGAACTTATTCCTTGATCAAAAGTATTCATACAGCAAAAACAACGAATATGGGTAATTGTTATATAACTGTGATTTTTACAACTCGAAATAAAATAAAAATTCCTTTAAAACTTGTCTTCTGGGTGCTATTGGTCTTTTATTCAGGTATAAACACATTCGCCACAGCAGGCTACCGTCTACCAGCTGTCAAAATTAGAATACATGTGTGCATATGAGAATGATTATATTGAAGACAGCAAGGCAACACGGCAAAAGGTTTTTGTCCATGCTACTTTTGTCGTGTAGTCGAATTAAACTAATTTCTATTTCTGATGACCACAAAACCAAGACAGTGTTGACAATATAATAAAATTTGTAAAGCAAATTAGTGATTAGAAATATTTTTTACTGTTAAATAAAAAAGAAAATAACAAAATTTAAATGTTATAATATATATGCATCAAGAATTTTTATTAGCTTTATTGTTATATAGAATATTGAGTTGAGTCAAAAATACCAACTTTGTTAAAGTTTTAAAAAAACTCACAGGGTAATAGCTAGAGTTGTCAATTATTTGCCTTTCAACTTTGTTCAAATATTTCAAATACTTGTTTTTGTTCGTTCGGTCAAACGATTAAAGCTGAAAAATTATTCGATTAATCGATGAGAACAACGAATAAAAATTATTTAAAAAATTTATTGACAAAAAATAAACATTTCATAAAAAAAAACCATAAAAATAAAATAGTTAATGTTTTTATTAACAAAAAATACATAAAATTATTAATTCAAATAAACATGATTAATTAAGTCAAAAAATATCAAATGATTTTGGGTTCAATTTGGGTTGTTCTTAAGAAATAATCTTTAACAAATAAAATTTGATTAAATTATTTAGCTTTCAAACGATTTTTGGTTTTGGTTTTTATTAAACTAAATTTTGAACAAACTCTTTCGCTAATTGTCGAGGTAGGTGATATTGTGCGAAGAGCATAAAATAGTTTATGTAATTTTTCTGTTATTTTTTACATTTTTCCAAATATACCACATCGTCTAATATACCGCTGAAGTCTTTTTTATATTTTGAATTTTTAATACTTTTAATATAATTACTTAATTCATAACATCTTCTACTTATATTAATTAATTAGTAACATCTTCTATAACACTACTTTCATCTGAATTATTGTGGTTACTTTCAACATAAAATAATCTGGAGTAGGTATAATTCATTTGGATATTCTTTAGTTTCACTTTTTGAAGAATATTTTAAAAAACTTTCATTGCTCGGAAAATTTCCAGAATTTAAAAAATATTATTAACGTATTTAAAAATTTTATACGTCTCTCATTTATTCTTATTTTAATACGATTTCGTAAATCTGTTGCAAAATAATTATTAATTTTTTTGTTGTTGATCCAACAATTTTGTATACTTTAAGACACTTGTTACATGTGACTTTGTTTTTTTTTTTTTTTTTCATTTTTGTTCTTGGTAAATTACTTCCAAACCGAGCTCAATTTTTTGGCTTTAGTGTATTTCTAACTTATGCACCTGAGAGTGAAAAAACCCCTTCTTGAATACTTTTTAACGTTTCATTCAAAACATAGCACGACTACTACTACAAACATCCAAAATAACAAATTTAAACAATTTTTACGTATGCATTTGTAACTGAAAAAAATTTGTTCGATTAATTGACATTAATTGATCGATTTATTCGTTATTCGAAAATCGGCATTTTAAAATTATTCGAACAAGAGTTTCACTGATCCTGAATTGTTGCAACGATTCATTTATGTATATTACAGTGGTGATATTTAGCGCTTTTACTTTTTTAAAGTTTGCTGTGGCGAATTGAATAAGGGTAATTGAACACGGCGAATTGAATTTGCCACTCACATCACTTTGTATGGATTCGCTTTGAACGAAAAAATTCGTCTCATGGATCTCTTTTGGCTCCGGAGTTATGGGGTTTAAACTTATTTTTTATTGGCCATAACTCCTAGAATATGGAACGGATATAAGCGATGTGGATATCACTCTAAACTTCTCTAAACTACCTTTATACTGGTATACAATTTTTTAAAACAATTTACCCATTGCGAGTGAAATTAAATTTTAAAATTTTTTATCTGACTTTTCACTTTTACAGAGAACTTACCATGCTTTTATTTGGGGTATACTTGAAAGCTGTTACCGATGAAATACGTAAGTTGTGCTTCTTTAATGATGATTTTAAGAATTAAATGAGTTATTTAGAGAATTTTAAATTATACCCATGTCGTTTATATTCGTTCTATATTGTAGGACTTATGATCAATAATATATTTAAGTTTTGAACCCCGAAACTGCGGAATCAAGAGAGAGAGAGCCGAAAAAATTACACAAAAATTTTTAGGTAAAAAAGGGCTATTACTAGAGTTGTCAACCGATTAAGAATTATAATTCGATTAATCGATCAAACAGAACTGTGTATCTGTCATTTCCAAAATAATTAAGTAGCTGGCTAAACGGATACATCGGTAGCTAGCAGCATTTCTAGTCTTGTGTTCAAGTAGTCTGCTGTGGCGAATGTGTTTATAGCTTTATGCTCAAAATTAAGCCTGTAACGTAGTTCTACTACAGCTTCAATAGAAAATAAAAAATATAGAAAAAATTTTCATTTATTTCATATTAATTTAAATATTATTTAACATGGTAATGACATCCACGGTACTGACATTTAAATGTATAATTGACCTAACTTCATTTCTTACATGTAATTAAAATGATTGTCCAAATAATTTCGATTTCACTCGCGAAATTAAATAATTATTCAGTATAATTAACCTAAACATTTTATAAACACGCGTGAATTTCAATACCATGGTACGGACTTGTAATTTTATGACATACCTTTTTAAAAACTAAACAAATTATTTCTGTCATAACACAGAGTCTAAAAATAATCACACATCTGTGAACACCAGTAGTCCTTCTTCAAAATGCCACCAGAGCGAGTTAACGAAACTGAATTAAAGATGGCGCTTAGGCGGAAAATATTTTAAATGTGAAAATTGAATAAAATTCCACGACATAAACCGATGACTAGTATTCCTCTCTACCAATCAATATTGGGGTATAACTGCAGCGTAATTTGATGAAATATACAATAGATTTTAGTTATAAGAGGTAAACTTTGGAGTATAAAACGACTCTTTAAAAATTTATACATTTACATAATTTGAAAAACGAAAATCAGACATGCCACGGTACTGACATTTTGGGTATATTTCTATAAGTTATTCATGTTCCATGAATACTTATGCTTTAATATACAATGTCGACGGTAAAATACTATCAAATTTTTCATATTTATAATGTTTTGATCAGAAAAAATCCATGTCGAATAATAAATAAAGTACTAGACATATAACTTACTTAGCGTTTACACATGAAAGTAATTGCAAGAAAGTTGCAATACGCACACAGATTTTCACTAACACACTTAAATTTTCTCTACTTTCCAGTAAGCTTTCAACGAATTTCAAGACAGTAATTATTTGACACTTTCTGAAAGTAAAATGTTAAAGAGATAAACAGAGTTTCCCATCGAAAACATTATTAGGAAATTTCAGGATTGTGTTAAATAATGAGGGTAATCACTCTTGTTTGAAAACTGCTCTTGCATACGTTGCAGATCCTGGAGGTATAGCTTATTTACATACATATTTTGTTATTGCATTGCTGCAAACTGATGAAAATAAGCTAGACTTGCAAGATCTGCAATGATTACAATACTAAGAGTGATTTCCTCTAATAATTATAAATTTGACTTATTTTGTGAATATATACTAAAAAATTTTAAATATTTTTTTCAAATAAATATAAAAAAGACAATTAGTATTGTTTTAAGATATAAATGTCATGAAAATATATGACAATTAATATTAATTCCAACGCTTTCCCGAAAGATCGACTGAAGTAATGATCTGTGCAACTCAGAATGATAAAATAAATAAAACAGTAATAATGGACGCAAAATTAATATTTTGAATATGAACTTTCACTTTCCTGTGTATACTTTCAACTAACTTTCATGAAATTTGATTATTTCTTTGAAATTTTCGTTAATAATACGTATACAAAAATTTCAAGAAAGTACTTTCATGTGTAAAGGCAGTGTTTAAATAAAGAAACAGGTTCTTTGAATCCAAGTATATGTTTATTGTGTTTAAATAAGTGAACGGGTTTCTTAAATTAAACGTATTATACGTTAAATCATAAAACTAGTTCATTGTTTAATTCAACGAATAAAATCAAATAATGGTTTCAACGTTGAGTTCATAAATAAAAGTTCAATAATAAAATTTTACAGAAACAACGTATAATACGTTGTGATGCCAAAAGTCAACAGCTCTCTTTCTTGGCCCACACAACGCAAATTACTAAAATACATATATTTTTATACCTTTGCTTGTATATGAACCTCTTCATATTTTACATCACCTTGTTTTTATTTAATCGAAATGAATTATTCTTATATTTTATGTACCTATTTTTGCTAATGTATTATTTATTTGTTTTTATAATCAATGCGCATGGTAGTGCGCCTGGTCAGGTTGCCTAGAAATGAGATGGAATTGCACCTATCAAGAACTTGGTCCTTATTTTGATCTCAGTACTTTTTACGGCCGAAACTTTTTGGATACGAACTTGGCCTTATTTTCACATTTATGTTTTTGTGCGGATAATACTTCAGCACGAAGTAATAGTGTGTAAGTTTGTATAGAAACTTAAGTGGTGGATGGTTTCGGAGTGCCGCCATCTATGTGTCAAGAGTATTGTACCATCACTGTTCGCACAGTTTCCCAACACTGACAAGTGCACACAGACAGCATGTGCTAACAGATGCTGACGTATACTTCCATATTAGTGTGCGTGTGTTTGTTTATCGGTAGGTCTGCGTTCACACGTGAAAGTTTTCTTTCATGAAAGTGGTAGTTTGTCGGTGAGAGAAGAATGGTACCCAACACCCTGCATAGCATGCTGTCTGATGGTATAAAAGGCAACACATTAGCAACAACCTGGCAGTTGCTGTATAGCCGAGCTACGGGTAAAATCATAATTTGAAGTTAGTTTCGCTTTTCAAATTACTCTTATTAGTGGTTAAATAGCAATTGGAAGGTAAGCAATACAAATGGCTGTTTCAGTCGACCGCATTGACCTGATCAGGGAGAAACGTCGGACGATCCGGGCTTTACTCTTTCGGAAGGTTTTTCTCTCTTGTTGAGTGACCTACCAATTGCTACGTCGGCTTTTCGGGACACATTCCAGCTGTGGGCCTCGAGTACTGTTCTCTTCAGTCGAGCTGAAGCTGCGAGTGTTGTCGGATGTTCGTTTCGCTTTTCCGACCGCTCGTGCCGACAGTACGGTAGTGAGAGGTGGAAGTAATAATAAAAGTGGCTGTTTCAGTCGACCGTATTGGGAATCCTCCCTGTTGCTATCTCGGCGTAGAGTCAGTGGCAAGACCCGCCTCCAGCTGGTGGACTCCTCAGCCAACCACCACCCTGGACGCCGTCCACTAGAAGATAAGGATTTGGAATTTATACCTGTTAATTTAAGAAAAATTAAAATCAAATAAATTGATTGTACAACGCAAATTTGCATTTTATTTATGGAAGGACGAATTCCTGGCTTCCGCTCAGCTACCCCAGCAAGCAGCGGAATCGTGTCATTACAACGTTGAATTTCAAAGAATTTAATTTAAGGAACGGGAGTTCGTTGAATTTATGTAAAACTGTTGATCATAAATTTAAATAAAAATTAACTAATTACATACATACTTATATATGAAGTCAAAAACTGGCCATAAGTTTTGGAAGAATTGTAGGATTGAACATGAGAAAGTTGGGAAAATTGATTTCAATTATAGGTATTTTTTTGCATATAATCTTTTTTTAATTTTAATATATGTATATGAATTTGTGGAAATGTATCATTAAACAAATATAATTTTGGTTGTTGGTATGTCTGTATAAAAACGAGATTGTATTGTGAGTTTGCATGAACATTGAATAAGAAATTATTTTCATGTAGAATACGGTCGGATGTGTCGGCAGTTGGTTGCACAAGATCATTATGAAATGACAAATCATGTGGTTTACAATAAATGTGTGGTTATGTATTTTTGGACAAATATTTAATATACATACATATGTGAACGTACATTTTAATCTGAAATCAAATTCGATTTATTTTGCCAAATTTTTACTTCAGTTTATTTCTTAAAATAAAAAAAAAATTGTTGGTTAATCCCAACTATTTCAATTGTTAATGAACTGTTAATGTAAATTTTGTGGCAAAAAGGAAAAAGTGCTTAAGTCAAGATAAGCTGATTTTGACTTAATATTACCATCGAATTTTCTATAATCAAAAGTATCTCTGGACAAAGTTTTATTTATATTGAACGATTTTTAACGAAGTTCTTGCACAATTACTTGCTGCTTTTCTTTTTCTTAATAATTATCCCATTTGGAATAACATCTTATTTTATCTTATAACATATTAAATTTTAAGTTGAATATATGTACGTATGTATATGATATAGTGGACAGAACCATGTGTTAACAAATCAAAAGAATCGAAAAACGAATGATCAACTTTTAGTACAACGCGATTACATTTTTATCAAACCTCTTGAACATATAAAACTGCTTTTCTAGATAAATATAAAATATGACTTACGCCTGATTTGACAATGTTCGGTAATATGTCTGTTAACAAAAAATTAACTAGTTGTTGGTTATGCTAACGGGCACTATTTAATCAACGGTTACGTATTTTTGTTTCACCATCTTTCGGTTAACTAACAAAAGAATTTCATAAAAATGTGGCAATGCTTTCGTTTTGTTTACATAAAAAATAATATTAAATAGACATTGTTTTGCAAATTTGAGAAACGAAACTTTGTAATAATAGTAAAATTCAGGTAAGTAAAAATTAATTTAATTGTTATTTGTGCATACATACATATGTACATGTATATAAAGCAATAATATAAATTGTTTGTTTGTAGTATGTTCTCCGACGAAGACGTATTTGGGACATAGTTGAAGGAATCTAGTTTGGATGTGTCGAGAGGAAAGAAAATAAATCAAGAGACAGAATTTGTAAAAATATGTGCATAATCGTATTTAATGTCCAATACTGTTATCTAGGATTGAAAAATACCGACCGGCAAAATTTGATGAAATTGTAGGCAATGAAGATACTGTAGGTCGTTTGTCGGAATTTGCTACGCAGAGTAAAGATAGAATAAACCGAACGTCCACGTCCCCTAACAAAACAGCTGATCCGTTTTGCTGTTTGAAAACAATGCAAATGCTTACCGAATTTAAATGTCACGTTGCTGGATCGTCTCAATCTGTATAACATAGAATTTCATTCGGCCGTTACGTGACATTTGTAAGCCAGTCATGGGCTGTTAGTTTGTTTTATACTAAGGGGGGTATTTTCGCTCTTTTTTTGGTACTTTTTTATCTGTGTATTGTGGGCTAAACAACTTTACATAATACGCATTTGCATATAGGTACACATATGGACATACATACATATATTTGCACACATATGTATATGATTATATGTATACATATATTAGAAAGCACATATACAATATATGTATACAAAAAATATACATATATACATACATACATATATGCAAGTATGTACTGACACATATTTATTTTTTATAAATATTGTAAATTGAGTAAATATGGTTTCAATTTATAGTAAAATATAATATAAATTGATCATATAAATAATTATCTAAATGTATACAAATAAAATTTTACTTTGAAAAGTAATATTATCAGGCTCAAGTTCAGTTTTATTGAATTAATGAAAATTTAAAATTACTAAGAGTTTTTTTTGTGTTGGAAAATATTATTATTTATATCCAATCAGTTTTTAGCAGAACGTATCAGTACTGATTTCAAGGCCGCTACACTTCTCATCAGCGTTCAATTGTCCATCTTTACAATTTTCGTAAAGTGGATACTAATTGAGAAGAATATCAACTATTTAACTAGTTTTCAACAGAAATAGAATATGAGAATTAATTTTTAATTCAATTTTTATTCTACAATGAAACAGTGCTGGTTAGTACGAAATTCCCTCATTACTGTTTGGAACTAATAATCAACACAATTTTTTTTTACTAAATCAATTTTGGAACATTTTTGAGCAAGCATGTACGAAAAGAATAATTACAATACCCATCACTGAACAGCAGTTTATTTATTTTATAGAAGTTGTACAAATTTGTGAGCACAGAATTTTGTGAGTTGAATACTATTTAAAAGAATTTTAAATAAATAAATAAAATTAATTAAAATAACAAATGGATGACGAAAAATTAATTTTGCTCGTCCAGGCTAACGATTGCCTGTATAATAAAAATTGTTCGGGTTATAAATTACCCGAAAAGAAAAGACGTGTTTGGCGGAAAATTTCGGCTGAGATGCAAGTTCCAGGTAAGTTTTTTAAATGTGTTTATACATACATACATACAATGTATAAAAGGAATATTCTATTGTAGAAGAAATTGCTGCTAAAAGGTGGGCCTGTCTACGTGACAGGTATGCGCTAGGAAAGCGCCAAGAAAGTCTTCCTTCTGGCAGTGGCATAAAAATTAAGTCGGAATGGCCCTTAATGCAGACGATGGGATTTATAGATCCATATATAGTTCCGCGAACGTAAGTAAAACTATTTTTTTTTTCGTTTTCATTGCTAAAAGATTTTCTTTTCGTATGTAGAACTCGCTGCTCAAAGAATATTTGCGATGAATCATCACTGTCATCGCCATCACCAGTTCTTCTTTCATCGCCACTCCCATCGCCAGTTCTCCTTTCATCGCCTTTAGCCGAATCGTATTCTGAATCATCATTTGTGCCAATAGCGCCATAGCCGACTACTCCCGTAATTGCAAAACGGAAACGGCATGAAACAACAACAGAAGATGAAAATTTTTCCGAAGCCGTTGGAGCTTTTAAAAACTTAAGGCCTCATTAGTCTTGACTTTTACTTTCTGTTCTCTTCTGTGCCGTTCTGTTGTTGAATTTTTGTAGTTAGAAGTTCTGTTAAAACGTATCAGCTGTTTCTTGCAGAATATACATACATACATATCCGAATATTCATATTTTATCGGCGCGGCGGCAGTGTTCACAAATTTAAAACGGCGCTTTGTCTTTATTATCAGGTTGAATAATTTTAAAGGAAATAAGTTAAAAACGTTATTTAATTAAAAACAACTCCACTCACTATATAAATTTTTCATGAATATAATATTTTTTTTTATTAAAAATCGTCTTGTTTTAAATGTGCTTAAAGTCGATGGCGGCGGTCATAATAAAAATTTATCAGCGATTACGCGCCAATTTTGTTCCGATCGGCTTGGTTTGCTGAAACAAGCAGCTGTCTCTTGCTGTCACTTAGAGCTCCCCCCGGGGGGTAGATAGTTCATCTTGTTGATTCTCAACAACAAGATGCAATACTCCCCGGGGTATAGGGTAACTGATTTTTGTAGACATAACGTTTTGTCAGTTACCCATAAAACTTATATGCTCGGACCAAACTCTGAATTAACAGAGCAACGGAATGTGCATATATTTTATAATGAACGGGCAAATTGGGCAAATGATAGTGGCAACAATTGGGAGCATGAATTCATTGAAACAAATTAAGGTAATGCAAAAAGTTACTGCATTGGTAATGGAGATGAAGCTGAATAAAATAAAATATTTTTCATTTATTTTATATTTAAAAAATTTTATTCATTTATGGTATGTTAGGTATATCTATGTACGTACATATATGCATTTCATTGGCGTTTGTGTCAAATCATCAGTCGTTAGGCACAATGTTTTGTAACTTTTCAAAATGTGGTTGAAATCTACTGATGATTTGGCATGAGCGCCAATAAAATGCATATAGACATGCTAAGCATACAATAAATGAATAAATTTTAAAACGTAATCTTATCTCAAAAAAACTAAATTTTCAAATTAATGAAGAAAAATTCTAATACCTAATTTATCTGCCAACGTTTTAAAAACTTCACATGATTTTTGCCAATAAAGGAGCGATATTGTATCTAAATGTAAATTAAAAATTTTAAAAATGAAGAGACAATTATCCACACAAAACAAGAAACTTAATTCTCTACACCTAACAAAATCCAAATAATATAAAATTTTAATAAACGTAAACATAAAATAAATCCTCTAAATCCATTGACTTTAATTAATTGCGATTTATCATATGTATGTACATACATATATAATACAAGAAAATTAAAGTAGCAAAGAAACTATTTATTATACACAGAACACAATGTCGTTGTAGAATGTGTTTGTTTTTATTTATTTTTTTGACGTACGACACTATTTTAAATGTTCTATAAGCGTACAAACGTGCTAAAATTACGTTACGTTACAGTACGGGTACCTCAACGCTCGGCTAACTCAGCCTTAATGCTCCTAACATTATTATAGCGGTAAAGGTGCGTTTAGACTATGCTAATATTTGTGCAAAATCATAAAAATTTTGTTTGTCCTAGTGTAAACACTCGAATTTGTTAGCCTCCAAATATTTTTCGACTGTTTGTTGACTAACAAAAAGGTTTTTTTGTGAAGAAAGCTTTGGATAGTGTAAACACTTTGTCAGCACGTCGCAACAAATATTTGGCTCGATATTTTGTTTGTTCTCGCAATATTTTTGGCGGTGCAAACAGCGACAAATAATTGTAGAAACGTGGGTTGCCAACAGTTATTTTTGATAGTGCTTAACATATAAAAAATGAAATAAATTGAAATGGCAATACTGGTCAATTCGTTTGACAGATTGGTAAGTAAAAAACGCGTAATTCTTAACTATAAAGCATATTTTTCTGAAAGAAAATGGACGACAACGATGCAGCAGTTATTGAATCGCCCCCATCATTTGCCAAAAAAACCAAAAGGAAGAAGATGACGCATGACTGGAGCGAAGAAGATATATTGAAATTGATCGGCGAAGTGGAGTGCCATCCTTGCATTTGGAATGCATCACGTGCTGACTACCATAATAAACCCATGCGGGATAATGCATGGACTGAGATTGGCGGTATGCTAAATATTAGAACGGAAGAAGTTTGCACAAAATGGTCGAATTTAAGGATTCAGTACCGGGGCTACCTCAACAAAAAAACAAAATCTGGACAAGGTGCAGACAATGCACCAAAGTGGAAATATTTCGACTCCATGGCTTTTGTTGGACGTGCGTAGGTTAGCCAGCGGCAACCAACAACAACAAATTTATATATTCCATCTGAAAGCGAAGGTAAACTAATGAGAATGTATTCATTAATTGTTAATATTGTTGTTATCGGAAAACCTTTTTCTTACAGAATCAGCCCTATCATCTGCGCCCTCGTCGAACAACACAACGACAAATGTCATGGCAAAATTTTGTGATGTTGTCCAAACTATTAAGGACAGGCGCAAATCATTAAACCCTAATGAGGAATTCGGACGCTACATGGTCAGTGAGCTCAATGCCTTGAATGAAGGCGATGCTGCAAACATAAGAAGAAGTCTTGGAGGCTTTTTGTTTAAAGAATTAAGTGAGCTCAAACAAAAACAAAATGCAGCGAACGAGTTCCAAGAGAATTTGAACCAGCTTTTTAATTGAAAGTGCAACGATGAATGTGATAATTTTCTTAATATTAATATTGCCAACGAATTTGCTATATTTTTTTTTATCAAACATTAATTTTAAGATTGCCAATGAATGTGCCTGATTTTTAGTTTTTTTTACCAAACATTAATCTTAAGATTGCCAAAGAATGTGCCTTAAGTTTTTTAATAATAATAAAAATATACACTTCAAATTGACAAATATTATTTTAAACAATAGACAGCAATTCAGTTATATTTGTTGATATTGAAAAGGTATTTCTCCTTCATTTATGAAGTACTCGCTGAATTCATTCTTAATTTCGTCTATTGTTTCGCTGTTGTAAGAACGTTGTCTTGTGAGAGGATGTAAAGATGAGTCAATTGCATCATTCCGCCATTCTCCTAGAGTAATGCTACCATCTGCATTATCACGATCAACCAATGAAGACGTCAAGTAAGTTATTGCGTTCTTCATCATTAAAAAATTGTGTAATGCACAACAAGCAGTGGTTATTTTTCTTGCTTTGTCGGGATTAAGCTGTATTGGGCGTCGGAGAATGCGAAATCGTGCTGACAATATGCCAAATGCATTCTCTACAACGCGTCGTGCTCTCGATAGGCGATAATTAAAGATGCGTTGAATACCATCAAGCCTGTTCTTATTGAAGGGTTTTAAAAGATTTTTGCTTGCAGAAAATGCATCATCAGCCACTAGGACAAACGGCATGCATTTTGACCTTTCGGGCAATGGCACAGGTTGAGGAAGATGGAGAGAATTGTTTTGTAGCGCATCATAAAATGCAGTTCTCCGGAAAACGCCCCCATCAGAAACTCGACCATTTGTTCCTACGTCTATGTAAATAAATTTATATGACGCATCGGCAATGCCCATGAGCACAATACTATGTGTGCCTGCCAAATAGAAAAAAAGAAGATTAATTATTTGTCAATTATTTTTGTATAAATTTTGCATAACCTTTATAATTATAAAATACGCTTCCTGAATTCTTAGGAGCCACCATCACCACGTGCTTGCCATCTACGGCACCAAGGCAGTTTGGAAAATTCCATTTTTCCAGAAACTCATCTGCAACGATTTTCCACTCCTCTTCGTTCGACGGAACCTTTTAATTAAAAAAAAAAACGTAATTGAAACATTGCAACTAAAAATACTGTTACCTTCATAAAGTCTGCTTTTAAAACATTGTAAATAGCATCGCACACTTCTGGCACAATACCCGATTTCGTGCATGGGGGAATCCTAAAAACATATTGCAGCGATGAGAAACTTTCGCCAGTCGCCAAATACCGCAAAGTCAGAGCTAATCTTTCAGATGCAGATATTGGTTCCCGCAAATGTGTGGTTTTCTTTGTTATAATCGGCGCCACTAGATTCAGCTTTATGTGAAAAATATGAACATATATTTAATGTTAATAAGATGAATATTGTAATCAAATTACCAAGTAATCGAAGGCATTCGAACCCATGCGCACGAAGTTTTTATGCAGCGAAGGTTCTTCAGAACGCAATTCCTTCAGAAGTTTTTGGCAACAGCCTTCCATTTTACGGCGCTGCACCCAAGCTCGAACCCACATTCTTCTGGATCTTCTTTTTTTCTTTTTGCTGGGTTTCTGAAACTGCTAAAGCTCCAGCAGTTATTAATAATAAATCTTCAATATCACTGTCACTAAACATTTTAACTTTTCACGTTGCTTCACAAACACAATTTGATACTGTTTGGCAGATGGATATCATAAACATAACAACATTGTTTGACAGATGTTTGTCATACACACCGGACAAATAAAATTATTAGTATAGTGTAAAGGGGTACACAAATATTTGTACCAAACATGGCTGACACAAAATTTTCTGTTATTTGCGCAAATAAAATTCAAACAAATATTAGTGCAATCTAAACCCATGCCCAAACATTTGTCACAAACCATACTATTAGCCCAAACAATTATTTGTTGTGTTTGGACAAATATTAGCATAGTCTAAACGCACCTTAAGTAAAATGAGGAATAGAAGAATAAGCAAAAGCTGATTTTTTTTTTTTTTTGGAATGGTATAGCGTCCATTCGGTGTGAGCAAAACAACGAATATTCAATGTTTGGCAAGCATATTACTTGATGACAGCTATAAGGAAGCAGTATTGGAATTAAATGCCTCAAATGAACGTGGTATTGACGTAGTGCGGGATAAAATTAAAATGTTTGCTCAACAAAAAGTCACACTATCCCGTGGTCATCATAACATTGTTATACTAGATGAAGCTGATAGCATGACTGAGGGTGCACAGCAAGCACTGAGGCGTACAATGAAAATTTTTAGTAATAGCACACGTTTTGCATTACCTTGTAATACAAGTGAAAAAATCATCGAACCCACACAGTCTCAATGTGCCATGTTGTGTTTTACGAAATTATCAGATGCCCAGATTTTGGCCAAACTTATTGAAGTTTCTTTCTTTTTTTTGTGAATAAAAAGTTTAAATTAAAAATATTACAAAAATATATATATATCGATTTGTATCTCTATCCATTTTGTGTTATTTTCCTCCGATTAGAGTGCTAACCGGCAAATTTCTTTCAACTTTTCTGTTAAATTCTGTCAGTTAAAAGTTCATCATATATTGTGTAATACAATTTATTCAGACTTTCGGTTAAAGTGTTGATTATTTTTTAATCGAACATCGTGAAAGCGGGCGTTAAGCACTTTTTCCTTATTGCCACAGAATTATTGTTGCTATTTTAAGTGTCACAATATTAATATTGGTTAAAGTAACCACCCTGCAGCCAGCATAGCTAGCGAATGACTAGCTATTTCACTAACTACCAGTCGTTACCACTAACTACCAGACTAACTACTAGCAATGCACTCGACTGACGATTTTAACATGGGGATGACATTGACGGTAGTCAACTGTCACGATCAGACTGGTGAAATCACTAATCAGCAAATCCCAACTATTTCGATAGTCATAATGTACCGGTAAGATCACTAATAATATTTACTTAATGAAAATACTACTTAAATTTAAATTTTTTGGATTTTTGTTTATTTATCAAATTTCTTTTTTATGCTCATTTTACCTTTCTAAAAAAAATTTAGCATTCACTGACCACGAAATTCTAATTGTACGCCAACACAAAATCATAACAATTACATTAAATCTTTTTTATTTTTTTTTTGGTTTTCTTTGGAATAAGGGCAAAATATTTTTCAACTCGTAAAAAAACATTTGAGGTTCAAGGCATTAACATTTATGCATGCACTGAGTGCGTGTACATATACATGAGTGAGCGAGTCAAAAGGCGAACTCTTGCATTACTTGTAGCCAGTGAATTCCAAGTTTACAAAAAATGCTCAAACAAATAAACGAAACTACTCAATTGAGTTATTAATTATTTTATTTTCAACTTCAACTGTATGTTTGTGTTTGTTGGTTTTTTCACAATGACAACAACGACAAAAATATGCTTTTGATCATAGTCAGGCAAAAAGGAGCCCATGGGCACTTCGTTAAGGCCAAGACACATAGAATCCGTCATACGTTATCCGTATCCTTTTTCAACTGACATAAACGTATTGACGGAGAAGGCTGTCACAATGAGTACTTTGTTAACGGAGAGAAAATCATTAAAAATTTATTTAATTATACACTTTTACTTTATTTTTTTATAACACCACCAAAAGTTTATCAAATCGAATAAATTTGAATTTAAATTATTTTATTTTTGAGTGAACAACAAAACCAAAACAAAGAACAAATCAACTAATAGTTGTCAAAGTACTCAACTTACGTTAAAAGTTGCCCAACTTTGTACTTTGCGTTGACGGAGAAGTACTGTATGTGATCAAGTTCATAAGAAAACATGTATTTTAATTTAGCTGTCAGTTGAAAAAGGCGACGTATAACGTATGACACAGATTCTATGTGTCTCGGCCTTTATGCTCTTATTTACACGTATGGAAGAAAATATTTAGTCTTGCATCAGCATTCATACCACAGGGTACCCAGAGATGACAAAAAAAAATTGGATTTCGATCATATTTTATTTATCATAACTCGGCATCGTGAAAAAGAGACATCATTAGTGTGTTTGTTATGAAGATAAACAAAACGAAAAGCAAAAAAAAAATTCAGTTTTTAGTTGAAAATGCTACATGAAAGCACGCTTAAATTTAATAAAATGTAATAATATTAAGTATTTACGGGATATAATTCGAAAATAAAGTGATAAAACAATTTAGTGTGTGCTTATATATTCTGTATATTAAATTTATATACATACCAAATGGTGGTGGTTTATTACTTACACACATACATACATACATACATACTTGATAAATTCTGATATTTTGCAGATATTATAGTGATAAAATACAAACGATCAGTGAAAACCAACTTAAATTAATTAATTAATAATATTTTTAATGTGAATTAGAGAAATATATGGATATTTAATTAGTTTTGCGATTTATAATTTTAATTTGGATAGAAAGACAGCACAAAGAAAAAAACCAAAACCCGCGATTGTATGAGTGTATACAAACAAGTATGCAAAATCTTCCGTCTCGTGTCATCTCTGGTTACCCTGTGATTCATACATGCAGGTTCTGTTGACGCTGTTTATTGTGAGCTCACTTAAAGAAATCTCTGATGATGAAATGTTTAATAAATTCGTTTTTGCTGAAAATTTGTTGGGTAAAATTTAATGTTTGATGTGTCAGCGAATCGCACTTCGCAAACGTCATTATTATTTGAATAGGCATTTTACTCTTTATCATAGCGAATATGTACATAATATTTATCTGACAACTACAAAGAAACTTTAATTTTAGATTTGAAGAAGCCATTTTTTCGAAGTTTTTAACAAATTTCCTAATATAATCAAATTTGATGAATATATTTATGTTCTTGAATGTTTAATTAATAATTATATTAATGAAGATTACTTTTATTTTTTTAATTTTTATGAATTTATTTTATATTTTTACTAGCTGACCCGGCAAACGTTATTAAAAGAGTCATTTAAAAAAATAAATATTGAATTTGCTCTTACCGTTCCAAAGTTATACCCTTTTTAAGTTTTGTACCCATTTTGTGTATATACAAAAATTTATTAAAAAATAATAAATACTCATTTTGTGAAATTAAAAATATTGTAATGTGTTTGCCAGATATGTATCGGATTTGTGTACATGTGTAAATGAGTACAAAACTTAAAAAGGGTATAACTTTGGAACGGTAAGAGCAAATTCAATATTTATTTTTTTAAATGACTCAGAATTTATCCACATTTTAAACTGAATCATTAGTTTTTTTAACTTCAATAGAAATTTTAAAACTTACAAAGCATTATTTTTAAAATTTATGCTAAATTTACAAAAAAATGTCATAAAGGGTACCCAAATGAGCAAAAATATTACCGAAACTTATAATATCTGCACAGAGAAGTAAAGTTTGAACAGTTTTCTTTAAAAAAATTGACTTAGTAACAAAGAAAATCGTGCTAATGGGCCGAGTAATGCGCAAAATTCAAAATAAGTCGAGAAAACCCGATTTTTTGGTTAAATTCGATTTTAGCGACCTCTAAACCTCTTCCGAAAAATCTGAAAAAAATCACAAAAATACTTTACCCTATAAGCTTTCAAAAAAAGGTGGGGGAACAAGAAATTTTTTTTTTTGTACACACTAATGTACATATGTATATGTAAATTTTTTAAGAAACTTTATGTTTATTTACATATGTATTATATTAAAATCGACATATTTATTACTAATAGAGCGGGAGACAGTGAATGAATATTACTTTTGAATACATAAAAATTTAAAAGATGTACAGTTTGCCTGACTATTCTTTTGATAAGCAATCATAGGGGTTTTGTATGCAACCGAATGAAATTATACTTTGTTACCAGTGATGTTAACTAATTTTTCCCAATTTCCGTACAGCCTTAAAAAAATTACCGTTTTTTGAGTAAAATTACCGTACGGGAAAAGCGTTGTATAGAAATAGTAATATTTTACTATTAAAATAGGTTCTATTTTTTTAATCAATATAAGTACATATTTAAAAGACAACAAAAACTTAAGAAATAATTAGTATTAATAAAATATTAGAATTAAAACATATGTTCATTCATTCAATTTTGCTTAAAGTCTATATACTGTAATAAAATAGTTTTTATTTATTTTATTTTTGTCTTAGAGCTTGTGTAGTTGGAGCTCCTAAGGCAGTTGATTTATTAATTGAATTATAAACTAAATGACATTGGCTTATATACTAATTATGAGAATAATTCTTAGGGGTACCTTAACATAAGAGTAAAAGAATAGAAATATATATTATTGTTGGGTAAGCATATTTAGCTTCCAACTATTTATGTATGGCATGTGTTCAACAGTTTTAATGTATCCCGAGTGCATACTTAAAAGCAACAGATATTCTGTGTTGCTTATATTTACAATCAAACAAATGCAGTTAATAAATGTGATTCATTTAATTGCATTGTGCTGCTGCACTTGATTAACCGTACAAGTGTCAAATTACCGACACACACAAAATATCTTGCTTGCAGTTTGTCAATGCTTGCATGTTGCGGTACTATTGAATCGCAATGCATACTACACACTGTTGGCCACATGCTACACCTCCACCCTTTACAAGAATGTTCATATAACGTTAGTTTTATGAGGGTGGTGTTGGCTGAAGTGGTTAGCGCGTTGACTACTAAGCAAAAATGACTTAGGGCCTGGGTTCAAACCCTGGCCAGAGCAAGTCAATCAACATCATTAATTTCTCTAATGTACATTAGCAAGACATGGTATTAATTGTTGTCGGACTATTTAAGTGATGAAGGCATAGCACTGGTCACTTAAACCTGTTCCGACAGCGATTGATGCTGTTTCCAACTAATGTACACAACATCGCCCTCCTTCGTCGGTTAGCAGAAACATCGGCGAAGTAAAACAATTAATAAAATGCCTGCTAATAACACAGATTAACAAAGTTAATACGTCTACTTAAAACCGGAGGCGCCTCAACACCGTCTTAAAAATTAACATAACGCGCAAAGCAGAGTTGTGAAATAGTTAAGTCTTCTAAATTTTCAACATCTATCTTCTCTTCCCTATCCCTCTCACTGAGTTCCAGCACAATGCACTGCATACGTAGGGGTCATCCCCTGTGTGCTGGTCCTAATTAAAAAAAAAAAAAAATATATATAATATTTATTTTGTTTTTAAAGAAAAAAAAAAATTATAATATTTAGATGTACTTATATTCTAATTTTATAGTAGTCGTATGGCCATACAATAAAATTAAATGTTAGTTATTATTGTATATCTTAAGTCTATTTTTATGAACTACTTGTTGTTTATTAGTTTTCTTATCAACTATGGTAACATTATTTCTTAAATCTATTTTCTTAATTTTATACGGACCTTTATATTGATTTTCCAATTTATGCCCTGAATTATTCCTAAGTAGAACTAAATATCCTATTTTAAAATTATGTTCTAAAATATTCCTATCATAATTTAATTTTTGTTTTATTTTATTTTTATCTAAAAGTATTTGCGCGCGCTTATGTGCTACTTCTAACCTAAATTTTGCCTCTTTGGCATAGTTAT
Organism: Lypha dubia; assembly: GCA_947311025.1. Classification (NCBI taxonomy): domain Eukaryota; kingdom Metazoa; phylum Arthropoda; class Insecta; order Diptera; family Tachinidae; genus Lypha; species Lypha dubia. The sequence continues at coordinate 49,401,484 of OX371262.1, forward strand.
CCACATTGTATAGTGGTGTCACACTATCTACTTTAGCAAATTGTCTAAAATTGTTTGGTAATCTTGAAAATACTAACTCATAAGGACAGTAGTTATGTGCCGTTGATGGCGTCGTATTAAAGCAGTAAGTGAAATATTTTAACCATTCGTCCCAGTCCGTTTTGTCCACAGATATATAAGAACGAACATATTCGTTAAAAGTTCTATGACTTCTTTCTATTGTTCCTAGTGTTTGATGGTGATGTGCCGTGGAAGTTATATTTTCAATTTTTAGTAGTGTGCATAGTTCCGTCAGTATAGAATTTTTGTACTCTGTTCCCATGTCCGAGATTAACGTTTTCATTGGACCATACATAGGTCAATACAAAATTTTCAAATATCGCTTTAGCGATTGTTTTTGCAGATTTATCTGGTGTTGGTATTGTCACCAAATATTTAGTAAGATCACATATTAAAGTGATTGCATATTCATTTCCATTAATCGATTTTGGAAATGGCCCTATTGTATCTACATACACCGTGTCGAATGCTTTTTCTGGTGTTTCTGTTATAGTCATAGGACTTTTATTATGGTTTACTGTTTTTGATTTTTGGCATTTTTGACATGACTTAACATATTTCGTTATGTCTTTTATCATATTTTTCCAATAGTAATACCTCTTTATTTTTTCTATTGTTCTATATATTCCACAATGTCCTCCCTCTATCGGATCATCATGGTATTTCAGCATTATATCAAGAATTGCCTTAGCATTCTTATCATTTATATTGGTCACCTCATTAAGTAGCGCTACTTTTAATTTATTTAAATATTTATTGCCCATATTTTTAAATTCATTTATGGAGATAAATTCGAAAATTTTCTCACTAGGTGCCATTTGTAGTGTCTCTACACTAAGTTTACCGGCCACTTTCTCAAGCCTTGGGAAAAATTGTCCTAGGTCAATATTCCCATTAGTAAACAAATCATTTATATTTATATATGTAATAACAGATTTTCCTCGTTTGATGTAACATTTTACAGGAGTAATCTTTAATTTATAGTACTTTCTGACGTCAGTGTTCTTTAGTGGTACATATATATTGGGCTTTTTATCATTATTTTTAATTTGATGCTGAATATTTTCGGTATTACTTTGTTGTTTCTTTTTATATGCCATAGATCTTGTTGTAATTTTTAACACCGTATTAGTTTTTATATTTATATCTTTTAAGTCATCAATCGTTATTCTTGATAACGCGTCTGCAACATAATTATCTTTTCCCCTAAGATATTCTATAGTAAAATTGTATTCTTCCAAATCTAACCTCATTCTTGTTAATTTTGAACTTGGGTTTTTCATAGAAAACAAATATGATAATGGTCTGTGATCAGTACGAACAAGAAAATGTTTACCATATATGTATGGTCTGAAGTGTGTAATAGCCCAATGGATAGCTGTCAATTCCTGTTCGATTGTAGATTTATTGCTTTCACCTTTGGTAAAAGATTTTGATGCGTATGCTATTGGTAATTGCTTTCCATCATATTCCTGTGTTAATACGGCTCCACAAGCTTGTTTGCTTGCGTCCGTCGTTATACAAAATTCTTTTGTGAAATCAGGGTATTGAAGTAGTGTGGGTTTTATTAGAGCTTTTTTCAGATATTTGAATGCATTGTCACAATCTTTAGTCCATTCAAATTGTACTCCTTTTCTTGACAATTTCGTTAGATGTCTGGAATACTCTGAGAAGTTTTTGATGAATCTTCGATAATAATTACAAAATGCAACGAATCGTTTTGCACTATCCGTATCCTTAGGTGTTGGATAGTTTTCGATAGCTGCGTATTTACTATCATCAGGTAATATTCCTTTGTCTGTACATTTGTGTCCAAGATAAGTAACTTGAACATTTTTCTGGATGAAGTTTTAAGTTGTGTTTTCTACACAAATCAAATACCTCTTTTAAATTTGAAAGCATATGTTTTTCTGAACAACCCAAAACCACTAAGTCATCCATGTATAGGAAAGCCTGGTTTGGTTTTAAGCCAGCAAAAGCAAGTGTCATCATTCTTTGAAACGAATTTGGAGCTATTTTTAAACCATACGGTAATCTAGTAAATCTGTATGAGCCATTGTTTGTTGAAAATGATGTTAAGTCCCTAGATTTGTTCTCCAAGCCAATTTGGTGAAAACCTGACATTAAGTCTAAACAAGAAAAATATTTTGCTCTGCCGAGCTGGTCTAGAATATCGTCTATTCTAGGCAATGGAAACTTATCTGCAATTAGTTTTTTATTTATTTGCCTGTAGTCTATAACAAGTCTCCATCTTTTCTTATCAGAATTGGGCAGTGATTTCTTTGGTACGAGTAATATTGGACTGTTGTACTCAGAGTACGAAAGCTCTACAATTTGATCATCTATTAGCTTTTTGACCTGTTTATCTATTTCTTCTTTATGTGTATGTGGTATACGATAATTTTTAATGTATACCGGTTCTTTATCTTTTACCCTCAACTTTTGTTCATAAAAATTATTTATTGTTATTTTTTCTGATTCTAAACCGAAAATATCACTGTATGTTGAGCATAACTCTGTTAATGTACTTTTAAATTGTTCCGGGAAATTTTCCCTCAAAATTTTTAATATTTTTGATTTACTTGATATATTTTTGTTAAAATTTTCTTTTATTATATCATAATCAGAGATGTTTTCGGTTTTAATGTTATTTTTTTTGATTTTGGTATTAGTGTTATTAGTGTTTAAAAAACGAACGTATGCTTCATTAGTGTTAACTATTGTGTTTGGAATGAAGACGCCTGGTGCAATTTTTTGATTAGGAATTAGAATTTCACTGTTTAAATTTTTAAATTTTATTTGATGTATTATTTCACATCTTGGTGGTAAAGTTATTTCGCTATTGTTATTTGTAATTGGTATATTGATTGTGTGTGGCATATTAAATGGTCTTAGGATAAGGCAATCATTGTTTTTGTTAAAATCCAACATGCAATTATACTTTTTCATGAAATCCATTCCAATGATTCCATCGCATGGTATTGGAAAGTTATTGTATACCACTTGGAATTTATGTGGTATTAAAAATTTTTCGAATTTTAGATCAAAAAATATACTTCCCATTGATTTTATATTGCCCTGTCCTATTCCACTAAAAACTGTAGTGTCATTAGTATTTATTTTGTTTAATCTGAAAAATTTTGATTTTATTAGAGAAATATCAGCACCAGTGTCTACCAAAAGTGTGAGTGTAGTGTCGGTATTATTTAGTTGAACATTAATAAAGAAACTTAAGTTGAGGTTTAGATGATAGATATTTATTGAATTGGTCTTAGGGGAAATTCGGAGTTTTCCGAATCATTTTGATTAGATTCTGTTGCTCTTACGTAGTTGTTGTTCCTACGGTTATTGGTGTATCTTTGGCGGTAATTGTCACTATTGTTGTTATTGTTATTTCTTTGTCGGTTTCTGTTATAATTGTCATTGTTGTTGTTATAGCTGTTATTGCTATTATTGTTACGTGGGAAATTATTTCTTCCACGCAACCGTGTATTATTGCCACGATAATTGTTATTGGGTCTATGTTTTTGCCCATAATATAGTATGGCATTCTGTTGGCCTGTGGCTTCGGTACAGCTATTGACAAATTTACTTATAGCATCATTCATGCTATTGAATTGGCCTGCCTCCATGATAAGCTTTACTTTATCAATGTTGCAGTTTTTGGTAAGTGCTTTTACAGCGATTTGTGTTGAATATTTAAGAGCGTAAATTTTCTGCTCTGCCATCAAAGTCTGGAATTAGCTTTGAGGCTGTATTTAAAAATTCCACTATTGTTTGGCCCATTTTAGCATTTATTGGTTTAGTTCTGAATTTATGAGGTGAATTTTCGTGGATGGATGTTGGTAGGTCAAGTTTTACCCCTTTCTTAGCTGCCAATTTGAAAATTTTTTCTTTTAAATCTGCAAAGAATGCATCTGCTGCTGTTTTGTGTGAAACTGTAAATCTATTGTAGTGCACATTAAATAAAGTTCTTATTCTTTCCAAGCAACCTAAAAGTTTATCGAAATGTATTTTTATTATTTCTTCTTTTGTAGGTCTGTCAATGTTTAGGCATTTATAAGAACGGTCAAAATCTTCCTTTATTAATCTGGCTTTGTTAAGTATTTCTTGCCATTCCATAAGTATAATTTAATTTAATGTCTCTAATTAGTTTTTCTATTTTTATTTTGCTGCCCTCTTTTTCTGTTTTCTATTCATTATAAAGGACCGTGTAAAAAGTTATGTATAATAATTTTATAAATTTTTCTTTTAATTTACTTTATTCTTATTAAAATTATGATATTTTATAAAAAATCTTTAAAACGTTAGTTTTGGTTTAATATTTATTTCTTAAAGTTTCTAGTAATTTTTCAATATGGGAAATTTGCTCCCATATTTTTGTGGCTCTTTCCCAGCTTGGTGGGTGTTCATTATTTACTTCTCTTAATAAGATGGCCCTATCACGTTTTAATTTATTTGAGTAGCCACCTCTACGTCTTGGCTTTTTTATCTTGCCTATTGCTGTGGCTACTTCTTCTTTCTTTTTTAAATGTCTCTTCTTATACTCTTCTATGGTGAGTGGTTTTGGTCCCACTGACGGCATAGTAAAAAAAATTTTTACTTATGAGATTTTCTTAATGTAATAAAAGGTTTTTAAAAATTTTTTTTTTGTTTAGTCTTAAGTTAATTTGAAAAAAAAAAAAATATTTGCCACGAGCGCACCACTTTTAAAATAAAAGTTATTAATTAATTAATTGTAAAATACATATGAAGAAAAATATATTTTTTGGTGATTTTGTGGTCTTCTTGGTTCTCTTCAGATCATTTTGGCTGGCTGATGGAGGTGATATTTGTATTGAAGATGTCGTCCTTTTTTGGCTACCTTTTGGCCAGGCGGACCTTTATTTGCTTCTTTAATGCTGGGGTGCCTTTTGGCCAGGCGGACCCTTTCCTTCTTCTGCTCTTGTTTCTGGGTGCAAATCTAGTAGCACTCCAAGAAAACTGGCAGGCTGCTCTTGCTTCTTCAGGGTGCAGTTTAGTAGCACTCGCTGAAGATGACTGGCAGGATCGCCATGTAATAAAATAGTTTTTATTTATTTTATTTTTGTCTTAGAGCTTGTGTAGTTAGAGCTCCTTAGACAGTTGATTTATTAATTGTATTATAAACTAAATGACATTGGCTTATATACTAATTATGAGAATAATTCTTAGGGGTACCTTAACATAAGAGTAAAAGAATAGAAATATATATTATTGTTGGGTAAGCATATTTAGCTTCCAACTATTTATGTATGGCATGTGTTCAACAGTTTTAATGTATCCCGAGTGCATACTTAAAAGCAACAGATATTCTGTGTTGCTTATATTGACAATCAAACAAATGCAGTTAATAAATGTGATTCATTTAAGTGCATTGTGCTGCTGCACTTGATTAACCGTACAAGTGTCAAATTACCGACACACACAAAATATCTTGCTTGCAGTTTGTCAATGCTTGCATGTTGCGGTACTATTGAATCGCAATGCATACTACACACTGTTGGCCACATGCTACAATACACACATATGTATATATAACTGTGTATACATAGATAAGTATATAAATTATTTTATATTTGTATACTATTTTTATTTGACCTTTTCTTTATATTTATTAGAATGTTTATTTAAGCAATAGGTCTTTTAATTTAATATATATATATAATTTAATATATATATATATACTTATATTGCATACATATGTATATTGCAGTATTGCATTTGTTGTGATTTGTTGTGTCATTGGCATAGATTGAGAACAATAGGGGCCCTAATAGGCCCTAGTTGACACTCACAGACTTAATACGGTTAGAGAGGTACGATGATACAAGTGATGTTGAGGTTGATGAGAAGTTGAAAAGATGCTTTAGTTTCATAGATAAAATTTGGCGATTAACGGTGTCAAACGTCTTGGAATGGTCGTACTGGTAGTACTAAACAGTTCACATTGTTGTTATCGAGATCTCGTCTTATGTTTTCAGGACTTCAACTAAAGCTTTGACGCAGCTATGCTGGGCTTGAAATCCAGATTGCTTGCACGCCATCAGGTGATTTTTGTTTACGTAAGTGATCATTTGGGCACTTAATAACTTTTCAAATGCCTTAGAAAGATAACTCAATATTGCGATTGGACGATATTCTAAATTTGTTTAGGGTAATGGTATTATTTTTGCATACTTCCATTTACTTGGAAAAGTGCTTGTTGTTATAATGGTGTTGAAGAGATGTGTAATATAGGGAAGTATTAATGATGAATTTCGGATGCATGTTATCGAAACCAACTGCATTTGACTTGACGGAGGCGAAGCTGGAAAACACATCAGTTTGGCGGACACATGAGAACTCAAATGCTGTTTGATTAAAAGCAGAATTAAAATTATTATAGTCATTCTGCATTCCCAAGACGTCTGCTGGATTTATTGGGAAATTTGTAAGTCTCTTGTTTAGATCATCAGCATCAAGAGGACAGCTACTGTTGTTATTATTCCTGCCAATTCCTATATCTTTAATGGCTTTCCAAGTGTTACGGAACTTACGGCAGCACTGAACTTGTCGGAGTAGAATTTTGATTTTGCCATTTTTTTTTTATTTACGTCACTTCTAGCTATACAAAAATCAGTTTGAGATTAAGCGTTCTAAAACGTTTCCAACGGGAGTAAGCCAAATCTCTGTTTTATATCGCTTGCAAAATTTCTGACGTAAACCATGGTATTTTCTTTGTAGTACTTTTCTTCACTTTAACAGCTTTCGAAAAGAGTAGAGATGTTGGATTCTACGTAATCTAGTTGGTCATCAGCAGATGGCAAAAAGTATGAGTAATGCCAGTTCAAGGAATGAAATGTTTCGTAGAGAAGGTTGAAGTCTATCGCCTGTGTTCTACATTCGTAAAATGAAATGAAAGTGAAAATTTCACTAATTTTGTGTTCTTAAATTTGTTAAAGTGAAATAAAAAGTAAAATTTAATTTTCAACTTGTTTCAAGTGGAATTGATGTGTTCTACAAATTATTTTCACCACAAATAAAGTAATTTGAAATCGAAGGCTAACATTCGCGTGAAATAATATACTTTTTGATAAAAATAAAGGAAATTATTTTTCCTAGCTTTATTTTCTCAAAGTTTAGGCAGTTTTTAATCAAAATTTTGCCCAATTTTTTCGTTTTTGTTTAGATTTTTCGGAATTTTTAATCAGTATTGCATTTACCCAAGATTTCGCGATTTTTCGCCATTTTCGTGATTTCTACAATTTGTTTTATATTCCTTAAAGTTTTAGCAATTTTTAATCATAATTATGATATCTTTAAAATTTTTGCAGTTTTTCGCAATGTGCGTAATTTTTGCAAAGTTTTCTGCATTCTTACATTTTTAGGGAATTTTAATGAAATATAAATTAAAATTTTAGCTAGTTTTTGCACTTTCATAAAATTTGCGAATTTTTACGAAAGTGAACAATTTTAGCATATTATAATCAGTTTTAGAGCTTGCATATAATATGTGGGTTTTGTGAATTTTTTCTTTTAATTTTCGCGATAGGCTCGATTTTCTGCAATGCAAAAATATTTCAAGGCAAGATTTTTTCTTGCATATCATAAAGATACAAATCATTTTTTTTTTTTCAATTTGAGTTTTATATTGAACAAAACAATGGATTAATGGAAGAAAATCTTTACTCAGCGAAGCGGATATTCCACTGGGTTAGTGAATTGATTAAAAAGTTTAGGAAATCATAAACCATCTTCTCAAAAGCTTTTAAATGGTACCAATATTGACCACATTATATGAAACATACACCATATATTTACAATTTTGTACTGGAACTCCAGATACCCATAACTCGGAAACTAAGCAAGGCCGAAAAATTTTTTATTTATTTTTTTCATATTTTTTGATTTTCCATCGGAGATTTTCCATCGGATTATTTTTTTTTTAATAACGCAGCCAAACTACATTTGTTCCCACATTATTTTAAAAATTTGTTTGAAACAAAACAAAATTGAAATCGTCGGAAAAACAAAATTTCATTACTTTTCTAGAACACAGTGAAATTGTAAATGTGAAATTCAAAAGTTTTTCACTTTCATTTTGTAGTGAAATACAGAACACAGGCGTATATTATTAAAATCACGATAGGAAAAAACTTGATTTTCATGAAAAATATTAAAATCGTATGTCGAATATACCAAGTCATGTTTAGAAAAGCAGGGGGCTGAAATTTGATCATACAACAGAACATTTGATGGATTTCCAACAAAAATAAGATCAAGTAGTGAGCTACATGTTGTTGTAAAATGAGTGGGCACTGTTGTGTTAATAGGTACATATAAGTCCTATGGCCTCCAGGTTTTCCTTAAGTGACGATTCTCTAAGGACATTTGAATTGAAATCGCCTAATATGCAAACATCATTGTAGTGCATAGTTAAAACCTCCATTTTGTTGATGAAATCAGTGTATGGTATACCACGCTTACGTCTATAGACATATCCCACAAGTATTTTCCTACCGGATGTTGAAATCTCCACAAAGACATATTCTATGTTCCCACGTTCTTCTGATTTACACTGAAGCTTGCATGCTATTGAGTTCTTAATATAAAGTGCCACTCCACCACCCCTGCCTATTCTTTCAAACCGAAAGACCTTGTAACCATGTAGGCATATAAGACTATCTGGAATGGATTCATTGAGCCACGACTCAGAAACACACACCATATCAATATTTGAGTCTTCAAAAACCAATCTGAACTCATCAATCTTGCACATTAAGCTTTGTGCGTTGATGTGACACAATTTCAATCCACTTTCCTGCATCGCCAAAATTTTTACCATGTGAAAAGTCACGTCTTTGGAATTATAACTAACACAACCAAAATTGATCATTGGGGTGTAGATTTAAAATGGAACTATCCCTAAAAGCAACGAAATTGTTTAATACAACTAACCATAAAGCAATGCCGATGTATTTAGATCAGAGATCTGCAAAACACCGCACATGTGCGAACGCTCTCTTACTAATGATGAGAGCATGAGAAGATAATTTGTATTTTTATTTAATAAAATCATTTAGTCTTGTTGGATCATTCATGCGAGCAAGTTGTGTAGTCGCTTGATTCTTTTTCCAGGGTTGCCATTTAGATTTTATATAATTCCTATGAGCAGGTTGTGTAGTAGCTTGTTACTAGACAACACTGAATAAAATGTTTAATATAGAATGGGAGAATGCTTTTTTATTTGCCGAAAATTACTTCGGTAAAGCTGAGGGCTTAGTGTGCCAACGCACTGTGGTGCGTGATTATAAATTTTTCATAGAAAGGCATTATCGCTTATGTCATTAATTAAAAGTAAAACAAGAAACAGACTTACTGATGAACATGTCGAAAATCTTGTCAGAATAAAATGTTGTCCATATGAAATAAATATTGATGACGTAATGCAAAACTTTGATCAAATTTTATAAACTTCATTTTTTCTCGTAACGCAAGTGGTAAAGCGAAATCAATTGGTATTTTTGTTACTTCTATATATATATATATATATATATATATTATATTAAAAACGGCTACTGAGGTGTATTAGTAAACTTTCAAAAATATATATTCAATAATTTTGTTATTGAAAGTTTTTGAAGTTCATATTAATCTCGTCAACTTACTAATCTTAGTTACGTTATTAACACATCAATATTTATTTTGTATTGACGAAACGTGAAAAATAGTTAAATTTGTTTTTCCTATCTTGCAGCTGATGGTTGAATTCTGTTATATTAGCCAAAAACTTAAAATCTAAGAAAGTCTTTATTTGAGTACAAAATAAAATAACAAATTAAATGGTATTTTTAATATATTTATATCACATGTGGCGATTTGTGTTAATTTTTTTTAATTGGTTCGGGGACAGCACCAAATATGTCCTGGCAACCCCAATGCAATGAGAGAAAAATAAATTACGCTCAAAATCAAACAACCAACAGAAACATAAATGTGAATGTATGTGTGTGGGGATCCCTGATTTAGATGCACTGTTTACTATAGATAACATAAACCCACAAAATTTATATAACAAAAACTTTGTATAAACAAAAATTACTACAATTACTAAAAAATACAATTATATATTTATAATTAGAATTAAGTCGTAATACTGCTCTGTTGCATGAAATATTCCGGATTGAGACTGTTTTCATTGGAGCGAAAAAAATTATTTAAGGCATGCAGGCTTTCAATGCAAGTCGGTTTGTCATCATGTGATTGTCTCACGTAGATAAGAACGCGATAAGAATACGCCGAATGTAAACGATTCTGGCTTTTGACGCGTTTTACTCATATTTTGTATATGTACGTTTAAAAACTGGTTTTACCCGTAGTACACATATTATATTTTTTTTATTGAAATTTTGTTTATTATATTAGAGTTTGTAGTTTTTGTTACACAAGAGCGAAAAGAATTTTTCAGTTTCTTGTTGCTTTAACAATCTAAACACAATGTTGCGATAATTTATTGCGGTGCGGTTTTCCATACAATTTTGAAGTAAAAACCGCAGTGCGAAGCCGCATAAAATTAAAATCTATTTATTTTCATTGCGGACTTTCTTATTCTCTCAATTTATCATACTCTTTCTCTTTCTGATGTTGCCATAGTTTTTAAATAATTGGCGGTGTTCACAACATTATTGTAAATAAAAAACATGATTTTGAAGCATGTTTGAATGTATGCACATAAAAATTAATAAAAATGTAAATGTATTGCCGTCGCCATCTTGCGTTGCATTACATTTATTTTTCTCTCCCGCAACGAGAAATCGCAACGCACCGCAAACATTGTTTTCAAACTCTAAATTGGATATTTTATTTCGTAGGCAAGCATATGTACATTAGGGTCGCTCAATTTTTTTGCCTACTAAGCGTATAGCAAAATCGTAATCTACGGGAAATTCTAAGAACTTTTCCCAAAGAAACCATGGTTCTAAAATCAAAAGTGAGCTTCCGGTTTTTTAAGAGATTTTTTCTTGTAAAGTGCCAAAAATGGTAATTTTTTGAAATGTTTGTATGAGGAACCCCCAGGGCTGGTTCCAGGGGGTGTGCCACTGGCATAGGTGGTTCGGCCCTCCAAAGTTAGTGGGGGTCGGTCATACATTTTGACTCGATTGAAGCACTCTAAATGGGTCAAAGTGAGATTTTTCAAAATTTGAACAAAGCAAAGTTTCTTATTTTGATACCTAGAATACGATTTTCCATCGACCCGCCCTAATGTACATGTAATTTTATTATTATAACGTCTTGCTTTCTTTTACTTTGGAATACGTATAACACAAAAAAATTTTATTTTCTCTTCCTCTATTCTCCCTTCTCAGAGAAGCTAATTTGAAATGTGTGTCTTATTATTATTAATAGGGAGAGTCGAGGCCTTCTATGAAGCCTTCTTTAGCAGTTAGAAAAAAAAGGAAATTGATTCAAAAACATTCCTAAGAAGGCGTTTAATAAGGCCTGAAATTAGAAGGTATTCTGAGTTTTTCCGTTGGGTAACGTTTTAACACACACATATGTACATACATACACACACACGCACACACACACAAATGCTGCCAATAATTTTAAAATGAAAATGGCAAAACAATGGAATCGTGGAAAACCACACTGACGGAACTCATTTTCATTGAAACAAAAAAAAAAAAAGAACGAAAAAAATTACACCTAACAAACAAACGAAGCAATATAACACACATACAGACTCTTAAATCAACACCACTTAATTTACACAAATGAGAAGATTTAATAATACCCAGCCAGCATTTTTTGAATTTTTTAATCAAATTCGAGTCTTTTTCCCCTCTTCTGTACGATTAAAAAGGCGGAATACGAGCGCATTTTCTGAACATAGAAGATAGTTTTGTCGGGAGAAAAACGTGACTAACAGTGACTTTGCATGAGTCTTTTTTTACGAGTCTTTTTGTACGAGTATATTAGTTAAGAGTAATTTTCGACCTCTTTTCGATGAGTATTTAAAGTTTTCTTAGAATCTTATTCTAATCATTTATTAGTTTTATTTCACTTCAATTCTGACTCTTTTTCGAGTCGTTTTTCAGTTATGTTTATAATCGTTTATGCGTCTTTTGTGAGTAATTTAGCAGCCTGTTTAAAAATTTAAATTTTTTGGCATTTACTCAAGAATACGCAGATATTATCCCGTTATAAAAAAAAAACATAACAAGCAGTGTTAATATTCTATCTGTGCAAAATATGATCATAAAATACATATATTATAATCACTTTTCAAACACCTCCTCATGTTGTTTTGAACAGAAATTTTTCAGTCTTCCAGATGAGCAAAATATGATAATAAATAACGGAAACAATTGTCATATTTTAAACGTCTGAATGATTAATTGCCGATTGCTATACAATTTGTTATTGTATTTTGAATCGAACTCTTTTTACCAATTATAGCGAATCATTTTCGACGCCTTTTTTGATCGTGTAAGTGATTAATCAGATTTGGATCACCAAAATTAATCGAAGAAGACTCAGCAGGGTTAGTTTTCAAAAAACAATCTTCCACTTGCTACTCACAAAACATTTTATGAAAATAATAATCAGAAAAGTTACTTTCGTCGCTAGAAAGGGGTACCCTACGTATGACTCGATATGTATATTCCTTGTTGAAAATACGCTTGTAAGAAATAGAAAGCCTTAAGGTATGCAACAATTATTTTTGAAGTACACAATATATATATATATATATATATAAAAAATTGTTGCAAGTTTTTGTCACTTTATAACTCACGACCGGTCAAACCTAATTCCATAAAATTTTTAGGGTTTGTTCGTATGGTCGTGTAGATGGTTTATGTGATGTTTCAAACGGGCACTTTCCATCAAGGGGGACTAGGGTGCCCCTTCTTTGTGTGGGACACTTCCAGTATAGCTAGAAAGCTTCACATTAAATAACCTGACCGTTACCTGTTAAAAAACCAAAATTATATATATACACTACAGATATCATTTAGTTGTTTATAGGAAAAAGGTCAGTAGTGCGATTCTCTATTCAATTTTAACGTCAATTGAATTGTTAAAAATTTTTAACAGCTAAATTAACGTCGATGTTATTCAGTAAGGATTTTAACAATATCGTTTAGCATTATATTCAATTATAACGTCGAATTTTTCAGTTAACATAACAGCAATATTTTTTTCATTGTTTATTCTTAAAGTTGTTGTTATTTTGAAATGTTCTAAAAATATATTTTCGTCAAATAAAAAAGAGCGCACTCTCCTGTACACTATTCTGACTAAAAATTTATTGTTTAAATGTAATGATTTTTAACAAAAAATAAAGAGAGCGCCCTCTCTTGAGCACTCTTCTGGCTTAAAATTCATTGTTTTTTAACAAATATGCCACCTTATTGAATTTTTTAACAATGTTGGTTATACTGAGTTACAGAATTGATGCATTGTTACCACAAGCAATAAATTGTGTTGGTAAAATTAACCTAACGCTTATTGTTAAAAGTTACAGAATCGCACTACAGAAACCTACATATATCGGCTTTCTTTGTGTCATCTGCCAAAAAACAATGTGTTCAGAATAATGGGAGCCATAATTCTTTTACTGCAAATACACAATCTGTTGAAGATAATTTGCTTAGTTCCGGTGAGTTTATGAATGAGTGTCAATTCAAAGTGCGTTGCAATGATACGTTGTTTTTTTTTTTTTTTTGTATTATTTGTGTGAGTAACATGCATTTCTATTTAAAAATTTACCATTTCAGATATACAGCCAGCAATATTTTTAGATATTGGAAATTTCTTAGGCAAAACGGTAGATGATGATAGTAAAAAAATTACTAACAAACCACTGGTATCCCCCAAATAACTACTGCTTTCCATTTTCTGTAAGGAAAGTATTTGGAAAAGAAATTAAAAACTATGTTGGCTTCAAGAATTTGGAACTCTACAGAGAGTGGCTGATTTTATCAGATGTTAAAAACCCATTTTTTTTAGAAATATTGTAGCTATTTGTAACGTGAAACGAAGGAGGATATAAAAATATATGAATCTTAAAGCTTTGGTAATAATTCCTCCTACTACCTACGGTGTTCAAAGCGATTTAGAAAATCATTCAAAATGTATTTACCATTAAGATTCTGTTGCATTTGGGAAAATGTTTTTAAAGACGCAGGATAACTTTCAACTTCAGGTTATCAATTAAATTCAGACTGTCGCACTCCAACAAAAAATTGAAAATCGAGTAGGTTTATTATTTTCCATCACTTTTGCGATTGCGTATAGAATCTGGAGATAATATATTAGACAAGCATTTAAAAGCAAGCGCATCAAATGCAACATATATCTCAAAAACAACGCAAAATAATATTAAGGGTAATCAAGATGGTGGTTGTGCAAATTTGCAAAATGCATACTGTACTTTGTGAGCTTACTTTTAAATTTATTGCATTTTTGGGAAAAGCATGTAATTTTCTTTAAAAAAATATGGCAGCTCGTCAAAAAGTCTGGCAGCAGTGACATCAGATGGCAAGTTAGAAATGCGTAAAATTAACATTTACTTATAAATTTTAATAAAAGATGACTAAAACTTTGTAAATTAAACAAATTAAATTAAAATTAGTTACAAAATAAAATTTTCTTTTTTTACAAATAAAAACATGACGGTCTGTACGAGGGCGGTTCGGAAACTTCTTAGCCTATCAATGAAAGAGAATAGTTAGTTTTTCAAAAATATTTTTATTTTTCAATATAATCTCCTGAAACTTCAATACACTTAGTCTAACGCTTTTCTAGCAATTCTATCCCTTGATTAAAATAGTTTTCCTCAAGGTCTTCAAAATAGTGGTTTACAACTGTAATTGCATCTTCATTTGAGGTAAAACGCTTGCCAGAAAGGAATTTTTTTAGATTTGGGAACAGGTAAAAGTCACTGGGAGCTAAATCAGGAGAATAAGGTGGGTGGTCCAGCAACTCGTACTTTAATTCGTTGATTTTAGCCATTGTTAAAACACTCTTGTGCGCTGGTGCGTTGTCTTGATGAAAAATAATTTTTTTGTGTTGTAAGCCAGGGCGTTTTTCTCGAATTTGTACATTTAATTGATCCAAAAGGTTGCAATAGTACTCTGAATTTATTGTTTTACCCTTTTGCAGATAGTCAATCAATAAAATACCTTTGCAGTCCCAAAAAACCGTTACCATAACCTTACCAGCCGATTGAAGTGTTTTTGCCTTCTTTGGGACACTTCCACCAGCTTCAGTCCATTGTTTGGATTGTTCTTTTGTCTCTGGAGTATAGTGGTGGATCCATGTCTCATCAACAGTTATTTCGCTTAAAACGATCCAAACAAGCTTGAGAAATGTTCATTCTTATGCGTTTTTGGTCGACTGTTAACAAATGCGGCACCCATCTTGCAGAAAGCTTTTTCATCTGTAGTTCTTCATGCAAAATTAAATGGACTCGATCATTTGAGATGCCCATGATATTAGCTATTTCACGCACTTTTATTCGTCGATCATTTAATACCATATCATGCACTTTGGCTACAATTTCTGTTGTTGTTGCTGTTTTTGGACGTCCACTACGTGGTTCATCTTCAATGCTTGTACGACCACGTTTAAATTCAGCAACCCAATTTTTTACTGTTGCATATGAAGGAGCACTTTCACCTAACACATTCACCATATCATTATGAATTTCTTGTCCCGATAAACCTTTTTTATGTAAATATTTAATGACACCACGCATTTCTAATTTTTCCATTGTAAAAAAATCGCGGATGCGTCTTTTGTGAAGACCTGTTTCTATATGAAGGAATCGCCAGATCGAAACAAAATTTAACATGTGTTCATAGCAGAGATGGAAGTTTGCAAAACACTTAATTTTTTCTGTTTATACCTCGCTTTTTGTGCTAGGCTAAGAAGTTTCCGAACCGCCCGTATTATCAAATGTTGTCCGACTGTTATTTTAGAAAGAATATTAAAAAATGTTGCCGAAAGTAAATTTTATTCGATGTTTTTTGATGAAACCACGGACTTATCAGGAAAAAGCCAAATTTCTTTACCTTTAAGACATTTCAGCGCCCACGCTAATAAAGTGAAAGAACATTTTATTGGCCTTATAGACGCAATTGAAGAGGCTGTAAAGGATATCGAAGGAGACACTGAAGTTTCAATTGATTCAAACTCGCTATAAACCATTGTTGTAAAAACTCTAAAAAGTTTTGGTTTGGACTTAAAAACTTGGCATTGGAATTAATACAGATGGATGTCCTTTATTGGTGGCGAGAAATGGAGCTGTTAAAAAATACTTCAAAGTATGATGAATTCAAAACAAAAGCTCTGCTATAATTGAAAAAGTTGTTTCTTTTATAAAATAAACAACCAAATTTTTTTAAAAATCACCATGCTAAGAGAAATGCTTTAGTAGTTTTGATCTCGACTTTCATTATTATGCGAAAGAAGATGAGTTGATCGCCAAGATTCTATTTTGCAATTTTTAACAAATCTAGAGTAAATAATAGAAAAGATATCTCAGAGGAGAGATAGAGATACGTCCTGCAAGGTAGTTTTGCGGACTTCACATTTTTAGTGATATACTTGGCGTTACTCAACCGTTAAGCATCATTTTGCAACAACAAGATTTAGACCTTCAAAAGGGGTCAAATCTTATACAAAATCAAATCATTTGCCTTGAAGACAAAAGCAATGAAGCAAATACTTATTTTCTTAAAATTTTTCAAACACCCATGTGCAATGCAATGCAAATTCCAATTGAAAAGCCATGGTTTCAAAGGAAACATACTATTCAGAACATCGAAGAGTACTACCGCATGTTGGGCTACATTCTTTTAATTGAGTGTATTTTAGAAGATCTAAGAACACTTTTTCTAAAGACGTTCTCGATTTATTTAATATACCCAATCTACTACCACAAAATATGTCATCTGCACTAACAGATATAAGTACTTTTACACCTCAATTGGCTGATCAACTTATTAAGTTTGAAAAAATAGAAAAACTAGACGCAAAATTACTGCATTGTCGACGAAAGTGGAAAAATTGTACAAATAGCCTATCAGTACCCAGCGGGAAAACTGGTCATTAATTACATATGTAATAGAATATATAATGTATTATTTTCCAAGGCAAAACAATGCAATCCTTTGGAAAATGTAATGAATACTCGTAGTAAACGAGAGAGTAATGTACAGCATGTATAATTTTTCATTCCAGAATTCATTATTGTTAACACAGAATATGTCCTAGGAAAGTAATGAATTCATTTAATGTGTACGGCTAATAAATCCAATAATTCATTTCTTTTTAACAATTTAAAAGGAAAATGCGAACACAAGCAAAAACAATACATTCCTTCATCGTAAGACTGGTAATATACGTGCTAATTTTTGTGTGTGATCAAATTACCTTGTCGTTTGCAAAGGATTACATTATTTTGCCTTGGAAAATAATTCATCATATCTTTCATTACATATGTAATCCATGACCATTTTTCCCGCTGGGAATAAACGAAGACAGGCTGAATGGATTAGCAATGATACATATTCAGCAAGATATTGAAATTGACCCAAATAAAGTACTCCATAAATTTGCGGCAGTTGGAAATTATAGATCACTCATACAACAAGAAACAAGTTCGTTGTGAAAATTTATACTTACTTAAATTCCTACCTTTAATTTAACCTGAATTTTATTTTTGATTTTTTTCTTATACTTTTTTCATATTTAAATAAACTGTTAATAAGAACAATTACATTTGCCCAATTCACAGGCCTAGTTGTATCGCTTATTGTTGTATATGAAAACACAATTTCAAACAAAAATTCTGTCAACAAAAATAAATCTTTCTAAAATTGTTTTTGTTTTGAGAAATGTTTTATGTTTTCATATACATAAATATGCGATACAACTAGGCTTGTATTTTATATAAAACTAGCATACCCGCCCGGTACTTCTTTACCTGTAATTTTTAAAGTAAAAAAAAACCTACATTGAAACTTTCATACGAGTATTTCTGGGGCCATGCTTAAAAATGTCCCTTTATGGGCCGTATTTTCCCCTTTTTACCTCCTTAAAACGTGAATTTCTAAGAATCCGTATGATGAATGAGTCATTCAGTCACTCACGCAACTCTTTATATATATATATAGATTCTAAAAATTTTATAATTTTTTTATCTTCCAAGTGTTTGAAAAATGTTTCCAAAATAATTTGCATAACAATCATATCTTAAACATGACCGAGATTTATTTACGATTGCTGAAAATTTGTTATTGTATTTTCAATAAATCATTTTTAAATACAAATATGAATAATTATCGAGTCTTTTTTAAGCGCAGCAGCGACTAATCAGTTTCAAATCATTAAATGTACACGAGGAGGCTCAGTTAGGTGATTTTTTCAACAACAATATTCCAAATGCTATGTGGGTAGCTGGGTATATGAGGATGTAAGTATGTACTCATATCGAAAAAAAACCAGCGCAAAGAAAACAACTAAAAAATTTTGCAACTAAAACATTACAATTAAAACATTGTTTTTCTCAACAATTTACGAGCCAAAACCACGAATTAAAGTAAAATCGTTCATTGTTGGAGAAGGACTTCCATTTATTCAGATTGATCCATTATATTCAAAGGTACACTATGAAATAATCGTTTTTAATTATAATTAATACAATAATAAAATAATATATAATAATAAAATAAAATAATTATTAATCATTTCTGATAAAAGAGTTTTTTTGGCTGATTAAAAAAGAGACATCATTTCTGTTGGCTGAATATTAAAGACGCTGAAGAGAATTAAAAAGAAACACGTAAAAAAATTCAATGACTGTTTTGCTTGTAATAGCACATAGATTATGAGAATCAGTGGCGATGCTTGTTTTAATATAAATCGAGTTGAAAGCGTCCTGTTCTTCAAATACAAATTATTAACTTGAATATCACTGTCATTTTTAAGATATTAATTTAATATTTACTGTTTCTTATTCGGTTTCCTTCTTTTACTGTTTTATAAAGAAAACTGGAAAAATATTTCATCATCTATTTTTTTTTTGTATACGCTGCAGTGAATGTATTTTATTATTGAATGCTGTAAATTGTTGCAATTGCAATTACAGCATGTTTGATTTGCATTTTAATCAAAACAGCCGAAACATATTTTATTGCGGATACATTCCTGCACAATTGCAAATTTTCGAACAAAAAGAATTCAGCAAATTAAGTTTCGATTAAAATTAGAATAGAAAAATTAACAAAGGAAATTGTTGCCTTCGGCTATGCCGAATCTGATTAAATTTATATGCAAAACAATTTTTTAAAAATTTTTTGCGGGTTTTTAACGACAAAATTTTGGACAACTTTTGAAAATTTCCTTTAACTTTCATTACGTTTTTATAATACGCGTATTATTAAAGCTGATGCATTGCTATATTGATCACGATTTTAAGCTGCCTTTTTGTCTTTTGGTTTCAAAGTTCTGGCTTTCGATAACTTTGTTCTATTCTTGCAATCTGTTGTTTGTGTTAACGATTTAAAGTAAAATTTGGTAATGGATAAAACGTGCTATTTCGAAATATAAAAATTGTTCTTCTTCTTGTAGGGCAGATCAAGTAAACTAATTTAAAAGTAGACGCCGAATGTTTCTTCGGAGAAGCCGTTTGATAATAAAAGAAAATAACGTTTAGTTGTGCAAAAAAAAATAAAGTTATTTATTCGTCTGAAAGAAAGCGTAATATTCGTTTAAGGCTTCTACATGATTGAATGTGTTTGTTTATGAAACTACATAACGGTTATTGTGCATGGTAAACTATAGTACAACTTTTTCAGCTTATGTGATAAGAGAAAAGCTAACTTTATTGAAAACTTAATTATATAAAATATATTCTATTGATTGGCACGAAAAGCGGTATATGTGTAAATAATTCAATAAAATTCTCTCTTCGGTTTTTTTTTCGCTAAATACATGATACTTTTAAGTATACATAGTTTTATTTCAATATATTACAATTAATACTATTCAAACAGTTTTTCTTTTTTTTTTTTTTTTTTTTGCGAAAGTAGAATCCTTGAATTCTTCAACAGGTTTCATATTATTGATTTATTTTGGAAAAATTCTTATAGATATTTTAACTTTTTAAATACTTGGGTGCATTCTTTTCGAAAAAAAATTTTAAAAAATTGAATAAAATTTTAACCCACTAGTAAACTCTTTTTAATTTTGCTAGCTTATCCCGGTGTGCTTCACTACCCTCCTCGTTATTAAATAAAATTAAAAGTATTTATATATCTTATTGTGAAAATTTAATGACGATCGGTCCAGTAGTTAGGACTATATTACGATTTTTAATTTTCCTAAGAAGGGGCGTGGTCTCACCCACTTTTCTCCTGGTACGTATCCAAATTATGCCAATACCATATGTACCAAATATCATCGACGTAACTAAAAAATGCCCAAAATATGGCGATTTAAGTTTTTGGGTTATATGGGCGGTGCCACGCCTCTTTGTCCAATCAAAACTTCATATAGCCTATTATTCCTACCAGAGTCACAGTAACATGCTGTGTAAATTTCAGGAAGATCGGTCCAAAGGTGTGGCCTCCTATAAGGAACAAACAAACAAACAAATAAACAAACACACATTCGGTTTTGTATACGAGTATATAGATTTATTTGTTTATTTGTCTATGGAGAATATCCTTACAGACATATTAAAAGCAAATAAAATATAATGATGCTAATACCACAATATTAAATTTAACATGCTATTTGTTTAGAAAAATGATAATTAAATTTTTATAACATTAATATTTGAAGAATAGTCAATAAATCTATAAAATTGATTAAAATTATTGCACACCCTTCTAAGCGGGTCAGCATCAGGATAGTTAGCTCTGAGAAATGTGACAGATAGTGGTATAAAGTAACGTGATGGTCGCTGGGGTATATTAAAAGAAATTTCATTTATTAAAAATCCACAGCATAAGTCTCCTCTAATAACTTTCGTAATAAATGACACGTTCAGCATAGTTCTACGGCTCTTTAAAGTAGGCATCTTCATAAGAGCAAGTGTAGCTGAGTATGACGGTAAGTTGAAAGGGTTAAAACGTAGTCCACGCAGACAAAAGAACAGAAACTGCTTTTGAACAGACTCAATCGCATTTGAATGAATTTGATAGATAGCATCCCATATTATCGAGCCATATTCCAAAATTGGGCGTACAAGTGAACTATACAACGTTTTAGTTATGTATGTATCGTTAAACTCTTTTGCCCAGCGTTTTAAATAGCCAAGTGTAGCTCGAGCTTCATTAATTGCACTTGTTGTGTGCGGAACAAAATTCAATTTCGGATCAAATAAAACGTCCAGATCAATAAAATTAGTCCATTTGAAGCCGCTGTTGATTCAAAAGCTGGGGAGTGGATGAAGGTAAGAGGGGGCTTTTTATTTGCGACTGCCAAGAAAGAAAGAAGATGGAGATGTGATTGAGCTGAAAGAGGAATTTTTGAATTAGAATGTTTATTTGGAATTAGAAATTCAGTTTCAACTCTCGTAGTGAACAGACGCGTTTTTATAATCGTCGCAACTGAATATAAAAAAAATATAAAAGAAAAAAAAATTTTCAAGTCACAAAAAATATAAAAAAAACAAAACATTTATTGAACAGTTATTTTACTGGTTTTATTTTATTTTTTGCTTGTGTGCAATACACATAAATATTTGCATACACAAACTAATATACATAAGTGAAAATACAAAAAAAAGAGAACTCTAAATGAGTTCACCTTCTAACAACAACAATAAACCTACAAGCAGTAGGAATGTACAATATATAACTTTGGTTGCTAACGACGACAAAAAAAAATGAAGTAAACACAAACCTGATTACTACACAAAACACAAATACTCGTGCGCGATCATTATCTTTGAACATGTTAAATATCGATCAAGAAGCAACAACAATTGCACCTATTAGCAAACTTGTCAGCTTAGCTGTACAATCAAACAAAAAAACAATAAATACCCAGGTGACCAACGTGCACAAAATTGTAAATGCAGTGAGTGAAAATAGTGATAATAAAATCCAAACTGGTATGGACAGATACATAACCGTGCTAAAAAGGGGAAGAAGTCCCAAATCAGCTGAAATAGCGTCAACGGCGAAAATGCCCAAAGATGGGAAAAATAATATTAAACATTCTGAAAATCGTTTTGCGATTTTGAATGAACAAGTCGATGAAGACACAAGTACAACAAGGTCCACTAAACCACCGCCGATATATTTAAGAGAACAGAACTCCAACCTTTTGGTAAAAAGCCTTATCTCATTAATTGGAGAAAATGAGTTCTATATAACTCCAATTAAGCGCGGCAAAATCAACGAAACTAAAATTCAGGTAACACAAGAAAATAATTATAGAAAAATTGTCTCAGATTTTGAGACTAAAAACAAAAACTTTTATACATATCAACTGAAGAGTGCTAAAGGCCTAACAGTAGTTATAAAAGGAATAGATTCAAGCGTGGATCCGGAAGAGGTAAAGTCTGGCCTTGAAAATAGTGGCTTCAAAGTCAAAAATGTTTCAAACATTAAAAACAGGGAAAAAATCCCCCAACCTATTTTTAGAGTCGAGCTACAGCCAGGCGACTTGAAAATTAAAAAAAATGAATCGCACCCAATCTATAGCTTAAAATACTTGTTGCATCGAAGAGTTACCGTTGAGATGCCACATAAAAAAACTGGACCTATATAATGCATGAACTGTCAAGAATTTGGCCATACCAAAACTTATTGCAAGTTGCCTACCGTTTGCGTTGTATGTGGCGAGTTACACAGTACCGCTAACTGTGACAAAATAAAAGGTGATACCAAAGCAAAAAAATGTAGTAATTGCGGCGGAAACCACACTGCCAACTATAGGGGCTGCCCTCTTTATTCTCTTTTTAAAAATTCGTCGAACAGAAAAACCAATGCTACTCCCGCTCAGCCCAACACTCATTTAAACTACCCACAGTTACCTCAACCGTCGTCTAGCCATAATCAATACTCAAATGTTTTAAAGTCTAACACGACTCTTACTCAACAAAAACCTAATAGTCAATCTTCATACGCTAATATTTTAAAGAGTAACCAGATTCCGGCGCAAAAAACTGTACCAGTAAATGAAGAATCAGGGCATAATTTTAGTCGTATTGAAGCCTCAATAGAGATCCTTATACAAACAGTAAATACATTCACTCTCAACATGTCCTGTATGATGCAGGAAATGTTGAAAATGCAGTCTACCTTGTTGCAGGCTGTATTGAACAAACCATGAACTTAAGAATCTGTTTTTGGAACGCAAACGGCATCTGCCAACACAAAAATGAAATTGAATATTTTCTTCTGGATAAACAAATCGATGTTATGCTTATCTCAGAAACTCGACGTCCCGAAGTTATTTTCGAATTAGTGGATATAATTTCTACGACACCAAGGATCCTCAAGGTAGAGCTTGTGGTGGCTCTGGAATCCTAATAAAAACTCGAATAAAACACTACCTACTAAACGACCTTCGTGAAGAATATCTTCAAGCAACGAACATCTGCATTGAAAATTTTTATCAAAAGCTTGTGATATCATCTGTTTACTCTCCTCCCAGGTTTTCAATTTCAGAGAGTCAATATACCGCATTTTATACAACACTGGGGTCCCGTTTTCTAGCAGCTGGCGACTACAATGCTAAACACACTTTTTGGGGCTCACGTTTAATCAGTCCCAAGGGTCGTGTTTTGTTTGACACAATTTCAAAAATGGGTTTGAATGTAGTTTCAAGTGGTCAGCCAACATATTGGCCAACGGATCGTCAAAAAATTCCTGATGTTATCGACTTTGGGATTATGAAAGGCGTGCCCAGCGAAATGATTGAAGTAGAAGCATCTCTGGATTTGTCTTCAGATCACTCGCCTACTATTATCACTATTTACTCATACACAACTACACCACCAACATGTGATTTACCGCTGACACCTGCACGTATTAACTGGCTGAAATACAAAAAATATTTGAGTGCTCATTGCACGGAAAATATGCCATTGAGAACACCTGCTGACATAGAAAATTCTATTAGGTTGTTTGAAGCACATGCTAAACAAGCTGCTCTTAATGCTTCTTCAATTCAACCAAATCAACAAGCGAGATTTTTTTTTTTTTTTTTTTTTTTTGTGATAATTTTATTATTTATTGAATCTTTAATTATTTAAATTGAATTATCAATAAGTTTTTCAAATCTTAAATCTAAAAAAATATTAAATATAAGTTTAGCCAATGCTAAACAAAATTTTTAATTTCAACGGTTAATTTTTGTTGTTTTACATTTCTCGTGAACGGCTGAGAAAAAGAGTATCCCTTCTTTTCAGCCGGGTGTGGCCTCTATAATGAAGAATATTGCGCGCAAGTGGATTTGGGTGCAACTCAAGTTTTTTTATATATTTTTTCGCGTGTTTTGAAAATACTGTCTTCACCAACGGAACGTCTAGGTCTTTATGAATTCGATGGTTTCTGACATACCAGGGGGCTGCTGTAATTGTACGTAGAATTTTATTTTGTCGCCTTTGAATTTTTTCGACATTTGATGCTGAGGCAGTGCCCCATAACTGGATTCCATAGAACCATATTGGTTTCAGGATCGCGTTGTATAATAGTAGTTTACAGTCTAGGCTTAGTATAGAATTTCTTCCAATAAGCCAATTCATTTGAGCTGCTTTTAATTTCATTTGAGTCAGCTTTGCGTCTATATGCGATTTCCATGTTAAACGACGATCAAGATGAACGCCTAGATATTTGACTACAGTGTGTTGTGGTATAGTCTCGGTGTTAATTTTTATAGGCGGGCATGTTTGCATGCGCAACGTAAAAGTGACGTGTGCACATTTCTGCTCGTTAACTTTTATACGCCATTGTTTGAGCCATTTTTCCAGTTTGGATATATATTCTTGTAAGTTGCGGGAAGCTTCCACAAGATTTTCGTGAACGCTTAAAAAGGCTGTATCATCCGCAAATGTTGATGTATGAATGTTACTGCTTAACGGTAAGTCAGAGGCATATATTAAATAAAGTAAGGGTCCGAAGATACTGCCTTGAGGGACTCCGGCTTCAATCGACTGCGGAGGGCTTAAAAAATTGCCTTCCCTAACTACAAATTTACGTTCCATCAAATAGCTTTTTAAAAGCTTTACGATGTTTGCTGGTAGATTTTGTGTTAATTTATTGAAAAGACCTTCGTGCCATACTTTATCGAAAGCTTGTGAGACCTCAATAAAGAGCGCAGAGCAGTATTTCTTTTTTTCAAAAGTGTCTCTAACGACATTCACTAGTCTGTGAGTTTGTTCAATTGTGCTATGTTGACTGCGAAAACCGAATTGATGATCTGGAATACATCCATTACTAGTCACTATAGGCATCAGCTTGCTCATACACAGCTTTTCAAATAGTTTTGAAATGTTAGACAGTAAACTAATAGGCCGATAGGATTCAACCTTTGTATGATCCTTGCCGGGCTTTGGTATCATAGTAATTAGCGAAACCTTCCATTCTTTAGGATAGTGTTCTAGGCGTAGAATACTGTTAAAAATGAATAGTATTATTCTTTTTGCAGTGTAAGGCAATTCTTGAAGCATTTTGTTGCTTATTTTGTCGACACCTGGGGCTTTTCTGGTGTTAAGATTAGTAATAGTATTTTCAATCTCCGTCATGTTAAAACTCATCGGTATTTCTGGTAAAGGGACGACTGGTGGCAGTTCAACAATATCAGCAGAAATATTCGGAGTGAAAACTTTTTCTAAGTGTTCAACAAAAAGTGCACCTTTTTCATCATCAGTTTTTGCCCAGTCACCATTTGGGGCTCGTAATGGGGGTTTGCATATCACCGGCCTTTTTAGTCCTCTGGTTGCACGCCACAGTGAATAATCTGTTTGTGGTGTTGCATCTAGCTCTTGAAGGAATTTTTGAAGGGAAGCTGTTTTTTGAGTTTGCAAAACTTTCCTAAGCTGCTTGGTACACTCCTTAAGCCTTAATTTTAGCTGGGGCGATCTGTAGCGCTGCCAATCTCGTCGAGCTCTCCGTTTTTCAGTCAATAGCCTTTCTATATCTACAGAAAAAATATTGTTAAATCTCACTGGTTGCTTTATTTCATTTGAAGTAGCATTAAAAGCAGCTTGTTTAACATGCGCTTCAAACAACCTGAGAGAATCGTCTATGTCTGAAGGTGTTCTCAGCGGCATTTTTTCCGAGCAATGAGCACTCAGATATTTTCTGTATTTCAGCCAGTTAATGCGTGCAGATGTCGTCGCTAAATCACATGTTGTGTGTGAGTAAATAGTGACAATAGTAGGCGAGTGGTCTGAAGATAAGTCCAAAGATGCTTCAACTTCAACCATCTCGCTGGGCACGCCTTTCACAATTCCAAAGTCGATAACATCAGGAATTTTTTGTCGATCTGTTGGCCAATATGTTGGCTGTCCACTTGAAACTACATTCAAACCCATTTTAGATATTGTGTCGAATAAAATTCGTCCCTTAGGTGTAATTAAACGTGAACCCCAAAATGTGTGTTTAGCATTGTAGTCGCCAGCTGCTAGAAAACGGAGGCCCAGTGATTTATAAAAAGCCGTATATTGACTCTCGGTAATTGAGAATCTGGGGGGCGAATAGACAGATGATATTACAAGTTTTTGATAGTAAGTTTCGATGCAGATGTTCGTTGCTTGAAGATAATATTCACAAAAATCATTCAACAGGTGGTGTTTTATTCGCGTTTTTATTAGGATTCCCGAACCACCACAAGCTCTGCCACGGGGATCCTTGGTGTCGTAAAAATTATATCCACTAATTCTGAAACAGCTTCGAGATGTCAAATGAGTTTCTGAGATAAGCATAACATCGATTTGTTTATCCTGAAGAAAATATTCTATTTCGTTTTTATGTTGGCAGATGCCGTTTGCGTTCCAAAAACAGATTTTTAAGTTCATGGTTTGCTTAGTACAGCCTGCAACAAGGTAGACTGCATTTTCAACATTTCCTGCATCATACAGGACATGTTGAGAGTAAATGTGTTTACTGTTTGTATTAGGATCTCTATCGAGGCTTCAATACGACTAATATTATGCCCTGATTCTTCATTAGCTGGTACAGTTTTTTGCGCCGGAGTCTGGTTACTCTTTAAAATATTAGCGTATGAAAATTGACTATTAGGTTTTTGTTGAGTTCTTACTCGTGTTAGACTTTACAACATTTGAGTATTGATTATGGCTAGACGACGGTTGAGGTAACTGAGGGTAGTTTAAAGGGGTGTTGGGCTGAATAGCATTTGTTTTTCTGTTCGACGAATTTTTAAAAAAAGAGTAAAGAGGGCAGCCTCTATAGTTAGCACTGTGGTTTCCACTGCTATTGCCGCATTTTTTTGCCTTGGTATCATCTTTTATTTTGCCACAGCTAGCGGTACTGTGCAACTCACCAAATTCAACGCAAACGGTAGGCAACTTGCAATAAGTTTTGGTATGGCCAAATTCTTGACAGTTCATGCATTGGATAGGTCCATTTTTTTATGTGGCATCTCCACTGTAACTCTTCTGTGTAACAAGTACTTTAGATTATAGATTGGGTGCGATTCATTTTTTTTTAATTTTCAAGTCACCTGGCTGTAGCTCGACTCTAAAAATAGGTTGGGGGATTTGTTCCCTATTTTTGATGTTAGAAACATTTGAAACCATTATTTTCAAGGCCAGACTTAACCTCTTCTGGATCCACAATAGAGTCTACACCTTTTATTACGACGGTTAGACGTTTAGCACTCTTTAATTGGTACCTATACAAATTTTTGTTTTTTGACTCAAGGTCAGAAACTATTTTTCGGTAATTACTTTCTTGCACCACCTGGATTTTTGTTTCGTTAATATTTCCGCGCTTAATTGGAGTTACATAGAACTCATTTTCTCCAATTAATGAGATAAGGCTTTTTACCAAAAGGTTGGAGTTCTGTTCTTTTAAATATATCGGCGGTGGTTTAGTGGACCTTGTTGTACTTGTGTCTTCATCGACTTGTTCATTCAAAATCGCAAAACGATTTTCAGAATGTTTAATATTATTTTTCCCATCTTTGGGCATTTTCGCCGTTGACGCTATTTCAGCTGATTTGGGACTTCTTCCCCTTTTTAGCACGGTTATGTATCTGTCCATACCAGTTTGGATTTTATTATCACTATTTTCACTCACTGCATTTACAATTTTGTGCACGTTGGTCACCTGGGTATTTATTGTTTGTTTGTTTGTTTGTACAGCTAAGCTGACAAGTTTGCTGATGGGTGCAATTGTTGTTGCTTCTTGATCACTATTTAACATGTTCAGAGATAATGATCGCGCACGAGTATTTGTGTTTACTGTTAAATTCAGGTTTTTGTTAAATTCATTTTTTTTACTGTCGTCATCAGCAACTAAAGTTATATATTGCACATTCCTACTGCTTGTAGGATTATTGTTGTTTTTTTCAGAAGATGAACTCATCAGAGTTCTCTTTTTTATTTTCACTTATATTAGTTTGTGTATGCAAATATTTATGTGTATTGCACACAAGCAAAAAATAAAATAAAACCAGTAAAATAACTGTTCAATAAATGTTTTGTTTTTTTTATATTTTTTGTGACTTGAAAATTTTTTTTTTCTTTTATATTTTTTTTTTTATATTCAGTTGCGACGATTATAAAAACGCGTCTGTTCACTATGAGAGTTGAAACACGAAAAAAAGAACAAGCGAGATTTAACAATATTTTTTGTGCAGATGTAGAAAGGCTATTGACTGAAAAACGGAGAGCTCGACGAGAATGGCAACGTTACAGATCGCCTCAGCTAAAATTAAGGCTTAAGGAGTGTACCAAGCAGCTAAGAAAAGTTTTACAATCACAAAAAACAGCTTCGCTTCAAAAATTTCTGCAAGAACTCGATGCAACACCATTAACAGATTATTCGCTGTGGCGTGCAGCCAGAGGACTTAAAAGACCAGTGATTTGCAAACCACCATTACGAGCCTCTAATGGTGACTGGGCAAGAACTGATGCTGAAAAAGGTGATCTATTTGTTAAGCACCTAGAAAAAGTATTTACCCCGAATATTTCTGCTGATATTGTTGAACTGCCACCAGTCGTCTCTTTACCAGAAATACCGATGAGATTTAACATGACGGAGATTGAAAATACTATTACTAGTCTTAACACCAGAAAAGCCCCAGGTGTCGACAAAATAAGCAACAAAATGCTTCAACAACTGCCTTATATTGCAAAAAGAGTTATACTCTTCATTTTTAGTAGTATTTTACGGCTGCAATACTATCCTGCAGAATGGAAGGTTTCGATGATTATTATGATACCAAAGCCCGGCAAGGATCATACGAAGGTTGAATCCTATCGGCCTATTAGTTTATTGCCCAACATTTCAAAACTATTTGAAAAGCTGTATATGAGCAAGCTGATGCCTATAGTGACTAGAAGTGGTTGCATTCCAGATCATCAATTCGGTTTTCGCAGACAACATAGCACTATTGAACAAACTCACAGACTTGTGAACGTAGTTAGAGACACCTTTGAAAAGAAGAAATTTTGCTCTGCGCTCTTTATAGATGTTTCTCAAGCTTTCGATAAAGTATGGCACGAAGGTCTTATCCACAAATTAACACGCAATCTCCCCGCAAACATCGTCAAGCTTTTAAAAAGCTATTTAGAGGAACGAAAATTTGTAGTTAGGGAAGGTAATTTTTTAAGCCCTCCGCAGTCGATCGAAGCCGGAGTTCCCCAAGGCAGCATCTTCGGTCCCTTACTTTATTTAATTTATGCCTCTGACTTACCGTTAAGCAATAACATTCATACATCAACATTTGCTGATGATACAGCTTTTTTAAGCGTCCATGAAAATCCAGTAGAAGCTTCCATCAACTTGCAAGGGTATATATCCAAATTGGAAAAATGGCTTAAACAATGGCGTATAAAAGTTAACGAACAGAAATGTGTACACGTCACTTTTACGTTGCGAAGGGAAACATATCCGCCTATACAAATCAACACTGAGACTATTCCGCAACATACTGTAGTCAAATATCTAGGCGTTCACCTTGATCGCCGTTTGACATGGAAATCGCATATAGACGCAAAGTTGATGCAAATGAAATTAAAAACTGCCCAAATTAATTGGCTTATGGGAAGAAATTCTATACTGAGCCTAAACTGTAAACTTCTACTATACAACGCGATCCTGAAACCAATATGGTCCTATGGAATCCAGTTATGGGGCACTGCCTCAGCATCGAATGTCGAAAGAATTCAAAGGCGACAGAATAAAATTCTACGTACAATAACAGCAGCCCCCTGGTATGTCAGAAACCATCGAATTCATAAAGACCTAGACGTTCCGTTAGTGAAGACAGTATTTTCAAAACACGCGAAAAAATATATAAAAAAACTTGAGTTGCACCCAAATCCACTTGCGCGCAATATTCTTCATTATAGAGGCCACACCCGGCTGAAAAGAAGGGATACTCTTTTTCTCAGCCGTTCACGAGAGATGTAAAACAACCAAAATTAACCGTTGAAATTAAAAATTTTTGTTTAGCATTGGCTAAACTTACATTTAATATTTTTTAGATTTAAGATTTGAAAAACTTATTGATAATTTAATATAAATAATTAAAGATTCAATAAATAATAAAATTATCAAAAAAAAAAAAAAAGAATGTTTATTTAAGCAATAGGTCTTTTGATTTATTATATATACATACATATATTGTTGTTTATATTTATATTTATTTTCAATATTTCGCTAACAATTTGTTAGCATCCTCAGGAAAATTTTATAAATTATTTGAAATTCTAATATTGATTTGTGTATTGGGTGTCATAAAATTTTTTCAATAATATTTTTTTTTTTTTTTTTTTTTTTTTTTTTATGGAAAAAGTCTAGGAAAATTTAACTACAGTATATAAAAAGGTTTTTGTATGAAATGTCACAAAATTGTTTCCAAATTTTAACATAAAAAAAAAATTATTGAAAATGAGTTAAGTATTGGATAGATATAAATTTTTTTAACATAGAAAAAATTATTAAAAATGTTATGTTATAAAAATAGTTTTGAAAAAAATTTTAACATTGAATTCAATATATCAACACAATTACCATTAAAATGTATAGTATGTATCTAGGCTGTTATTTCATATATAAATATCAAAAAGTATTAACAAATTTTTTAAGGTTTATAAAAGTTAAGAATAATAAAAATCCTACAGGAAATTAAATTATTATTGGTGTAAAACCAAGGAGCAATAATGTGATTAATTTCCTGTGGGACCATAATATAATTATAATTATATGTAATTAAAAAACAAAACAACAAAAATTCATAGTATAAACAAGAAACAATCATTTAACATTTAGATTTTTACTAACTAAATATCTATAATTCTGCGCTAAATTTTCTGTATCTACTTTGAAATTTATTCTTTGTGTTATTGGTGTATTAATTATCTCTAACATTTCTAACATCAAACGCTGTTTATAATTATTTTCTGTATTCAGAATTGAAACATTTTCAAAGTTAGGAAAGTGAACTAATCTGGAACAATGAGATGACAAGGCTGTCTTCTGTGAATTGATATGCCTATATTTTTGATCTGACTTATGACCTGCTATTCTCGTTTTTAATTTATTTTTGGTAGTACCTACATATACCATGTTACAATTCTCCCCATCATTTCCCTGCAAGGTATTTTGTAAACTACATTCGATCTATCCCATTTAACAATTTTGTCCTTAGTTCTACTAAATAATTTACTTAAAGTGTTATAGGTTCTATGACCTCTTCTATATTTGTTTGTATCAAAAATCTTTGATTTTGTCAATCTCTCTGAAATCTCAGGAATATACGTTAATGATTTGTATATTCTCTGTTCTGTATTACTATCTATATTATTAATTATTTTATGTGTATTTATATATTAATTTATTAATTAAAGAAATACGATAATCATTTTCTCTCAAAATACTTCTTATCTTCCTCTCATTCTTGTTGTGAAACTGTTTGTCACTTTTAGTTAAAACTCTTTCTATGAAATTTCTAGCTGTATTAATAATAATATGTTTGCTATGTTTAGAATAGTAATTAATTAACCTTCCCGATGCTGTTGATTTCTGGTACCAATCTATCAATAATCTATTATCTTTTCTAATAATACTAGTATCTAGATAATTAATCCTTGAGTTATATTCCTTTTCAACAGTAAATTTAATATTAGAATTAAATTCATTAAATTTCAAAAGCACCTTATCAATTTCACATTCAGGAATAATACAAAACAGATCATCTACATACTTAGTCATCAATCTGGGAATCGTATTCAGTTTTTGAATAGATAAATCCAATAATTTCTCCATAAATATATCTGCAACAATCTGCTGGAGATCCCATTGGAAGACGATTTTGTTGCATAAATATATTTCCATTATATTGAAAATATCTACTATCTTCTATGCAAAATTTTAATATACGTAAAAATAAATCCTTATCTATATTTGTATAATCCTTAATCATATCCCATTTTTCTTCAATGGTATTTATCGCAACATCAACAGGTATACTGGGAAATAAAGACACAACATCAAAAGAAATCAATATTTCATCATTTGAAATCTGTTGATATTTTATCCTGTTTTTAAACTCTACAGAATTCTTTATATTATATCTAGAGTTCTTCGTAATATTCCGTAAAATATTTGTTATGTTTTTACATAATATGATGGAGAATTAATAAAAGAACATATAGGCCTTAATGGAAAACTTTCCTTATGGATCTTTGATAATCCATATAAACGCGGTGTAATAGCAACGTTAGTTTTAAGCCTATTTTTCTCAGTAGAAGTTACTATTTCCTTCCTACATAATTCTTCAACTATATTATTGTTAATTTTTTGTAACTTGCTAGTTGGGTCTCTATTTAATAAAGTATATTCTCTAGTATCTCCTATAATATCATTAATCCTAGAATTATAATCAAGTCTATTAATTGCTACAGTAGTATTACTTTTATCTGAATTAACAATAAATATATCCCTGTGTTTTTTTAAAAATCTATCAGCTATATTTACCTTATCTATCATAAACCTATCTCTATTAGATAATCTATTTTTATTTAAATGATTATCAATAACTGCTGTTAATCTATTTCTTGTTCTTCCTTTCTATTAAAAGTTCTTCTCCTTCAGAAATTATTTTTAAAATAGGAAATTCGTTTGCTTTTATCGGTAAAGCATGTTTTTTCAAATTTTATGACACCAAATACACAAATCAATATTAGAAATTTTCAAATAATTTATAAAATTTTCCTAAAGATGCTAACAAATTGTTAGCGAAATATCGAAAATAAATATAAATATAAACAACAATATATTAAATCAAAAGACCTATTGCTTAAATAAACATTCTAATAAAAAAAAAGTGTTATATACATATATTTGAATAATAAAACTAAATACATTTTTGTTTTAAACTCAAAATTTTTATAATATGCAAATAAATTAGTGAACAAACAAATATACATTGAACTTAAATTTTAAAATAATAAAGAAAGTTTGGAGAAAATCCAAAAACATATGTTTTTTTTTTTTTTTTTTTTTTGATAAATTTTATTATTTATTGAATCTTCAATTATAAATTATCAATGAGTTTTTCAAATCTTTAATCTAAAAAATATCAAAACATATGTGAGTGAAAACATGTCAAAACATGTCAAAACATCATGCCGTTCGGATACAACACCTCTGATTTCAATGAAATTCACCACAACTGTTGTATGTTATTGGACTTTAACAAAACATAAATTTTCAGACCCCAGATACTTTCGGGTTCCGAAATATGACGTAATAAAAGTTGTGAAAAATGTTAAAAAATCACAAAAATCTCCTTACAAAAAGCGATAGAACTTTTGAACTATGCAAGATAATTTAGTTTTTTGGTATCGTTTTAAAGGTCAAAGTACACCCTTTAAAATTATATGCATATTGTGTTTTTTAAGAAAAGGTCAAAGGTCATTTTTTGGGGTCTTGTGTTTAAAGATCCATATCTGAAAAAGCATATTTCTTAAAATTCTTAAAAATATATGTCAATACAAGAAATATGGCACAAAGCGCCCACGCTTTTTTCGCAATAATACTAGTATTTTTTCATTCATTTTTGTTTTAATTTTATTTTGAAAATTATTTTTGTTTATTTTTATTTTGAAAATTATTTTTAACTTTTTAGTTCGATGTTCTTCAGAAACATGTTTTTTAGTTTTCCTTAATTACATTTATTTTTTTAGTTTCATATGCAATAAAAGCGTGTTTTTTAGTTTTTTTAAACTATATTTATTTTTTACTTTTTAGTCCAATTTATTTTTAAAATATGTTTTTATAATTTTTTTTATGTTAAAAAATATTATTATTATATCCAATCAGTTTAGCAGAACGTATCAGTACCGATTTCAAGGCCGCTACACCTCTCATCAGCGTTCAATTGTCCATCTTTACAATTTTCGTAAAGTGGATACTAATTGGGAAGAAAAAAGAGAGCTTTGATGTTTCGCATGAACTGAGGTTTATGTGTATGTGTGGCCTAAAGGGATGGATTTTCATTTTACTAATTCTTCTATTAGTAAATCATGAATGAAAATATATTTTTAAATTGGGGGATATCGGTTTAGTTTTCAGTGCTAGATTAAGGAAAAATTAAGCACGATAACAAGACTAATTAAGAATAACTGGCTGCTGGAGCGTATGATGAATATTTCGTGGTTTTCCAAAGAGAATAACACACATACGCTTGGTAGTGCGATAATATTAAAAACATACAAACATACCCACAAGTCATATATGACTGCGATCAACGCCACTGTGGTGAACAGAAGTCACTTACAGAAAACGGCGATAATGTAAACATATTGTCATTGAGTTAAATTGTGGTTGATCTGTTGTTTTCGGCCACACATGATGATTTATTGGAGGCATTTAATAAGAATGGCTTCTCATATTACAATTTGCATTTATCCTATAAGTTTAGCTTTCGACAGAGAGGACCATTTTTGCGTGTCAGCATAAATGATTTTCTTTCATGAAGCTAATAGCCAAATAAAACACAAGCAAGTTTAATGTTTACGTTTAAGTTTATTCTTTGTGTGTTCTTAATGAAACACAAGCGAGTTTAATGTTTAATGTTTACGTTTAAGTTTATTCTTTGTTCAATACTAATACTTTCATAATTATAAGAACGATCTTTGTAAAACTTGTAAATAAAGAACAGATCTATTCAAGAACTCAAAGCGTTTGGTTTATAAAACGGAAAAATATATAATTGGCGCAGTCGGTAGGATATTGAGTGAAAAACAATATCCTGTGATGCGAACGAAATAAAATAAAAATAGTTGTAAAAACTATTGGACTTATAAATTTAAATAAATTCATAATCAATAAAAATAAAACAATCAAATAAAAGTTAAATTATAAATAGGACTCAAATTAATTAACAGAAATATTTGAAAAATAATAAAAACGTAAAAGAAACGAAATCCAAATTAATAGTAAACAACGTTGATATCTTAAGAAAAAGTTTTTTCTGAGATAGTGAAACAAGAATTTTAAAAGAAATCTAAATTGTTTTAAAAATAATAAAATAAATAATATAATATGGCTTTGAATTTGAGTGAATGCTTGCGCGAGGCAAGGAGTGTTCCAGTTTTTAATGGAAACAATGAATACACCTTATCCAACTATCTAAGAGATATAAATTCTGTTCTACGTATAACACCAGAGGAGCATCAAACCATAATTAAAACAATACTAATCAACAAACTACAAGCTAAGGCTCTGAGATCCATAGAAACCCTAATGAATCCAACATGGGAGGATATCCTGAGAAAACTTAAAGAAGACCTTGGAATCAAAAAATCCTTCTTCCAATTGAGGACAGAGGCTCTGAACACGAAGGCGAGTAGCATAGAGGAACTGCATTATAAATTAAGAAAAATTTTGGCGGAAATGAATACAAAATTTAATTTAAATCCTGTAGACATATCCTTTACTCCTAGTAATAATGAGAAAATTATCTTTGATATATATATAAATTTTTTACCTCTATATATTAGATCCTTGCTCTTACAAAATAATATCACAACTATAGAATCAGCTAGTACTTTTTATATTCAAAATAACATATTAAAAGATATTAAATTAATTAACAGAACCCAAATTCAATTTAAAGAAATCCGTTATAACAATCAAAATAATAATCAAAATTTTAGAAATAATGGAAATAATAACATTGGAAATTTTAGG
The DNA here is from genome assembly GCA_947311025.1 of Lypha dubia. Taxonomy (NCBI): domain Eukaryota; kingdom Metazoa; phylum Arthropoda; class Insecta; order Diptera; family Tachinidae; genus Lypha; species Lypha dubia. The sequence continues at coordinate 49,437,963 of OX371262.1, forward strand.
AATAATGATTGGAATACGTCAGGTAATCATAGAAATAACTTTGGAAATTTTAGAAATAATGATTGAAATACATCAGGTAATCATAGAAATAACTTTGGAAATTTTAGGAATAATAATTGGAATACGTCAGGTAATCATAGAAATAACTTTGGAAATTTTAGAAATAATGATTGGAATACATCAGGTAATCATAGAAATAACTTTGGAAATTTTAGACGTGACGAGAATAGAAACTCAGGGAATTTGAGAAATAACAACAGACAGGAACCAATGGAAGTGGAAAATTTACAGGTAGTGGAAAATTTTCAACAGGGGCCTCGGGTGGCCGATTACCCATAGTATTATTAACCTTTAATAGTAAAAAGTTGAAATGTTTGATTGATACAGGAGCGGCGACAACATTGGGCGATTACGATACTTTTTCAAACTTATATAAAATACAAAAATTAACCAAGCCAATTCAATTGAACTCTTTGGGGGGTTGTTCCATACTAACTGAGGAGGTGATCTCTACACTTCCAGAGGAGTTCGATTTACCAGACAAAACAATGTCAATCAAACTTACAAATCTTAAAAATAAAGAATTTGAATGTATAATAGGAAATAATATTTTGATGCCTCTGAAAGCGAATATAAATTATGGAACGGAAGGGTTGACATTGAGTAACTCTTTTGTACCATTTTTTGAAGGGACAAACGAATTTGAAATTGATTATGATGAAGTACATAATTTGGAAAAATGTGAAGTACGTTTTGAAAATTTGCAATCTAATATTTTGAATGAGAATGAAGCTAAGGAATTAAAAAGATTTTTTTATAGGCATAGGAATACGTTTTACCAAGATGGTCAATTTTTAACTGCTACTCCAATAATAAAACATAGTATCCGTACCAGCACGGATAAACCAATTTATTCCAGATTGTATAAATACCCTCAGGTACATGAAAGCGAGATCGGTAAGCAAATAGATGAAATGCTCGATCAAGGTATTATAAGAGCGAGTAAATCACCTTATAATTCGCCTTTGTGGATAGTAAAAAAGAAATCGGATAATTCTAATAAAGAAAAATGGCGTATAGTCATAGATTATAGGGGCTTGAACAGCGTAACAGTAGATGATAAATTCCCGATACCCGATATAAGCTCCATGTTCGATAAGTTGGGTCGTGCCCAATATTTTTCGGTTATTGATTGATAGTCTTAGGGTTCAGTTTGATAAGTGCAGATTTTTAGCACAGCAGGTGGAATTTTTGGGTCACATAATAACAAAAGAAGGTATTAAACCTGACCCAGGTAAAATAAAAGCGATAAATGGAGTATCATTGCCAACAACAGTAAAACAAATAAAGTCATTTCTTGGATTGACAGGTTATTATCGCAAGTTCATGAAGAATTATTCGCTTATTGCTTCGCCCATCATAAAGTATTTAAAGAAAAATATGAAAATTGACGAAAGGGATTCGAAGTATATTGATGCTTTCAAGAAACTTAAAGAACTAATAACAACATACCCAATCTTGGCCTTTCCGGATTTTAATAAGAGGTTCGTTGTAACCACTGACGCTAGTAACAGCGCATTGGGAGCTGTATTGAGTCAAGATGATAAACCTGTATGTTACGCAAGCCGTACGTTGAATGATCATGAAAGGAATTATTCAACCATTGAGAAGGAATTGTTGGCTATCATTTGGGCATTGAAATATTTTAGAAGATATGTTTATGGAAGAAAATTTTTGGTTCAAACAGACCATCAGCCATTGAAATGGCTGCATTCCATGAAAGAGCCAAATTCAAAAATGGCAAGATGGAGAATACAACTGAGTGAATATGATTTTGATATCGATTATGTAAAGGGCAAAAATAATAAGGTGGCAGATTTCTTGAGCCGAGTTGATCAAAAGGATGATTCAGAAGAACATCAGGCTTTTCAATTGGATGATAACGAAGTACAAACAGTACACAGTGGTGAAGAAGATTTAAATGTTTTAAGATCAGCGACGGAATTGTTAATAAATATAGAACTCAGATACGCATTCTGAAGACTAAAAATAAGACTAAGGAAAAGATATTTGATAAATATTTAATTTTATTTATAGAAGAGTCAGATTTATTATGCGAAAAATATTTAGAAAACTTTTTTAGAGAAAACATAAATAAGGGTACCATTGGAATATATTGTGAATTGGATAACTCTAAATATAACGTTATTCAACAGAAATTAATACAGATTTTTAATAATGATAGGAAAGTGAAATTCACTAAATGTAGATTTTTGGCAATAGACCTAGTTGAAGGAAACCAACTTTATGATGTCATAAAGAAAACTCATGAAGAAACTAATCACAGGGGTGTTGTAGAGAATTTTGAAGAATTGAAAGAAACATATTTCTGTCCTAACCTAGTGAAGCATATAAATAAATATGTTAATAGTTGCAGAATTTGTATCGAAGCTAAATATGATCGTAATCCAATAAGAAAACCTTTTAGCAACACGGAAACACCTTCAAAACCAAATCAAATAGTCCATATGGATATCTTTCATGTGGAGAAACAATACTTTTTAACAACAATAGACAGATTTACAAAATTAGGTAGCGCTCACAGGTTGTCAGACAAAAATATGATTACTGTTACGACAAAATTACAAGAAAGAATAGCGTTGTTAGGCAAACCAGAACTTTTGGTTATGGATAATGAGTTTGACAACTATTTAATTGTTCTTTTCTGCAGAGAAAATAATATTCGGGCTCATTTTACTACTCCGCATTCTCACACTGGGAATTCGGATATCGAAAGATTGCATTCAACAGTGCTTGAACACATTAGAATAATAAAAATTGGGGAGGAAAAGACTGATACAGAGGAACTTGTGATTAGAGCAATAGGTTATTATAATAATACCATTCATTCAACAACAAGGCAAAAGCCCATGGACTTTATAAATGGAATAGATTTAAACTTCAAAGAGGTTTCAGACAGAATGGATAAAAGGAAAAGACATTTGATAGGGAAAGTAAATATAAACAGAAAAAAAATTCCTGCTGTGAATCCTGAGAATATGTTCATGAAAAATCCAAAAGCAGAGAGACAAAAAACTGCCAAAAGATACACAAAACATAATCGTAGCAACCCTAATAAGATCGATATTGCGCGAGTCAAGCGACCATTAAAACTTTTTTCGTGAATTTCAGATAATTGTGGCGATGGTATTGATTTTGGTAGTGCAAACGGGCAACAGTGCTGAAATAATAATAAACAAAATAGAAACTGAGGCAGGATATGTAATGGTGGAGAGTCAGCCCGTTACTCTTATTCAAGGTTACTCAAAACTCATACATGAAATTGACCTTAAAGAGATAGAGGACACCATCAATAAAGTTAAAACGAGCGTTTCAGGTAACATGAAATTAAAACAGGGATGGATGATATTGAATTTACAGAGAGATGTTGAGGAGTTGGAACATTCATTGTTGACAATAGGCAAACATGATAATAGAGAAAGAAGAGCATTAATTGATGTGGGAGGTAGAGCAATTAAGTGGGTATTTGGAAACCTGGACGATGAAGACAAACAGGAAATTGATAATCACTTCAAGAATATAGATATTAATCAGCGTAATATAATAAATAATCTTAATAAACAAATAACAATAAATAGCGATATGCAGAAGTATATGTTAAACGTTAAATTGATTTTGGAATCCCACAAGGAATTGTTTGGTGGAACACATTATAAAGAATTAGAAAATAAATTGGAACTTATAAAATATAATCATTTGACGTTATTGATAAATAAAATAAAAGACAAAATTGAAAGAATACAAGATAATATAATGAGTTCTAAGCACCAGACAATGAACAGATTCTTTTTGACTGATAAAGAAATAGATTTTTTTCAAATTGATAGCGATAAGCTAAGATATGTTAAGTGTTCCTTGGGAAAACTCTCAAGAGATGTGATATTGTTTGTGGTATCAATTCCACAGTTTTTTGCAAGTGATCACAAATCAGTGTTAATACTTCCAATACCGAATGCAGACTATATGCAACTAAATTTAGAGATTTCTAAGGTTGTAAACATAAAAAATGAAACATTCTATGTAAATCAAGAAAATTATATAAAAAATTTAGAGAGAACAAATAATTGCATTAATAATATTATAAAAAATTCTTATGTCGAATGTACAAAAAGAAAATTTACACAAGAAGTAATACAAGAAGTGGATATTGGAAACGTTTTATTGATAAATATTAATTCCACTTTGATAAGCACTTGTAATGAATATAAATATAAGCTAATTGGAAATTATTTGATAAACTTTGAAAATTGTGAAATAGAGATCGGCAAATATAAAATAAAAAGATTTGAAAGTGAAATGGATATTGTTGTTCCTGAACAACAAGGGATGGAGAATGATATCAATAATATTACTGAACTAATTGAAATTCCAAGGTTTGATAACCTTCAGGAAATAAAATTTATAGGCCGAATTCTAAAAAACTTAATTTCACCAACATATAATATAAAAAACTCCATAGAACTCAAAGAAAAACTAGAAAACATAAAAATAGAAAGGGATGATATTATAGTCTCCTTCGACGTCATATCCCTGTTCACTAATATACCGATCTATATAGCAATCAAAAACATACTTGCAAAATGGGACACCATAAAAACACTTACAAACATACCCAGACAACAATTTTTAAAACTATTACAATTTTGCTTAAACGACAACAATTATTTTACATACGACAAAAAATTTTATCATCAAACATATGGTATGCCCATGGGTAATCCATTATCTCCGACAATAGCAGATATAGTGCTCGACAATCTTTTAGACGAAGTAATTAAAGAATTAGGGGAAAATAACGTACAAATAAAACACATATCCAAATACGTTGACGACCTGTTTGCAGTAATAAAACATAAGGATGCAGAAATCATTTTGGATTTATTAAATAAGTATCACAAAAAGATACAATTTACAATGGAGAAAGAGATTAACATGGAATTACCATATCTGGATATGAAAATTATAAAAAACAATGAAAAATTAATAACAAATTGGTACACAAAAACTACATATTCAGGACGAATAATAAATTACTTTTCTACACAACCTATAGGAATGAAAATAAATACGGCAACAAATCTAATAAAAAAAGTACTGACCTTAAGCCATGATAAATATAAAGCAGAAAATATGGGAAAAATTAAATCAATATTAAAAAATAACAGTTATCCAACTAATATCATAAATAAATTAATACATAAAACAATTAAAAACAATAATAATAAAAAAACAATACTACAGAAAGATGACATAATTTTTCATAGTATACCATATGTACCAAAATTAACAGAAAACAAACTCTTAAACGAGATCATAAAAGTGGAAAAAACGAAAATAGCACACAAATCCAACAATACAATAAGGCATTTATTTACGCGCAAAAAAACAAAAATAAATAAGATGAAAATTGACAGTGTTGTGTACGAAATAAAATGTGGTGGCAACGATGTAGAAAAATGCGATAAAATATATGTGGGGACAACAAAAAGAAGACTAGAAACAAGAATAGCGGAACACACCACAGACGTTGAAAAGGGAAAAGAAAGCACGGCACTATCTCAACATATAAAAGAGAGCAAACATAATATGTGTTTTAAAGATGTAAAAATTTTAGACAGAGAAATAAAACACAATAAACGTTACACTTTGGAGAGTCTACGAATACAGGAACGGATCAAACACGCAATGAACACAAAGGAAGACAAAGACAACACCAAATTACAATATGCAATAGCAATATTAACTGACTAATCTGTGATAAACAATTGAAACCTATACTGTGATAAATTGTGTTGTGCCATATTTATTTACATACATATATATCTATTTATAAAAATTTTTCTAACTACATATGTAATTATATTGTGATGTCCTGGTTTTTTAATTTTAATAATTTTTAAAGTTAACTTATGTCGTGATGTCCACTTTTAAATTTTATAAACCAAATGCTTTAAAATAGTAAGTTTATATACATATAAAAATATACACATAAATATTTATATTGTAATAAATAATTTAATTTAAATTTATTAGATTTTCAAAAATAAAGAAAGCTCCTGAAGAAGTTGGAAAAAAGCCAACGAAACGTCGAGCAAATGTAATATAACATCAACAATTACAAACAACATTGTTTTATTAGAATCGTAAAACAATAACTGACCAAAAAATCAGCCTGTAGGAAACCCCTAATAATACTAAAAATAAAAGAAATGTTGACTGAGAAAAATAATATGTATCATACTTATATACTTTATGTAATAGTTCTAAGTGTTGTTTGTGTTTTGGTGGCTTTAAAGTTGAGAAAATGTTCGTTTCGATGGGACTCGAAACGTGGGGAGGGGCAAGTCATATATGACTGCGATCAACGCCACTGTGGTGAACAGAAGTCACTTACAGAAAACGGCGATAATGTAAACATATTGTCATTGAGTTAAATTGTGGTTGATCTGTTGTTTTCGGCCACACATGATGATTTATTGGAGGCATTTAATAAGAATGGCTTCTCATATTACAATTTGCATTTATCCTATAAGTTTAGCTTTCGACAGAGAGGACCATTTTTGCGTGCCAGCATAAATGATTTTCTTTCATGAAGCTCATAGCCAAATAAAACACAAGCAAGTTTAATGTTTACGTTTAAGTTTATTCTTTGTGTGTTCTTAATGAAACACAAGCGAGTTTAATGTTTAATGTTTACGTTTAAGTTTATTCTTTGTTCAATACTAATACTTTCATAATTATAAGAACGATCTTTGTAAAACTTGTAAATAAAGAACAGATCTATTCAAGAACTCAAAGCGTTTGGTTTATAAAACGGAAAAATATATAATTCACAGGTGAAGTTAATAAAAGCTATAAAAAAATGTATTTGTATTGTGTGGTAATACATAAAAATGTAGTATAGTTTAGGATTTTCATTTCCTAATATTTTTGTTTAATGGGTTTTTAAAATATTAATTTTGTTATTTTATTTTTGAAACTTATGTGACAAATTGTTTTTCAATAATTTCAAAAAAGAAAAAATTTGTTAATATTATTAATCACAACACATTATTTTTCCTGACGATGCTACACAAAGGAGTAGCGAAATATTGAAATAAAAATAATATTGTTTGTTTTCGTTGTTTTCATAAAAAAAGAGACCTTGTGCTTTATTAAAATACTAAATCTAAAATAAATAAAAAAAAACTCAAACTATACAAAAAAGATACTTATATGAATAAACACTTAAAATAATAAAAATAAAAGCTGAAAGAAAACGAAAATTATTGAATATTGAAGAAATTGAAATTGAGAAGTCGACTGTAATAGTAACAGCTCGCCTTCGCATCACATCCAGCGTGGGAAATGGTGTAATCTGCTGTACCAAGTCATCCGAAGTTACTTCCAAAGGTTCCAGGTATTTTGAAAATCGAATTAGCCAGAAGTCTGACGGCTAGACGGACAGCATCAAAATTATAAATTTATTCCTAAAAAGATAGATAGGGTAAACACCAGATACATAAGTACTTGTAAATTATCATCAGAAAAATAGTAGAGCTCAATCTAGGCTGGCGAGATTTTATTTTGGGATAATTGCCCGCAACCTTTCAAGTGTTTGCCTTAGCCTAGGAATTAGGAGGTAATTTATACAGATCGAGAACGGGTGCAATTTAGGCACATTAGGACGTTTTGACACACCACGTACAACGCCTTTAACGGGCGGCAGTTTCTGGCGGATACATTTTGTTTTCTTTTCATTTACTTGTTTTTTTTGAAACCTTTATAAATTTAAATTTTTTAACTAAATTTTTGAATTTTAGTAAATCTAAATTTGATTCTTTTGAATATTTTGATTTTTGTCAATTTTTGAATTTAAAAATTGGAGTGAATTTAAATTGAACTGTTTAGTTTTAATCTTTTTTATTAAACAAAATGTTATCTTATTTTTATATTGAAAATTTAATGCTTTTAGTAATGGAGTAAAATTTTTCAGATGCGGTAAGTAAGGAGGTGGCTAAGTAAAGGTGGGTTGAGAGGGCCAAATACAGGGACATCTAACATTATTTCTGTCATGAAGGAGTTTAGTTACTCCTAAGGGGAGGTCCTGGCAGATCAGCAGCCATAGGGTTGAGTTTTGTTGTGGTGTGAAGCAGGAAGGATACTGATTTCGCTTCGGGCTCCTAAATACTTAAAATTTTATTATTTTCATTACATCCAAGAAAAATCTGGCATAATTTTTTTGGTAGCTGCAGGTATCAGGGTCGACGGCAAGGACCACCCCAAGACGGCGAGCTTCAGCCGGAGCGATACGCCAGCATGGCGGCCAGCGAGTGCGAGCACCTGGTAGCACTGAGTGGTAACTCTAAGCAGCAGCATTATTACATGTTGCCTGATTATACATCTTCCATAAAGCCGTTTGCTTATTTTTATGTTGCCTGCTTCTTAATAGGTTTAGTAACGAACGAAAGAAAAAACTGAAAGCGATACAGGAACAGACAATCAGATTTATTTATATCCTGCTTTCAAAACCTTATGATGTTCTTATTGAAGAGTGTAATTGGGGCAAATAAAACAGTAAAATGTACAATAAAATGAACTTTACTGGAATGTTTGCGAATAGGGGAAGTAGTTTCGACTTAAGAGTATTATGTCCTATGCCTTCATGAGGAAATTTGAGTATTGTTTTTAAAATGAAAGTACAAAAAAAAATTAAGCATATATTTACTATAAACATTCAACGCTTCACTCACATAAGAAAATATTGAAAAAAGAAACTATTAATATATTAGAAATCCATATCGGGATGGGTTACGGTTCTTTCTCTAAAATTTTGTGGAACGGAATGGATAAATATTTTTCATATATTCCACAGAAACTGTACCAAGTCAGTTTGTACGCTACAAATGTTATATATCGTCTAAATTTTGAGATTCTGACTTTTCGTAAAATAGTTATATAAAAAGTTCAATTCACTTTGCGATGACACGTTACATTATTAACTTGACTAATAACAAATTATTGGAACATTATCGTTCTAAAACAAATCTTTCTAGCTTTGAGCTCAGCCAATATTAACACACGAACAAAACAATGTGATTGATGATGATGATGATTGATGATTGATCACATTTTTTATTAACCTTCCTATACTCACGCATACGGTCTGTGAGACCGACTTTTAGTATTTTAATTTTTTTGTTAAGAAAAAAAAGCGCGATCGTATTGTAATTTCTGTTAGCTTCATCATTTTAAATAAACTTCAATTTATTGCGGTTTCAAAGTTTGTGAAAACAAGACCATACAGCATACAGCAAAAATTTGTCTGTGAGACCGACGTGAGTATTGTTGTATCAGTTTTACGTAAGTAATGTTTACACATATTTCATAATTTTTATGTAGTTTAATTGCACAAATGTATTTTTAAACTACTTACAGGTATTAATTTTAGATCAAAATGGACGAAAGCAGCGACAGTGAATATGAGGTTTCGGCTGAAGTAAATGATGAAAATGTAATACAGAGCCAGAAAACTATTCCGATTGTGAACCGGAAATTTTTCTACCTCAGGCAACTTTAACATGCTCCTACAGCAGCTGTTAGAACACGTTCCAAAAATGTAGTCACTCAAATTCCTGGTGTAAAAGGCAGAGCTAAAAGCTTACAGGAGAGCATGCCATTATGATGTGTTATGATTGCTACTGTACTTATTCTGACTAGATTAAGCTTATATATTTTATTCCTTATATATTTTCTCTAAGCTGTTAAATTTTGGTTTGATTATTTTAATTCAAAATATATATTTTTTGTTTGTTTTTTAGCTCATAAGAATTTAACTTTATTTTACAAGGACTGAAATGAACAACTAATAGTCATTAATAAAAAAGTTTTTTTTTTCTAAAATTTTATTTTATATTACTAAAAACTTTAATATCTAAAAGTAAATTGGCTCACATTAAAATTTTCCTTAACTAATTTAAGTTTTGTATGCCCTTTAAAACAACGGTCTGACAGACCGGGAGCGAGTATACGTGTTTTATATTTTGACGTGAGTATAGGAAGGTTAAAATTGCTTATTTTAATGTTAATGAAATTATTTAAGGAAATTGATTTTTCCCAATAATTATACCGATGTGGCAAAATATATTTTTTAATTCTATTGTTGTTCAACTATCATGGATATAATGTTAAATTTTTCTTATAAAATTAACTCTTTAATAAAGTAAAGTTATTGTTGTATCGGTATCATATTCTTTCTAAAATTAATTTGTTAAAAAAAAACTACGCAATTAAATTAAAATACTCGTATGTCTAGAAGCTGTCATGCAGGGATGACAATAAAAAAATTTTTGCAATAATATATTTGTATTTAATGAAAATTTATGATTTTCTAGTGCATGTACGTAATGACAACGTCTATGTTAGGAAGAGGTTCCAACATGAATCACGATGTTCAAATTTAGGATATAAAAATTTTAAACAATTTCATGTGCTACTGTGATCCCCTTGTGGTTTTACTGATATCTTAACAGGTATTTATTAGCATAGAATTCCTTCCTTCGATTATTTTTTCTGTGGTTTTATTATTTATTGAATCTTCAATTATAAATTAAAACTTCAATAAGTTATTCAAATTTTAAATCAAAAACTATTGAATGTCTTTTTAGGCTACGCTAACAAAATTTTAATTTGAACAGTTAATTTTTTAGTTGTTTTACATCTCTCGTGTACGGCTGAGAGAAAGAGTATCCCTCCTTCTCAATCAGGTGTGGCCATTATAACTTTGAATAATTGGCGATGTTCACAACATTATTGTAAAAATAAATTGATTTTGAAGTATGTTTGAATGTATTCACATATAAATTAATAAAAATGTAAATGTATTGCCGTCGCCGTGTCCCGTTGTATTATGTTTATTTTTCTATTCTTCAACGAGAAATCGCTTAGCACCGCAAACATTGTGTTCAGTCTCGATATCACAAGCTTTTGATAAAAATTTTTAATACAGATATTTCTTGCTTGAAGATATTCTTCACGAAGGTCATTTAGCAGGTTGTGTTTTATTCGGGTTTTTATTACGATTAAAGAACCACCACAAGCTCTACCTCTAGGATCCTTGGTGCCGTAGAAATTATATCCACTAATTCTAAAATTGCTTCGTCGACGTCAAATGAATTTCTGAGATAAGCATAACATCGATTTTTCTATCCAGAAGAAAATATTCTATTTTATTCTTATGTTGGCAGATGCCGTTTGCGTTCTAAAAACAGATTTTTAAGTTCATGGTTTGTTCAATACAGCCTGCAACAATGTAGACTGCATTTTCAACATTTCCTGCATCATACAGCACATGTTGACAGTAAAAGTACTTAAAATTTGTATTAAGCTTTCAATTGAGGCTTCAATACGACTAAAATTAGAGCCTGGTACTTCTTTTGTTTTACCGATTTTTGCGCTGTATTCTGGCTATTTTTAAAATATTAGCGTATGAAAATTTACTATTAGGTTTTTGTTGTGTAAGAGTCGTTTTAAACTTTAAAACATTTGAGTATTGATTATGGCTAGACGATGGTTGAGGTAACTGTGTGTAGTTTAAAGGGGAGTTGGGCTGAGCGGGAGTAGCATTTGTTTTTCTGTTCGACGTATTTTTAAAAAACGAGTAAAGAGGGCAGCCTCTATAGTTAGCAGTGTGGTTTCCACCGTAATTGCCGCATTTTTTTGCCTAGGTATTACCTTTTATTTTGTCACAGTTAGCAGTACTATGCAACTCACCGCATACAACGCAAACGGTAGGCAACTTGCAATAAGTTTTGGTATGGCCAAATTCTTGACAGTTCATGCATTGGATAGGTCCAGTTTTTTTATGTGGGCTCTCAACTGTAACTCTTCTCTGCAACAAGTACTTTAAATTATAGATTGGGTGCGATTCTTTTTTTTTAATTTTCAGGTCACCTGGCTGTAGCTCGGCTCTAAAAATAGGTTGGGGGATTTTTTCCCTATTTTTAATGTTAGAAACATTTTTAACTTTGATGCCACTATTTTCAAGGCCAGACTTTACCTCTTCTGGATCCACACTAGAGTCTTTACCTTTTATTACGATGGTTAGACCTTTAGCACTCTTTAAATGGTACGTATAAACATTTTTGTTTTTTGACTCAAGGTCAGAAACTATTTTTCGGTAATTACTTTCTTGCACCACCTGGATTTTTGTTTCGTTAATATTTCCGCGCTTAATTGGAGTTATATAGAACTCATTTTCTCCAATTAAGGAAGTAAGGCTTTTCAACAAAAAAAATATAGTTCTGCTCTTTTAAACATATCTGTGGGGTTTACTCGACCTTGTTGTAGTTGTGTCTTCATTGTCTTGTTCAGATAAAATCGCGAAACGATTTTCCGATTTTTGTTTTTTGTTTTTTCCATCTCTGGGAACTTTCGCTATTGAAGCTTTTTGAGCTGATTTTGGACTTATTCCCCTTTTTAACACGGAAATGTATCTGTCCATACCTGTTTGAATTTTATAATCATATATTGTACTCACCGTATCTATAATTTTGAGCACGTTGGTCACCTGGGTATTTATTGTTTGTTTGTTTGATTGTACAGCTAAGCTGACAAGTTTGCTGATAGGTGCAATTGTTGTTGCTTCTTGATCACTATTTAAAATGTTCAGAGATAATGATCGCGCACGAGTATTTGTGTTTTCTGTTAAATTCAGGTTTTTGTTTAATTAATTTTTTTATTGTCGTCATCAGCAACAAAAGTTAAATAAGCATTTCTACTGCTTGTAGGATTATTGTTGTTTTTGTCAGAAGATGAACTCATTAGAGTTATCTTTTTTTATTTTCACTTACATTAGTTTGTGTATGCAAATATTTATGTATGTATATTGCCCACAAGCAAAAAATAAAATAAAACTAGTAAAATAACTGTTTAATAAATGTTTTGTTTTTTTATATTTTTTGTGACTTGAAAATTTTTTTTTTTTTGATAATTTTTTATATTCAGTTGCGACGATTATGAAAACGCGTCTGTTCACTACGAAAGTTGAAACTGAATCGTTGTCAGATTGTGATAAATTATTATTAGGGTAAAAATATTTATCTTCAACAGTAATTTTGTGGTTTTGGAAAGTTTGGTTGTTAATTTTTATATTGCAATTATAGAATATAAGCAGATAGTTTTTATTAGCTTTTAATTTTCTATTGTCACAGTCCTGTATAATTTCCAAATCGTTTGCATTTTTTACCAGTATCATATCGTTTTCAAATTCTTCAATTTCAGTTTTGTTTTTATATAAAATTACAACTATTTAACAGAGTACATACAGTGCTTACTTTTCTAAGATTTTTAAGATAGACGTTTTCTTCATAATCCAAAACAATATTATCAATTTCAATAACAATGCTCTTTGGTTCATTAATTTCCATATAATTTTTATTTGGCAATGCCAAAATTATTTTCAAGTCAGTTTCAATGAAATCATTTGGAATTTTTATTGCAAGAATAAGTATTCCATCCCTGTAGTTCAAAATGTTGATTTTCGTAAGTTTTAATTTAAAGAAATCTATTTCAAATTTATCTATTTGTTTAGATGTCAGTATACTTGGATGAAATATTTGATTTTTAGCGGATCCTGAATGTGTTCAATTCTTGTTTTTAGGTATGTAAGCTTAGACATTTGGTCATTATATAAAAGTTTTCGAATTATTTCGTTATGCCTAATTTTAAAATCGACCAATGTGTTTTTAATTTCTATTCTGTCATCTTCAATAGCTGATTTTAGTGTTTGAATTGACTCGTTTAAATCTGTATTTATATATATTTGCTTATTAATTGTATTTATGATATTATGACTATGCTCAAGAATTTCCTCTCGGTCGTCATCATCCATTACACCAACCAACCATTTCTGCATCCCGCCTACAAAGTTAAATAGGCCTCTTTTCTTTCTAATTTATAACGGCGTTATTGATTTTAATTTGGCTTTTATTATTTTTATCTCTGTTTCAACCATTTCTCTGTTATCCAAATCCAATTTCCTTATATTACTCTCAATCCGATCCACAACATTATTCAACTCTCTAGTGTCAATCATATGTAAGTTTGTAGAAGTTTGGTTTACCACCTCAACTTTTCTTAACTTAACTTGTACGTATCCTGATTTCTCCGTGAATGGGTTAATCTGTGTCTCGGTTGCCAGTATCATCATTACCGTTATGATCGCCAAGATCTGCAAATTTGGAGGGTCTTTTAATATTTGTTGTGTGTACATTTTCTAAATTACGTTCAATAAACTTTGGTTCTTCCTTATGTCTTAAGCTTTTGTAATTTTTTATAAACCCTGTTTCTCTTCTTTTTTGTGTACGATTCCCTTTTGCAGTTCAGTTTTTGGATGGTATGATTTTTTTTATTTTTTAGTCTATTTCTGATAAGTTCCTGACCTACGATACAACTTATAACATCAAATGGAGTACATTTGAAAATTTTTAAACAACACTTCTGGGGAAGCAGCCACTACTTGGGAATTCTTTTACGAAATGGACGAAGTCCATGGCTCCCGATGTGATGTGTCCGTGCCAGAATCAAACTTAGAATGTTCGCTTTATGAAGTTATAACCGACACGCAATTGGAAAATGGTTCCACAGAAGTGGTTACGCTGTCATCAGAGCCTGCACCAAAAAAGAAGAAATGTGAAGTTTTAGAATTTTTAAAGGAACAAGCCGTCAATGACAAAGAATCATTGCAAAATTTGATTGAAATTGAAAACAAGAAGTTAGACGTAGAAAAGCAAAAGTTAGAAGAAATGCGCAATTTGCGTAAAGTTTTAAGTGAAATTATGAAAAAAAATTAATGTAAAATGTGCATCGAAATGATTTTATAATTTTTATTTAGAAATTTTATTTATTTGTTGCGGGCTAGAAATATATAAATGCATTTCGTTGGTTGCTATACCAACTCATCAGTAGATATTTACCATTTATGTTTGAAAATTTCCCAAAACTCATCTACTCATACATTTTGCTAGTGCTTTGTAATAAGTTTTGGAACTTTTCAAACATAAATAGTATACAAACATAAATAAATACAATTTTAAAAAACAAAAATTCTTGAGAAATTTTATTTATTTGTTGCGGGCTAGAAATATATAAATGCATTTCGTTGGTTGCTATACCAACTCATCAGTAGATATTTACCATTTATGTTTGAAAATTTCCCAAAACTCATCTACTCATACATTTTGCTAGTGCTTTGTAATAAGTTTTGGAACTTTTCAAACATAAATAGTATACAAACATAAATAAATACAATTTTAAAAAACAAAAATTCTTGAGTAAGAAAAAATTTAAAATTTTTATCTAGTCCATAATCAAAAATGAATTTAAATAATTTGAGTTTATTTTCAATTTTAAGTTTTAAGTGCTTTTATTTTACCTGAGACTGAATTGAACTGTGAAATATGTACCCAAATAAATACAGATTCAATATAAAAATTTAAATTTACGGCCCGCCCCACGATGTCGATCGATCGATATTGCTGAAATTGTAGACGAAAAGCAACTGATTTACCACCTTCTAAACACCCATTTTATTTATTTGTTTAGCTCATGTGCCTCGAAACAAGTAATAAGTTAAATAAAATCCATTATTAGTGGAACGCATATTAGTGTTTTTACGTCTAGAAATCCAGCAATCGACATCGTTCGATATCGTGGGCCAGATCGTTAATTTTTCAAATTCATGAAACATAGTAGGTAAGTATAACTAAAATAGGTGAACTATTAATTCATTTGTAAGCAGAAATATGTGTTCTCAGTTCAATTCTCTTTCTTTTAGCTTCCTCCTTTTGTGAAGCAGGACTGCAATGCACTTCGCTATTCACCCCTAAACTTGCACCAGTAGTTTCATCCATCGGTTCAATATCATCCAAATTTGGATTCTCATTTTCAATTATTTATGTTATGCAGTAGCAAACAGTCCATGATAATTTGTTTTGCTAGTGGTGTGTTTTGTATTTCAATGTAATTTAAGATCCGGAACTTTTTTTTAATATACCAAATGCCTGTTCAACAAAAACTCTGGTAGAACTAAGCACGTAATTATATTTTTTTTGCTCCCGCGTAAGATATCCATTACCTTTATAAGGCGTCATTAAGAATGGTTCTAGGGGGTATGCACCATCCCCCCAACAAATGACATTCAGGTGGTATAATTATTTTTTTATCTATGATTGCTTTTCGAACTGGGCTGTTATGCCACACAGAAGCATCATGACATCTCCCAGAATAGCCAACAAAAACATCGATGAAACGCATTTTACTAAATGTTTAAAAATGTTAAATTACTTACAACGTAAATATTTAATTGCAATTACCTGCACTACTAAAGACAATGTCCCCTTCCTATTATAGTAACTAATGCTGTCACGTAATGGTTGCGAAATTCGAATGTGGGTGCCATCTATGCAACCCAATACAAAAGGGAATGGAAGAGCGCGACTAGTCTTAAATTGATCCATTATCATTAGGTCTGTCTGGGTACTTTTCCAGTAGCAAATACTCAGTAACTTTTTTTGGCAGAGTAAGACCAATTTTACTCTGTCGGCTGAAAATATCTCAAAAAGTACGCAGACAGCATCCAGTGAAATCTTGCAAGAAAACAGCTGATCGGTGTGTAAACAATTGAAATAAGAAAGCAAAAGCATTTTAGCATATGTATGTGTACGCAAAAGTGAATTCTCGCGGTAAATTAAAATATTATTAATTAAAGTATATTTGGACGTTTCTAGCATGAAGTAATATGTTTTGTTTATTATAAACATTAAAAATCAACACAATTCTAACTATTTACCTCTGTTATTGTTATATTTTAATTTTTATTTTCATTTCACAAAAATTATTTCATGCAAATAGTAAATAAACAGCTGTTCAAAGTAGTTGCAAAATCTTGCAAGCAGAAATTTCTCCAGCAACATTTTGTAAGTTCTCTAACTTCCAACTGTCAAAAAATTCTCTTCTTGCCTCTCTCGCTGCAAGAGATTTAGAGTACGCAGACAACATTTTGTAAGATTTTGCAACATTTTGCACAAAATTATGCAAAATATGTGTACGCAGACAGACCTATTCTTTGGCTTATTTCGATCGATGAACATTTTATTACGTTATTTTCCAATGACTACAACCAAAAAAGGTTTAGGAATATGTAACATGGGTAAAAACACTGAGCAATACCTTAAAAGTAGTAATTTTCATTCTAAAATGGCTGCTAAATACATCGTCCGGCATTTTTAATATTACTTCCTAAAAGTTAATAGTTTTTGGTATCTTTCTTCGCTGCAGTTGTTTTGGCGCAATAAAAACACTTCTTTTCCTTTTAATAGACTGCATTAAAATCTTGGAATGGTGCACTGAATTTCCATTGAAGGGCTCTGATAAATTCAAAAAATTATCCAATAAAATTTTAATCGTTGTGCTTTCCATTTTTGCTTTTATAAACAACACAGAAATTTTATTATATGTATACATAAGATGCATAGCACCATCTACATTTCATATCATTAAAATAAACAAAGTTCATCGTTGTATTGTTTCGGCACATTGCAAATGTACTTTATTTAAATACCGCAGCAGAATCGTATACAAACTTTGTATTGATACGTTTTGGAATTCAGCCCATGTTTCGAAAATTTGTTAATGAAAATTATAAATGCGTTTTTACTGTTTACATATGTGTCAATGTGAATGATTTCTTTAGCTGAAGTTGGCGTTTCTGCAAAATTAAACTTTGGTTTAATTGGTTTGCGGTCATACTTCCCTCCGGAGCATATGTCGCAATTATTGACAATTTCGTGAATCTTTATTTTAAGTTGTGGGTGATATATTTTATGTTTCATCCCTCCATAAGTCGGGATAATTCCAGCATGACCTACTTCGTTTTTATGGAAAAACGATATCTGTTTCCTTAGCTCATTTTCGTTCTCGATTTCCGTATCAGAATAGCTACATTTCACAAATGATATTTTTTCAAAACTTGAGTCCGCTAAAACGCGTTGTAACTTATTTAAATAGTGATCATTGAGTTCAAAAAGTATTGAAACTTTTTCCTTCGGATTACACTAACAACATTACCAGACTCAAGGTCATGTTTATCAATAAAAACTTTTTTCTTATTAAAATTGGTCATCATTTCAATTTTGATGTACAAAATGGAGTATCAGAATTAGAAGAACTAATGGACGTTATTACTGACTACCGAAGAAATTGGAAGACCACAGAAAAAAAGAGAAAACGGCAGGTTGCAACTTGACCATGATAATGCCACAAAAAGGCCAAATTGTGACGAAAACCCCTGACACCATTACCATCAGTGTCTCGAAATAAGTGAAATGCATCAAGCCCCGCTGAATCTAACACTGAAGGCAAGGAAAGAAATGTAGTAGCAAAAGAAAAAAGCACAGCACGAAAGCTGGCAAGCCCCATAGCTGATTCCAAGACACTCCGAAAGGCAAAGCAAGCCGAGCAAAGAAATATACAACAACGGAAGCATAAAGCACTATCAGAGGCAGTTATAATAAGACCATAAAAAGGTTACAGCTACGCTGAGGTGCTCAGAAGTATAAGGCGAAAAGTGAAAACGGAGGAGTCACAAGTAGCCGTGCAATCTATCCGAAAAACAAAAATGGGAGCTATTTCTCTCTTAATGGCAAGAGGAGGAAAGAAAGATGAGTTCTGTGACGCCATTAAAACAAATTTAAAACGAAACATCTGTAGTGCAGGTCTTAAAACAAGTCCACAATAGAGATACAGGACCTCGATTTTTCTACGGAAGAAGAAGTAATACATGCTGTATATACGGAAAAGAACATGCCCAAAGAGAATATAACTTTTCATTTAACAGCCATAGATAGCAGTGAACAGTGAAGAGCTTTTGTCACTCTACCTGAAATTGGAGCACAAAAACTCCTCAAGAGCAGAAGAGTCAAAATTGGAGTAATTAACTGGAGCATCAAATACATAGAAGAAACAAAACGATGTTTCCGATGTTTTGGAGCGGGCCACTTACAGTGGGAATGTAAAGGACCCAATAGAAAAGGAATGGGATTATGCATCAGGTGTGGTCAGAAGGGTCATAAGCTCAAGGAGTGTAAGAACTCTCCACAGTGTTGCATTTGCTCCGAAGATAGAGTCTTATCAGCAAACCACTTGCCAGGCTCAAGAAGATGCAAACAAAATAAACAACAGGCGCTGTGAAAATATTACAAGCAAATATGCCTCGAGGAAAATTGGCTCATGCTATACTTCCACAAATAGTCATAGAACAAAAAGCAGAAATTCTAATTATAACCGAAGAATATACAAAGATGAAAAATGGGACCTGGCTCGAAGACGAATCACGAACGGCTGCAGTATGGATCCCAGCTAGCAGTACCATACAAATGAAGATCAGCGGAAGAGGAAATGGATTTGTATGGATACAATTTGCAAACATAACGCTAATAACGCTATCTCGCTCCCAGTGATAACATTGACGAGTTTCGGGAGAAGCTAGACAGTATTGAAGATTTCGCCCGAGATGTCAACGGATACCTCATAGTTGCAAGAGACTTCAACTCACAAGCAGTTGAATGGGGAATGCCAACAACAAACTCCAAGGGCAGAAGAATACTAGAAATGGCAGTTAGAGTCGGGCTAACAATCGCAAATGTCGGAAGCACACCAACGTTCAGGCTTCCCGGCTGCGAATGTACTATTCCCGACATAACCCTAGCATCCGAGGGAACAACAAACAAAATAGATAATTGGAAAATCTTAGAGATATACACGGCTAGTGACCACCAGTACATCTCATTTACACTATCAACGAGCAGCACCACTCTAGCAAGAAACACAAATGCATCCACGCAAGTGGAATGTAAACAAACTAGATTCAACTGCTCTTATGGCAGAGATCGAAAGACGCGTACAATCAATAGAAATGGAAGGAGACGCAAACGTCAACGCCAAACTCGTGACTGGCGTTATAACTTCAGGATGCAACAAAACAATGCCGAAAGTTAGAAGGCCAAAAAATAAATCTGCAGTACACTGGTGGACTGACTCCAGAGATGAACTCCGACAAAATTGCATTCGGCAGAGGCGCAAGTACACAAGAGCTAAACGTAGAGGTGAGGCGGATGCGGAACATTCTCATTATAAAGAAGCAACTTCGGAACGCCATATATAAGAGCAAGAAAGAAAAATGGGAGGAACTCATGGAGGTCATTAACCGAAATCCATGGGGTCTCGGCTACAAAATTGTAATGAAAAACTTAGGCAGCAAAAACCCAGTGAAAGAAATGGATGAGAACACTACACTACTTATAGTAGAATCGTTGTTCCCAAAACATGAAACGAAGAATTTGGGTGAGGAAAATGAACAAAGCATCAATATCCCTCTTTTTACTCAAGATGAAATTAATATAGCCGCCCATGGCCTGCAAAATAAAAAACCACCTGGCCCAGATGGTATCGGAGCTGAGGTTCTATAAGTGATTGTAAATAACAAACCCCAGCTACTACTGGAAATGTATGACAGCTGCTTGAAAGAAGGAATATTCCCAAGCATCTGGAAAAGATAAAGCCTGGTGCTAATTAACAAGGGAAAAGGAGAGCCAGGATTGCCTTCCTCGTATAGACCGCTATGTTTGCTGGACACGGCTGGCAAACTCTGCGAGCGGCTCATGAAGCCACGCCTTGAAGAGGCCATAGTAGCAGGAGGAAATCTATCGAAGAGGCAACACGGTTTTCGGTCAGGAAAATCCACAATCGGCGCTATAAAAGATGTTGTTGATGCATTTGAGGCCGCGCAACAGAAAAGTCGTCACACCAGACCTGTAGTTCTCTTTACTACGTTAGACGTGAAGAACGCATTTAATAGCCTCAGATGGACCGATGTTCTACAAGCTCTCAAGGAAAACTTCCAAGTTCCAGAGCACCTTATGAGAATTATAAGAAACTACTTTAAAAACAGAGTACTTATATATAGCACAGGCGAAGGCAACAGGGAAATGCCGGTAACTTCTGGTGCTGCACAGGGCTCTTTATTAGGCCCAGATCTCTTGATACCAGCTACGATGATATACTAAAACTAGAAATGCCTGACGGCACTTTTCTTGTTGGGTATGTAGATGACATAGCAGCTGTCATTACCGCAAGAAATAACGAAGATGCTCCATTCAGATCGGAAGCAAAATATGGGCACATGCACTGAAGAATAAATGCAGGGCGAAAAATCTAGTCGCAGTGCAAAGAACTGCAGCACTAAGGGTCACATCAGCTTCGCGGGAAGGACCTATAGATTTACAAGCACCTGAACGAATGGAAATTTTTAACACAACTTTTACATAACACAGATGTTGTCTGGACATGGTTATTTCAGAAAATACCTCTACAAAATGGGGAAATGCAATACCCATTTCTGTATTTAGGAGGTAAATGATACCTCAGACGATGCTGAAAACACGATCTTCAGTTGTTGCCATTGGCTCCATATCCGAAGACAACTAGAAACACAAACAGGGGAATTAAGTGCTGAAAATATCATTGAAAATATGATAAGCAGCGAGGAAAATAGGAAAGCAATCGAGCAATACAGGATCCACCTGGAAGTAATGCTAGTAGCGGTGCCCGGGTGGGCAATATATCCTAGGAGAGATAAGCTGGGTTTTTAGCCGGTAAACGTTAAGCGGAGCCCGGCATAAGGCATGGATGACGATCCATGTATCATGCGTAATGCATTTTCCCAACCATACATCCAAAAAAAAAAAAAAAATATCATTTCAATTTCCTTAGTCCCCAAAAAAACTAATTGGTATTTAAAACGATTTACAACTGTATCAAGGATCGGTATATGATCGTTAAAATTTTCTGCTATGAATGTACCGTTCTTCTTCTGATTGATCGCGATTACTAGCATCTATGGATTCAATAAAATTTTCGTCTTGAGAATGGTCAGTGTGGATGTTCTCCTACATTTATATTCTTGATGCTAAACATTTCGTTTAGAGTGATTCCCAAACTTTCGGAATCAAATGTATTTATTTCACATTTTTCACAATTAATTCGACTAAGAAAGTCAGCGATTTTATTCTCCTTCCCCGATATATAATAAATTTTAGCATCATATTGTCCTAACTGCACCAACCATCGTTGTAATCTGGAATTTGTATCTTCACCTGAATTTTTTGCCTGCAACCACTTCAGCGGCTGATGGTCTGTTTGCAAATCAAACTCCCTTTCAAAGCTGTAAGGCCTATAATATTTTTCACCCCACACAATAGCTAATAACTACTTTTCGATTGTGGAGTAGTTTTGTTCGTGGTTATTTAATGTTCGTGATGCAAATGAAATCAGATGACCTTCCTGAGTCAGAGCCACACCAATTGAAAAATTACTGGCATCCGTTATAAGCTTGAAGCGTTTGCTAAAGTTAGGGTACCTTAAAATAGGAGGATTTGTAATAATATCTTTTATTTTCTTAAAAGCTACTATATAATTTGGGTCTGCTCTGCCTTTGCATTTTTATTTTAATATTTTATCATTGCGTAAGCGATTTTGGAGTAATCCTTAATAAACTTTCGATAAAATCCTGTGACTAACAAAAATGACTTAATTTGCTTTTGAGTAGTTGGTAGGTTTAGTTTTTGAATAACTTCAACCTTCCTCGGGTTTGATTTTACTGCTTCAGGTGTAAGAATATGACCCAGAAAGTCAGTTTCTCTTTTTAAGAAATTACATTTATCAATTTGAATTTTAAGTCCTGCTTTTTTTAGTGTTTCAAATATTAATTTAATGTTTTCTATATGTTCAACTAATGTAGTGCTAAATATTAGTATATCGTCTGGATATACGACATAGATTTTACTTATATATTGACGGCGAATAGAATTCATGAGACTCTGAAATGTCGATGGAGCATTCTTAAGCCCAAACGGCATTCGTATAAACTCATAGTGTCCGAAAAATGTGGAGAATGCCGTTTTTTCTATGTCATTCTCATGCATCAAAATTTTATGAAAACCTTTGGCAAGGTCAATAGTCGAAAAGTATATAGCTTTCCCTAATTTATCCAAAATGCCATCCACGTTAGGAATAGGAAATTTATCATTTACTGTGTTCTCATTTAACCGTGTGTAACCGACAACAATTCGCCACTTTTGAATTCCCGAATTGTCTATCTTTTTTGGCACCACCCACAAAGGGTTATTATTGGGCGAATTGCTTTATTTAATTATATTTTCCTCCAACATATCTTTAATCTGTTTTTGAATTTCAGCTTCATGTATTTGTGGATATCTATATATTTTTGAGTATAATGGTCGGTCTGTTGTTGTTTTTATTTCATGTTTAATTTCATTGGTTGCAGAAAGCTTATCCCCTTCTTTATAAAACAGTTTACTGTAGCTGTGCAATAATTTTGTAAGTAACTGGTATTCTTCCGAATTTAAGTGTGCCAAATTTAAATTTTTTAAGTTGCTGTATTCAAGTGAACATATATCTTGACTATTGTATGGGTTGTAATATCCGAATGGTATATTTTTACCTAATATGGTAACGAATCTTTTCTCTACATCAATCTAAGGTTTAAGAGCGATGAGAAAATTTTGCCCATTATGGCTGAATAATTTTTACTATTGAAATCAATTACCTTCCAAGAGAAGGTACCCGAGATGTTGAATTCTCTAGGTATGGGGGTAATAATTTTATGTTTCACTTGATTTATTCCGTTTATTGTTTTGTACCAAATGGGTGCATCAATTTTTTTGAATGGGGATAAATTTCCTAGGGCATTAGGTCTGATTATGCTTGCTTCGTATCCAGTATCTATGAGACATTTAATTTTTTTAGTACCAATTGTTAAAACTATAATGCGTAATTTTGTGAAGGCGGTAT
This sequence comes from Lypha dubia, assembly GCA_947311025.1. NCBI lineage: Eukaryota > Metazoa > Arthropoda > Insecta > Diptera > Tachinidae > Lypha > Lypha dubia. The sequence continues at coordinate 49,461,951 of OX371262.1, forward strand.
TGTACAAAAATTTACGTCTTCTTTTGGTTTTTGTCTGTCATAATTTGTTTGGCGTTGATGCCTACTATTGAAAGAGTTTTCATTTCGGCTTGGAGAGTTATTGGGAATCGAATGCTGAATTCAATTTTTACTGTTATTATTATAATTATTTATTTCTTGCCTATAGTTTTCATAACTAACATAACTTTTCTTTGCTGAAAATTATCTCTTCTAAAACTAGTGTTTGGCTTATACTGAAAACTATCAATTGGCTTGTACTGAGAGCTATTGTTTGACTTATATTGGCTATTGTTTGGCTGAAAGTTTTTCCGATTGACAGTAGTGGATTGAAAATCATTGTTCAATTTAGGCTTTTGCCAATTAAAATTTTTTGTATATTTATGTATACTTTACATTACTTCTATGGTTATAAGAAATGGCTCTTGTCTCGTCCAATAATTTAAGTTTTGTATATTTCAAAATTATATCGGTCAAAGTTTCATGCTCAGCTATATGTGGTCGAATCGGTCCGTCTATTTTCTCTAACAATACGTCCACTAAGTCTCTGTTTTGTTTTCTGGTTTGTATATACCAGGCTTAAATTGATCAGAAAAATATACATCATTGATTTCATATTTACATTTTTCAAATATGCTAAATAGTTCATTTAAATTGCTTACTTTTAATGTCCGACAGAAGTTGAAAATCTCTGCATAAGTCCTTTTTAGTCTGAATTCTTGCAGTATTCTGGTTTTTATCTCCTCCCATGAAGCATTTTTTTTGTGGTTCTCGTACTCCTCGACCAGCATTTCCCAGAATTTTTTCGTTTGCAACGATCCCGATACAAAATTGAGTCAGAGTTCCGTTACCACCACAAAGAGTTAGATTAGCTTCAACGGCATGTATGAATGCTCTTGGGTTATGTTTTTCGTCGAGAGGCTTTAAATGTCGAAATTGTTCAATAATGTCCTTAGCCGTCATATTAAATCCGAACCCATCGTAAATAGCAAATTGTCCTTCCGGTAACTGTTGTAACTGTTGTTGAACATTTTGTTGCTGCTGTACCTGCTGCTGTTGTTCCATCTGTTGTTGTTGTAGCTGCTGTTGTTCTAGCTGCTGATTCTCTTGCAGGATTCTCTGTTCCTGTTGCCGCAGTACTGCTTCCAGTTCGCAGATTTTTGTTGTAAGGTCTAATTTAGCTCCCTATTACCATCGAACATTTTTTATCCGTTCATAACTAATATGTTTCTTTAACACCTTTGGTAATCCCTTACTAGTATTTATTTAATTTAAATTTATTTTCTTTTTTTTCGATAAATTTTATTATTTATTGAATCTAATTGAAGATTAAATTATCAATAAGTTTTTCAAATCTTAAATCTAAAATATATTAAATATAAGTTTAGCCAATGCTAAACAAAATTTTTAATTTCAACGGTTAATTTATGTTGTTTTACATCTCTCGTGTACGGCGGAAAAAAGAGTATCCCTCCATTTCAACCGGGTGTGGCCTCTATAATTTAAAATATGGCGTGCAAGTAAATTTGGGTGCACCTCAAGTTTTGTTATATATTTTTTAGCGTTTTTTTTAAATACTGTCTTCACCAACGGAACATCTAGATCTTTATGAATTCGATAATTTTTGACGTACCAGGGGGCTGCTATAATTGTACGTAGAATTTTGTTCTGTCGCCTTTGAATTTTTGCGACATTTGATGCTGAGGCAGTGCCCCATAACTGTATTCCATAGAACCATATTGGTTTCAGGATCGCGTTGTATAATAGTAGTTTACAGTCTAGGCTTAGTATAGAATTTCTGCCAATAAGCCAATTCATTTGGGCTGCTTTTAATTTCGTTTGTGTTAACTTTGCGTCTATATGCGATTTCCATGTTAAACGACGATCAAGATGAATGCCTAGATATTTGACAAAAGTGTGTTGCGGTATGGTGTCGGTGTTAATTTGTATAGGCGGGCATGTTTCCTTGCGCAACGTAAAAGTTACGTGTACACATTTCTGTGAAAAAAAAAAAAAAACTTGTACAGCTAAGCTGACGAGTTTGCTAATTGGTGCAATTGTTGTTGCTTCTTGATCACTATTTAACATGTACGGAGAGCATGATCGCGCACGAGTAGTTGTGTTTTGTGTAAAATTCATGTTTTTGTTTAAATAATTTTTTTTGTTGTAGTCATCAGCAACCAAAGTTAGATTAACATTCCTACTGCTTGTAGGTTTATTGTTGTTCTTGTCAGAAGATGAACACATTTCTTTTTTTGTGTTCACTATATGAGTTTGTGTATGCAAATATTTATGTATTTACACACAAACAAAAAATAAAATAAAACAATTAAAATAACTTTTTAATAAATGTTTTGTCATTGTCTTTTTTTGTGATTTTTGCTTTCAATAATTTTTAATATACAGTTGCGACGATTATAAAAACGCGTCTGTGCACTGCAAGAGTTGAAACTGAATAATGAAATTGTTGATTATATTGTTATTGATTAAAAATGTACTTATACTGTAACTACTTGTTACTATAATGTCGTAGCAACATTATTGAATATTGTATTCTATGTTCTGTATTTAATTTATTTTATTTTCACTTCAATAAAAATCTTCGTATATAAAACACCAAATCTCAACAGGTTATGGTCCCAGAGCACTTTTGCTAAACTAGGAGGATATTTTTATAGGATATATAAAGACGCCTAGAAAGACTTTAAAATATTTATATCAAGACTACTAGAAGGGCTTTAAAATATTTATATCAAGACGCCTAGAAGGCTTTAAAAGTATTTTTTTTTTTTGTCAATACGCCTAGAAAGATATATTTGTTTTATAGGTTATATCAAGACGCCGAGAAGGATTTAAAAGTATTTTTGTCAAGACGCCTAGAAGGATTTATTTGTTTTATAGGATATATCAAGACACCTAGAAGACATGGAAGAATATAAAATTGAAAAGTTACGTGGGGCTGTGAATTGGTGTTCATGGAAGTTCCAGATGAATATTGTTGTAAAATCCATGGATCTTTACAAACTTTTTGATGGATCCTATCGAAAACCAGTTAATGCAGATGGCAGTGGTGTCGCAGATAGTACAATTTTTCATCAAAATCTGCAAGCATGGGAGAAAACTGACATAAAGGCTCAGAGAATATTTATTATGTCTGTGGATAATACAATTGTAAAATATTTGATATGTTGTAAAGAAGCACTAGAAATGTGGAATAAACTGAAATGTATACATGAACTGCAATCAGAAGTAAGCATTCATATGTTGCAACAGCAATTTTATGATATTAAAAAAGATGCTGGCGATACGATTGAAATGCATATTGCCAAAATAGAAGTGTTGGCTGAAAGGTTAAGCAATCTAGGTGAACCACTAACTGAAAATATGGTGATTACAAAAATTTTAATGACGCTACCAGCAACATTTAACCATTTTGTTACGGCTTGGAAATCAACCGAAGAAAACAAAAGATCAATATTAAATTTAACAAATCGCCTTATTTTAGAACAATCGCGACTAAGCCGAGAGTTGGCGATAGCTGAGGCTTTTGCCACAAGAAATCAAAGCAGTGCAAATAAAAAAAACCAGGTAAATGTTTTAAATGCAATAAAGAAGGGCATTGAAAAAAGAATGTCCATTATGGAAGAAAAAGAAAAATTTTGTGCCATATAATTCAAAATCTAATGCTTTTATGAGTGGTCGCTCAAATTTTGATAATGTTGATGACACTTGTTTAGTAGATTCAGGAGCCTCTGAACATATGACATATCACAGAGAATGGTTTTCAATATACCATCAGTTTGATAAATCTTCCAAAATCGGCGACGGAACATTTTTAGATGCTGTGGTTGAAGGAAATATTAACATTTTAGTTAATAGTGATTATGTTTGGAAAGAAAAATTTTTAGAAAATGTTTTATTCGTGCCAAATATGAAAGTTAATTTATTTTCTACAACAGCAGCTATGGATAAAGGGTACGTAATGAAATCAAACAAAAATCGGCTAACTTTTGTTCGTAATAACAAAGTCGAAGCTATTGGTTACCGAAAAGGTAGTTTATTTGAATTGGAGATTAAAGTAGTATTTAAAAGAGTGCATAATTATAATGTAAGCACTACCAATAATAGCTCCAAAGTGTGGCATCAGAGGTTTGTTCATCAAAATATGAAACATGTTACTGAGCTTTTAAAATCAAGGAACATTGAATATAACGATGATGAAAGGAAAATATGTGAAGGATGCTGTTTAGGTAAGCAACATAAATTGCCATATCCTTCAACTGAAAATAAATCCAAAGATTCTGGTGAAATAATTCAAGCTGATGTCTGCGGACCCATGGATAAAATATCGATTGGAAAATCAAGATATTTTTTGTTGCTCAAAGATGAATTTTCCAAATTTAAATGGATATACATACATATTTTCTAGCACAAAAAAAGTGATGTTTTCGAAAACGTCAAAAATTTTTTAGCCAGGATGAGAAACCAAAATATAAAAGTTGGTGTTTTTAGATCCGATAATGGAAGTGAATTTGTTAATCACCATATAGATCAATTATTTAAAAAATATGGTATACTTCATCAGAAGACTGTAGTATGTACTCCTGAGCAGAATGGTTCGGCCGAAAGAGAGATTCGAACAATTGTTGAACTATCAAGATGTATTCTACAAACTAAACGTTTAAGTAAGGTTTTATGGGCAGAGGCTGTGCATCATGTTGTTTATGTGCTAAATAGAACTGGAACGAGTTCAATAAAAAACAAATCACCATTTGAGTTATGGTTCAACAAAATACCTCAAATTAAACATATAAGGACTTTTGGTACCCAAGTTTTTGCACATACTCCAAAACAAACTCGAAAAAAATGGGATGCAAAAAGACAGAAAGGTATATTTGTAGGATTTGATTTAAATGTTAAGGCTTATCGTATATATTTTGAAAATAATAATAAGGTCAAAATATATAGAGATGTAATATTTTGCAATGAGTTAGAAACAATAACAAACAATGAAGAACACACCTACGAGTATAATAATGGACATTTTAAATTATATGACGGAGATGTTAACAATCAAGAAATATATCAAAATTTTGAGTCTAGAAGTGACCAAGTGGAAGAACTAAATCTCGAATCTTATGAAGAAAACGAAGATTTAAAATCTAATGATGTTTTGAATGAACAACTAGGAGAAAGCGTTCAAGATTTAATTTCCTCTTAATCAGAAAGCTCAAGTATACAAATTGTTGCAAATGACACTTCTAGCAAAAGGAGAACAGAACAAAGCTGATACAATTTAAGATCTAATTGTAGAAAGGAAATTAATATTGACGACGTGTTTATTTCTGAGATGGAAGAATCCTTAGAAGAACCTATTACATATGAAGAAGCTATAAAATCGAAAAGTTCTGATAAATGGAAGAAAGCAATGGACGAAGAATACAACGCCCTAATGACCAACAATACATGGAGTATTTGTAGATTGCCTGAAGGAAAGAAGATAATTGATTGTCGTTGGGTATATAAAATCAAACACAATACGGATAACACAATCGATCGATATAAAGCTCGTTTAGTAGCCAAAGGTTTTACTCAAGAGTATGGTTTGGACTATGAAGAAACATATAGTCCAGTAGTAAAGTATGACTCTATTCGTTTTTTACTAGCAGTTGCAGTCTCAGAAGGGATTTTTTTTTTTTTTTGATAATTTTATTATTTATTGAATCTTTAATTATTTAAATTGAATTATCAATAAGTTTTTCAAATCTTAAATCTAAAAAATATTAAATATAAGTTTAGCCAATCGAGCCCTTAGAATAAAAGGGTTCCAACTAACATTTTGGCAAAAACGCCGTTTTCAGTTAAAAATAGTTCCAACTACGTTGTATTACAATTTTCGCTAACAAAATGTTTCACATGCTATCTTAAAATGAAAGTACTAGCTTAACTTAGTTCTAACTCAGAGATTTGGTGAATCTTTTCAGTTAAAAAGGTTCTATTTGGCAGTTAGAACTTTGTTTTACTTTATTTTAAAATGGTACGAATGTATTTGAATGTATTAAATAAGTTCCATCTGTTGTTGGTTGGCTTTGTCTTTTAAGTTAAAGTTTAACTGTCAGATCGTACAAAGCACGTAGGCAAGCAGATACTGAAAACGTCATTAAAAAAAATTTGTTACAAATAAATACGTTATGTCTGCAAGTCCTTTTAGTGATATTGACCCATTTGGGAGTGAATCAACTTGCTCATATTACAAACCTAGTGAAGCAAGCGGAAGTGATGATGGATCTCAAACGGATGGGTATGTACTACTACTTATGACGAATATCATATAAGTAATTAAAAAACTACCACCAATATCTCGCTTTTCCACTTTTAAGGAAAGAAGTTGAAAATGCCCAAGTATCACATGATAACTTACCGCTATTAGATACTGGTGACGAACCAAAGAAGAGGACTCGAAAAAGAAATAGACAGCCAAAAAAATGGAAGATCAACGTGTTAAAAGAGAAACATCAGTTCGGTCAAGAATACATAAATAGTAGAGGTTCGTTTATACCTGCAAAACGAGTTAAATCTTCAAAAGATTGTATGCATTCCTGCAAGTTTAGTTGCATCAAAAAAATTTCTGACTCGGAACGGCTGCTCATTTTTACAAGTTATTACAAACTTACACAAAATGAAAAACATTTGTTTATTCTGAACACAACTACACGTTGTTCTACAGTCAGACCAAATAAAAACTTAAATATTTCAAAAAGAAAATATTCTTTTTCATACTACGTGCATCTCAATAACGCAAAATTACAAGTTTGCAAAAACTTTTATTTGGGTAACCTAGGTATATCTCAGAAACCGGTATATAATGTTCACAATGGGAAAGATGGTGCTTATATCCCAAAAGCAGATGGTAGGGGTAAAACCAGTAGCCGTAACATTCCAGAAAATAAAGTAAAGATGGTTAAAGATCATATTAACTCATTTCCCAGGATTGAATATCACTACTGTAGAAGTTCAACTAATCGAGAATACTTAGAATCTGCTTTGACTTTAAGAAAAATGTATGAATTTTACATTGAAAAATGTAAGGAAACAGAAGTGGAACCTGTTAAATTTTCTATGTATAGATTCATTTTCAATACAAAGTTCAATTTATCCTTTCATATGAGGAAATCTGATAGGTGTGATCTCTGCGAAGAATATGATATTGCAAGAAAAGAAAATACAGCTTCAAATGTACTTAAAACTAAATATGAGGAACATATTATTAAAAAGAGGGCTATGCGTGCCGAAAGAGAAAAAGATAGGATGAATACTGAAATTCCTGTTCTCTGCTTTGATTTACAGAATGTCATAACATTACCACGAGCAGAGATAAGCTCGTTTTTTTACAAAAGGAAATTAACAGTTTATAACTCAACTGCTCATCTCTCCACAACAAAAACCAAATACTGTGCAATATGGACAGAGTGCGCTTCAGGCCGTGGAGGTAATGAGTTGGCTAGTGCATTCAAAAAAATATTAGATAAAGTTGCTGAAGAAAATCACTTCACGAAACTTATTACTTGGAGTGATTCGTGTATTCCACAGAACCGAAATTCATATATTAGTTCAGCTGTTTTACACTTTCTTTGAGATAATTCCCATGTATCTGAAATTACTATGAAATATTCCACCCCAGGACACTCCTGTATCCAAGAAGTAGACAGTGCTCATAGTGCTATTGAGAAGGCTATGTTATCAACTGAGATTTACTCACCTGCTGGACTAATAAGGCTATTGAAAGTGATAAATACCAATCATCCTTTTAGGGTTATTGAAATGCTTCAAAACGATTTTAAAGATTATGCTGTTTTGGCAAAGTCCATGAATTTTAAAGATGTCCGTTTTACTGATGTATGCTGCCTTAAGTTTACCGAAAATTTGGTTCAAGTAGGTTTTCTAACCTCCTTCGCGGATTCAAATTTCAAAATGTGCAATTTGAGAGCAAAGGATAAACCCACTAGAAGCCAGAAACTTTCTCAAACTAACATTGACCTAACCCCAAAGCTCTACAGAAAAGTACCGATCATTTCGAATGATAAAAAGAAAGATATTAGGTCTATGTTAAAATTTATGCCTGTTATTGATCAGCAAATTTATAAAACGATGCTTAATATTTAATGAAAAAGTCTCAAATAAAAGATATAAAATTATAAATATGAAGTTTGTTTTTTGGTAGTAGTAAGGCGAAAAGTCTTCTTAATATAATTTCTTACAGTTATAACATATAAAGGTTCTATGTGCGTTTGGGACCTTTTTAAATTACAATTCGTGTTCAAACTTGATTTAAAAAGGTTCTAACTCGCATTTCTAATTTTTTAAATTGCCAATAAAATGCAAATTATACATCATATTTACGATAAGACTAATAGCATAAGTACATTGCTTAATATATAAAAGAAAAAAATATTAAAACTGCATATATAACAAAATTATTGCGATTCAAAACTTTGATCACGTTTTTCTCGATACTGATATAAAGTTACATGGAACCTTGTTATTCTAAGGGCTCGCAATGCTAAACAAAATTTTTAATTTCAGTCTCAGAAGGGATGTCGATTAAACAATTTGATATTAAGACTGCTTTTCTCTATGGTGATCTAGATGAAGAAATTTACATGAGGCAACCACTGGGATATGTAAATGAACACCACAAAGTGTGCTTATTAAAAAAAAGTATTTATGGATTGAAACAAGCTCCAAGATGTTTTAACAAAAAATTTAGTGAAATACTCAACAAATTTAATATGAAGATTAGCAGCTCTGATACATGTGTTTTTATACAAAATTTAAAAGATTCAAAAATTATATTAGCGATTTATGTTGACGATCGTTTGTTAATATACAATGATGAGAAACTTGCAACTGATCTGATAAATAATTTTAGAGAAAGTTTTGAACTAAAGGAAGGTCAAATAAATAAGTTTCTTGGACTTGAAATTAAAATATTAAACTCTGATTCTATTTTTCTTCACCAACGTCAGTATATGGAGAAAATTGTCAAAAGGTTTCTTATGATGAATTGTAATCCTGTATCGACTCCATTAGAGCCTGGGTGGATAAATCATATTAATGACGGAGAATTCATTAACTGTAACGATTCCAGGTTTCTGGTATATTGTTTTTGGGAACGGGCTACCTAATATTTCGGCCGTACTCGTCGTTGGGGTGGGTATGTACTTTGTTCCCGAATACAAAAAAATAAGTTATAGTTCGCTACAAAAGACTTTAATTTTAGGTAGCTAAGAAAAGATAAATAATTCATGCAGAGGAAAACAGAAGAAAACAGAAGAAGAAGAAGACATTGATTGATGATTGGAGTGTAACTTGTGATGAAGTTTGTTACACTAGGTCTAGTTCTCCCTCCATGCTGATAAAATTAACTTTTAGTTATCAGCCCAAAGAAATACAATAGAAAAAAAAAATATATAAAAGATAAAACTAATTTAACCTATACTGGACTTTACCTTTCGCAACAATTCGAAATCAATTCACAGGCACATATTTAAACACATAAAAACAATAACAACATATATTTATAGTATGAAAATGAAGTGAAATAGAATGACATATAGGTATTACATTATTAATACTAAAATTATATTTTTGGAAATTACAATGAAAATTTTAAAGTGTTAAATATTATATTTGATCACCCTTTCCTTATAGTTTAAATCAGGTAAAAAAAATATTATCTGAAGAATTAACAAAGCAAGGAATTGTATTATTTTTGAAAAATTTCCACTAGGCAGAAAAATAAAACTACGAAAATTAATATGAACGTATGTACATATGTCAGATTACCGACCAAATACATTCATAATTTGTTTTCAAATTGTTGTTTTTATACCCTTCACCAAAAATGGTAAGGGTATTTATAGGTTTGTCATTACGTGTGTAATTTCCACAATATTTATATGAGGTCCGTATAGTATATATATTCTGGATCCTTATAGATAAAAAAGTTAACTGTCTGTCCGTCTGTCGGCCGGTCCTACTGTCCGTCTGTCTGTACGTGAAATCCATTTTCTGAAGACACTAGAAGAGCTAGAGAATTGTTTCTTAAAGTAAAATGTAGGGATTTTTCTAAGGATGCTTCGTATTGAAAATCAGCAAAAATAAAAATATCGATTCTGAAATGGATATATATATACAAATAAATGAAGATATATATTCATTGCAGAAATAAATTTATAAATACACTAGGTGCCTCAGTAGTATTGAATACGGGGTTAAGCGCATTGAATATGTGTCAGAGACAATAATTCAACACACGACCCATCGTGCTACTGAGGCTTGGTAGTGTTGAATGTATATTACCTTAATAATAACTCAACGTATTTTTTCGTACAACCCCCTTTTTGTCACACATCTAAGCATGTGTGTATAAAAATACAAGCCATTTGCTTTTGAAAGATCAGCAGACTCAAATCGTTATTTGCTTTTACATACCAACCAATATTCTACACACATAAAAAATTTCAATTTTTTTTTCACCAAAGCACATTATAAACATAAATATGTATGTATGCACACAAACACTATACATACGTACCAGACATGTAAACTCTGTGGAAAAAAATTTCGCACACTGATGATTACAAATATACTCTGATGTATTTATATGTATGTTAAAAATGCTTCTGTATTTATCTTTTAAAATGTTGTATATTTGTCAATTTGTTTTTCATTTTAAAAATTGAAATATATGTATGTACAATGTAGGCTTGAAACTATATTTGAAAATAATAAACAGGTTATTTTATACATATATATATACATATACATATACATATGTATATACATAATTGAAATGAGCCGTCGCTAAAAAGTATTTTGTCACCAGTAAAATAACTTTTCCTTTTATGAGGTGTTTTTTGATACATATGTATGTATGTACAGACATAAGTACTTATGTAATAGGTCAATAACGAAGAATAAATAACTTACATAATTACTATTTGAAATAGCCCTACGTTAGAACAATGAATATTGTTTTAGCCTTCTCGAAATCAATAAACTGATACGTTCTGTTAGGCTGATTGGATAATCTAAGTAAGTACATATGAATGTACCTAATATGTATAATAGCTACATACATATGTATGTACATATGTATGTGTTTTGAAAAACCCCCTAGTAATTTGAATTTTCATCTAAGCAAGTAGGTATGTACTAAGCTTTAAGCTAACTCAAAATAGTGTTGACTTTTCAAATATCAAATTATTACCTACAGTTAAAATAATAGGTAATTATGTGTGTAACAAATAACAATATACATACTTATGTATGTAGGTACCTACATAGCAATTACATATATCAATATGTATAACAATATCAACTTTAAATCCGTGCTGAAATGAAAGTAACAAGCCAACATATGTATGTACATATGTATGTATATAAAAATGTGCGTATAAATATAAAACAAAGTTACCCATCAAACCAAAAACTTCGATTTTGTAACGAATTCGAAAGTTTCGATTTGTAAAAAAATGTCTTAACAATGTCGTTTAGACTATTCTTAATGTTTTCGTAATCATTTTTAATTGACTAAACATCTGCACGTGATAAAACACTATTTATCTTGCAAATTTTATTAAATTTTTCTTGTTAGTTATATTTATCTTTGACGCCCTATGTTCTTCGTGAACATTCTATTTAAATATTTTATGCTACAATTTGTATTTATATTATATTTTATTTTTTTGTAAAACTCATGTGCACACAAATAGTGCATTTAATATTACATATGTACCTACAATAATAATTACCTGCGATACACATATATGTACATTTTTTTCTGTTACTTGCCTTTTTTTTGTTTAAGGTAAAAAAAAATTATTTTGAAAAACTTAAAGTGCACATATGCGATTTCTTTTAATTCATTAGTATGTAGTTCCAATTATGCGTGATTTCTGTAATTGAACAAATTGTTCAATTAAACGGGATTCTTGTAATTGAACGAATTGTTCAATTAAGCGGGTATCGGCTTATTGGTTCCCCGGTTAATTGAACAAAAAGTTGTGCAAATTTTGATGTGCAATTAACCGAAAAAGACTGTATTAACGAATTTTACCTGATTTTGCAATACTTACTTAATAATTAAATTTTTTAAAAAAATGTTTCTCTTCACAAACTCAATTTAAAACTTGTAAACATCAAATAGGTATAACTTCAGACATAATACAGAAATGTCTTACGGTAGAAAAAATAAATATTTTGTATTATTGCCCATGCGCCCAACCATACGTACAAATATATATTATATAATTATTTGTATGTATATATATATGTATGTAAGCCTGAATGTTTTCATAAAAAGGGCATACCCTGCAGTTTTAAAAGTAGAATTTTAATCGAAATCGTTAAGTATTTCCCTAACGAAAATCCGACTAAATACTACAGTGGCCACAAGTAATGCAAGAGTTCGCCTTTGAATCTCTCACACATATACATGTAAAAAAAGTGTTTTTAAAGGTAAAATGAGCAGAAGTCAACTAAAACGTTGCATAAACAAAGAAAAAGAACAATTAATTGAATATTTTATAACTATTGAAAAAGAAATTTGATGAATAAACAAATATCAAAAAAAAATTTAAATTTCTGTAGTATTTTCATTTATGAAATATCATTGTTGATCTAACTGGTACATTTTGACTAGAGAAATAGTTGGGAGTTGTTCACCAGTGATCTCATCGGTCTGATCGTGTCAAATGATTACCGTCAATGTCATCCGTATGTTAAAATCGTCAGTCGAGTGCATTGCTAGTTGTTAGGCTGGTAGTTAGTGGAAATGGCTGGTAGCTCGCGAAATAGCTAGACATTCGCTAGCTACGCCGACTGCAGGGTATTTAAAATACTTGCAAACAATAATATTTATACACACAGAAGCAGAATTACATATACATATATGTATGTAAGTATTTGTGTTGAAAATGTTAATGTTTGTTGAATTTTAAAGTTCTAACTAAGCTTGATGTTGATCTGATACATACATATATTTGAGCTATCCATGAATAAATAATAAAAGCTGTCGATGGATGTTGAAAAAATTTCCATTATCTTTATTTTATGTATGTACCTACGTACTAGTAATGTTACGAATACTTGTATTTTTTCGACTATTTGCTTATTTTAATATACTTTTATTCGTATTCGACAAGTAAGTATTTTGTTACATACCTACCAGAAATTAAACATTTTTCCTTTTATGGGATGTTTGTTTCATATAAATTAGATTATTTCTAAACAAAATATGTTTCAATCAGCAGGTTTTCTTTTAAGCAAATGCAAGCAAGTGCTTTGAGATTGATCAAAAATAATAAATAACAATTTTTATTTTCAATTAAGCGATTTTTACATATAAACAGTGCGTTCTTATCCGAATTCGACTTTATACACATATATTTACCGTGTAGTACCTACACCATACCATAGCGTTTTAATTTACTTTAGCAAAAATAAAATTTCGGTTCTGAGTTTTGATTACATATATACAATTTTTTAAACCTTTCAAAAATAAATTTAAAATAAATATTCATGTGCTCCAGTATTGAACTGAGGAGTCGCTCACTATAATTCTACCCACTAACCATTGTGCTACAGAGGCTTGTTATTAACTCAATTATAACTTTACGTATTTTTTTGTACAAACCCCTTTTTGTCACACATCTAAGCATGTGTGTATAAAAATACAAGGCATTTGCTTTTGAAAGATCAACACATTCAAATCATTATTTGCTTTTAACATACCAAGCAGTGCTGCCACGACCAAAAAAATATTACAACCAAATTTTTTGAAAAAGTTACCAAATGTGAAAAAATAACCAAATTTAAAATGCATATTTTATTAAAAAAAAATATTTAAATTTATTTAAAGTAGCATTACATACAGTTTATTTGCATTTTATACATAGTTAAATAATAAATGCAAAACAAGAAAACGAAAAAAAAAAAATCATACTAATAGTAAATGAAAAGGAGAAACTTAAATTGAAATCAGTTTTTGTTTATTTGAGCCCTTATTCGTAAAAATAGTTTTTTTTTATAAGAGTTAAACCTGCCAAATGTTTATACAAAATTCATTTGATTGAAAGTTTATAAATTAAAATTTTTTTTGAATAGGATCATTACAATAAACAAAATTTGTACTGCACATTTATAAAAAATAAGAAAGGAAAAAAAGAAAATTTTTTTTACATATTAATAAAATTCTTATTAATAAGTGAAAAACATAACAAGAAACTTAAATTTAAACAAACTTTTTAAAGTGTTTATTTATTTAAAATAAGCAATATTTGTACTTCAGAAAAATATGTAATTGTTTTACAAAATTTTTCTTTTAAATCAAAAAATCAATAGATTTACAATTCACAGTATTGAGATTAGAAATTATATACGAATTTTCAATTCATATCTTTGGCAGACCATAAATAATGGGCAACATTTTGATTTTTGCACAACTGTTTCGATTGGATAATATTGTTAATAGTTTTAAAATCAAGACTATTACGAAAATTGGCTTTGTTTAAATTAAGCTGTGAAAACATTCTTTCGGCTGCAGCAGAACTATGTGGCAATGATAATAAATTTTGTACGAAATAAAAAAGTTGTTCGAAAGTTTTTTCGTTCATCCCATTTTTGCTTTAAAAGTTGTCAGGTCTAGATAGATGTGAATCATTGAATATTTTTTGATAACACAGAGCAGATCATTTAGTAGTACGGAGAGGTGTTGACAGTGTTGGGACCCAATCGTACTATGAAAAGGTAATTAAAAATTTTAAAAATTGTTTCAAAGTTTAACTAGTTATATATATAGTTAAAAAATATTCAAACGAAAAACAGTAAGCAAAATGAAAAAATATTCCAATCTCACATTGAAAAATAAAATTACCAATTTTGGTTAGAAATAACAAAAAACGGCAGCTCTGATACCAAGCACTTTTCTACACACATAAAAAATTTCAATTTCTTTTCACCAAAGCACGTTATAAACATAAATATGTATGTATGCACACACATCGTTTTTAGAACACTATACGTACCAGACAAGTAAACTCTGTGGAAAAAATGTCGCACACTGATGATTACAAATATACTCTAATGTATTTATATGTATGTATGTTAAAAATGCTTTTGTATTTATCTTTTAAAATGTTGTATATATGTCAATTTGTTTTTCATTTTAAAAATTGAAATATATGTATGTACAATGTAGGCTTGAAACTATATTTGAAAATAATAAACAGGTTATTTTATACATATATATATACATATATATATATATATATATATACATAATTGAAATGAGCCGTCGCTAAAAAGTATTTTGTCACCAGTAAAATAACTTTTCCTTTTATGAGGTGTTTTTTGATATGTATGTACATACATAAGTACCTACATATGTAATAGGTCAATAACGAAGAATAAATAACTTACATAATTACTATTTGAAATAGCCCTACGTTAGAACAATGAATATTGTTTTAGCCTTCTCGAAATCGATAAACTGATACGTTCTGTTAGGCTGATTGGATAATATAAGTACATACATAAGTATGTACATTTGTACCTAATATGTATAATAGCTACATATTTCTACATATTTCATTTACAAATATTTCTCGAATAATTTGCACAGAGTAGGTACATTTTCCAAAAAAAAAAAATCATAAAAAAGTATTTATCTTTTCAATTAGTATTTTTTTATTGTTTATTGGGAGGAATAATCTATTCTATTCTGCCCATTGGAGAACTCTGTCACATAAGTATATAGCTCTGAAGAAAATATGAAAGTGTGTCCAAGTATGCAGTTTTAACTTACTTTTTATACCTATTGTTTGAAATATTATATTTATATAACAAAGGATATACAGGCTTATTATATTCTGCGAATCACATACATATATGTATATGCATTGGTGAAGGGTATATAAGATTCGGCACAGCCGAATATAGCACTCTTACTTGTTCTCTTTAAGGTTAATTAATTATGTGTCAGCAGGCGCCTTTTGACCGTAGACTGGATGCATATCTTTTTTTTTTCTTCTTTTCTTCTTATTCTTTTATCTTTATCTTAGTCCATGTTTTGGTATTTAAGTGTTATTTGGGTGTGTTTATTTAGGTATAGAGGTAGGTACGTATTTACTTCCTGGATAAAATAAACAGATTTTCAAATTAGGTGACCAAATTCAAAACAAAAATATCCAATTGTTATAAAATTAACTTATATTAAAGTTGGCTTTCATAAGTTGAAAAGGAGTTGCAATTCAATGGATTGCAAAAAAAAAAAAAAAAAAAATACTTCAGTGCTGTATGCGTGTACTTAGATATGTGCCATGAAAATCGGGTCAACGCACTGTGGGGCCAAATGCATGAAAAGTGGCGATTAATTCATAGAAGTCGTAATATAAAAAAAAAATATTTTTTATTAATGGATATTTATAAATACATAAAAAACCAACATTTAAAAAAAAAAACAGAGTGAAAAAACACATTTTTTAACCCTTTATGGGCCATTTTGTGTTCTGTAAAAAATCCTCTTTTTTCACATTTTTTGCTGTAACTTTGGAACGGTGCGCTATAAATTATTCAATTAAATTGCAAATTAAAGCATACTAAATGTTCTTTAAGAAAAATAAGTAATATTTTTAAAAATAATAAGGAATAAATATTTTATATGTATTTCTATTAGAAAATTTTTAAATTAAAATCATACCTTTTTTCTCGAAATTTTAAAATTTTGTTCAAAAATGAAACATTTTAAAATCTTATTGTTTTTTTATTGATAAATAACCATAAACACACTATTTAAAAAAAATTTAATTAAATTCGGTTATTCTATTTTTTTTTTTTTTTTTTTTTGAAAACAACAATTTTTTATTATAATCATTATTACCTTCAATGTTAGTATTTACTTCACATTCAATTTCATAATCATAAATTAATTCGTTACAATAATCTTAATCTTCATCTTCATCTTCATCTTCATCTCCATCTTCATCTCCTTCTTCATCTCCATCTTCATCATTGCTATTTTGATTGCTGGGAAGTACAAGCAACTCCAATGCAGATTTTGGCATTAGCTCTTTTTTCTTTTTAGAACTATTTTTCATGCTTGTTATAAACGGATCTGAACTTAAGAGAAATCTATTAAAGATATCTTCCATTGTTTTTTCTCGACTGCATTTACGGGCAAAATTCTCCCTATAACTTTTAAAATCTTTATTTCTGGCTTCCTGAGACTCTTCGGTTAGCTGACCAATTGGCAATGGCGATAATGATATAATTTCAGGCCCATGAATAAAATATTTGTGAAGAGTAGGAGGCATATAGTACCATGGATATTTTTTCACAAATAGCCTGGCAGTGTTATTAGCGAAGTTTGTAAATTTTTCAATGTTGACCTCAATACCACTAGAAACTACAATTAATATTGTGTGCATATTTTTGATCAACTCTAAATCA
Organism: Lypha dubia; assembly: GCA_947311025.1. Classification (NCBI taxonomy): domain Eukaryota; kingdom Metazoa; phylum Arthropoda; class Insecta; order Diptera; family Tachinidae; genus Lypha; species Lypha dubia. Next base: position 49,479,459 of record OX371262.1, read on the forward strand.
ATATTAGTAATTTCAGCAGATACTTCTGCATTCTTAAAAAAAACGTCTTGCAGTATTCCCGTCATTAGAGTTACCAAAACCAGGTTTTGGTTGATCAATGATCAATCCCGTTCTCTTTTTAAATTCGCGTTGAATACGACTTTTAGTTTCAGCAATAATTTTTTTTTCTTCGTCACTTCTTGCCTGCCATTTTTGAATTGGAAGTTTATATGCCAAGTGAATAAGACATTCAAAAAATCTTATCCAGCCATGTAGGACAGACAAACCGAACTCCATGAATTCTACGTTGGAATCTCTAGAAATCATTTGTTCAATATTGTTGAACTCCTTGCTGGTAGCGCCACATATGTAGCACTGTAATCGCGTTACACACTTTACCGTCAATCATAACGAGAATTAGTTTGTGGTTCACTTTTATCTTTCTTTCTCCAACTGATATCACTGTATCGATAAGAGCATTTTTTTCTGTCTCCACTCTTTCTCTTTCTGTTTTAATACTGTTGACCGTTTCTTTCATAAATTCAATTTTTAATGGCCTGCAAAACCTAGTTGAAGACGGTCGAGGATTATGCCAAATGATTTTGTTTTTACAAAATAATTTTAATGGTACAATTGACGTAATAAATACAGAAGAATCAGATGCATTACTGTCATGAAAGGCTTGTTTGTAAGAACTATGCCCTGAACTTCCGTCAAAGCCCCACTTAGTGTATAAAGTAATTTTTTTCGATTTCTTCGTTGTCTAACGAATTTAAATCTGCATTTTTAACCGACAAAAGACGTTCAGTGGTATGATCCAATATTCCTTGTAGGCTAACTTGCGCTGATGGTTCAGAAATTTTCATTTGTTCTCCCTTTGGGTAACATTTTTTCTTAGCTCTTTGGACCAATTTATATGATGGAAATTTCTCAGGTGCAACCTTTCTAATAACATTATATTGGTGGCGACTTAGCTTCGCTTCTACCAAAACGGACAGAGCTTCATCCGGAGTTAACTGCTGTGGTGGTACCTGTTCTATACTTTTTCGGTATTTTTTGGCTTTTGTTGGAGATGATATTATTTCCTTAACAATTTTCGACTCATCTATTTTTCCAGCAGCTCTCAAGCTCATTTGTGTGGCGTAAGCCAAAACAGGCAAAGAAATTTGATCTCTTATGTCTTTACATTTCTTAACTTTTGTTTTTTCTTTGCACTCTTCAAATGAGAGATCATTGCGACCTCTTTTTTGTTGTGGTTCTGGTGGTGGACTGAATGAGATTGAGGCATCCAGCCAATTCTTATTATTTTTTACAAAAATTTCATTCTTTCTATGACATTTTTGCCACCGAATCTCATAGCTAGAGCAAAAATTATGAAACCTTGTCATAAAATCTACCATATCCGAAGGGTCGACACGTTTTATTACTTCCCATCTCAAAAGTTTAAATTTATCCTGAAGTGATTTAGGTTCTGCACTCCTCATAAAATTATGCAACTCATGACGAGGAATGAAAATTGTTTTGGGACATGTTCCTAAAATTAATAAGATTTCTATTCGTTTAAAATTTGCAAAAAGTAATTCCTTTAACCCTGTACCGAATAATTTACACTTTCACAACACTTTAAATATGTAACATCACATCACAAAACATTGACAGCTAAAACAATAAATAAACGTGTCAGTACCGAATCAATAATACCCTACGGATGGATAGAAATTCTTAAAAATGTATTATCATTATATTAGTAGATTGATATCACCAGCTTAAAACAAAATTAAAACTTTACTCGTATGATGCATGTATATGACCAACAGTTATTATGTAGGACTCAAATAAATGACAATAATAAATAGGGATGGGAGCGTGACCTCCTTCAATTTTTCAAAATAGTGCACTTGTGCCATATACAATTTTCTAATAATTTGAAATTAACAAATGTTTAAGTAAAATTCATTGAAATATCATAAACACATGTAAAATAATTTAATTAGTTTTAATTATAGTAAATAAACCCAACATACGCAATCACGTGAGCATGCGTGAATTAAAGTTACTCACGCCCCCATCTCTAATTAACAACACATTTTTTAGCTACAATAACAACTACTATAACGAAAATAATGACAAAACAAAGTAAAAACAACTTGATGTTTTGTTTTGTTTTTTTTTTTTTTCATATTTGTGGATTTTTAGCATCTTGAGTTATTTCACAAAAACAAGCATAACTCAAAAATCGCCAAAAATCGCAAAAAAATATTTTGGGGTTTATTAGTTGAGATCTGATATTATAACACTATATAGACGATTTTACGCAAGCTCACGAACAAAGTTGTTGAAACTCCATATATAAATCAAAAATAGCCCATTTTTGGGCTAATTTTATTTTATTAACATTTAATATTTTTAAAACATTTATTTAAACAAAAAAACATGTACTATATAGTAAACTACCTGAAGTTGACGGTTCCATTATAAAAATTTAACTTTTAGAAGTATTAATAGAAAAAATTATCAATTGAAATATCAAAATTTTCACTTTTTTTCAATATGCACAAAAAAAATAACAATTATTCAACTTTAAGTGCTCACTTCAACTAAAGCAAACAACTTAAAAGTATAATTTTTGCAATTAGTGATGCAGAATTTTATCCACTTTCACCCGGTAACAAACACGATCATGAATTTTAAAGTTCATATTTTGAATTAATCGCCACTTTTCATTCATTTGGCCCCAATGTGCAACGTTCTAGTTTGTACATGCGAGGGCGGTTCGGAAACTTCTTAGCCTAGCACAAAAAGCGCGGTATAAACAGAAAAAAGTCAAGTGTTTTGGAAACTTCCATCTCTGCTATGAACACATGTTAAATTTTGTTTCGATCTGGCAACGCCTTCATATAGAAACAGGTCTTCACAAAAGACGCATCCGCGATTTTTTTACAATGGAAAAATTAGAAATGCGTTGTGTCATTAAATATTAACATAAAAAAGGTTTATCGGGACAAGAAATTCATAATGATATGGTGAAAGTGCTCCTTCATAAGCAACAGTAAAAAATTGGTTTGCTGAATTTAAACGCGGTCGTACAAGCATTGAAGATGAACCACGTAGTGGACGTCCAAAAACAGCAACAACAACAGAAATTGTAGCCAAAGTGCTCTACTATTGCAACCTTTTGGATTAATTAAATGTACAAATTCGAGAGAAACGTCCTGGCTTACAACACAAAAAAATTATTTTTCATCAAGACAACGCACCAGCGCACAAGAGTGTTTTAACAATGTCTAAAATCAACGAATTAAAGTACGAGTTGCTTGAGCACCCACCTTATTCTCCTGATTTAGCTTCCAGTGACTTTTACCTGTTCTCAAATCTAAAAAAAATCCTTGCTGGCAAGCCTCAAATGAAGATGCAATTACAGTTGTAAACCACTATTTTGAAGACCTTGAGGAAAACTATTTTAATCAAGGGATAGAATTGCTAGAAAAGCATTAGACTAAGTGTATTGAAGTTTCAGGAGATTATATTGAAAAATAAAAATATTTTTGAAAAACTAACTATTCTCTTTCATTGATAGGCTAAGAAGTTTCCGAACCGCCCTCGTATGATAATGTGTGATATTTCTGTCCTCGTGCATCCAGTTGTACACGATTCAAATAGACAATTTCCGACTATGACGAAATCTGCGGGTAATCGAAATCTTGGACCATGGAAGCAAAAAAAAATTTTTTTTTTTCTTTTCCTTTCCCTTTTCTGCAGAAATTCGCTAATGGGTGTTTGCTTGATGAAGCCGGCAATGCCTACAGGAACTGTTGCCAATTTCCAAAATTCCTAATAGAAAGATAGACGTAAGAACCTGTCTTCGAATCACACGATGTTCCATGAGAAGTCTTACCAATTATTCTTATTATCCAGATGAATATAGAATATCTAAATAATTGTACCACCAAAGAATACTCCTGCCCAGTTAAAGAAATTCAAAAAACACAATTAAAATTGTTATCACACCCGTTTTTGCTGAACGATTTTTTTGCTGTTTATTTTGTTTGACGAGAACCAAATTTTTTCCGTTTAATGAAAAGAAAAAAATTACGACATTGGTATAACAAAAAAACCTATTCCAACTAGAAAAAAAATTTATACTAAGCAAGTGCTTCAATTCGAAAGTATAAATTTCACACTAAAACAATTAACCACGGTGAGTACTACGACTAATTATATGTTGGAACACAAATGCGTATATTGCTAGTCTTGCCACCACATAACAAGTTTCCTTATAAAGAATTGGTTGGTTCTTTAATATATTTATCAATTGTAAGCAGACCAGATATTTCGTATGCAGTATGTCTTTTGAGTAGATATATGGAGAATCCACGTCAAGTACATATAAATGCGGCAAAAAGGGTGTTAAGATACATTAAAGGCACAATTAATCATGATTTGTTATATAAAAGGCAAAATGAATCTACGTTGAACACTTTTTCAGACTCCGACTATGCAGGTGATATTGAAAATAGAAGATCAACTTCAGGAATTATTACTCAGTACGGTGAATGTACTGTTGCATGGAGGTAGGTCTCAGCAACAACGCACAGTTGCATTGTCTACTACGGAGGCGGAATATATTGCTGGATGTGAAGCCGTAAAAGATATTATGTGGGCAAAAGGTTTTCTAAAAGAAATCACACACAATATTAAAGAAAATTATTTATTTATGGATAAACAGAGCACAATCAAGCTTATAAAGAATCCTGAGTTTCATCGACGCACTAAAATAACAGATACTTTGTGTTGCTTATATTTACAATCAAACAAATGCAGTTAATAAATGTGATTCATTTAAGTGCATTGTGCTGCTGCACTTGATTAACCGTACAAGTGTCAAATTACCGACACACAAAATATCTTGCTTGCAGTTTGTCAATGCTTGCATGTTGCGGTACTATTGAATCGCAATGCATACTACACACTGTTGGCCACATGCTACACTACTGTTAAGCCTTTAGCACTCTTCAGTTGATATGTATAAAAGTTTTTGTTTTTATTCTCAAAATCTGAGACAATTTTCCTGTAATTATTTTCTCGTGTTACCTGAATTTTAGTTTCGTTGATTTTGCCACGCTTAATTGGAGTTACATAGAACTCATTTTCTCCAATTAATGAGATAAGGCTTTTTACCAAAAAGTTGGAGTTCTGTTCTCTTAAAATATATCGGCGGTGGTTTAGTGGACCTTGTTGTACTTGTGTCTTCATCGACTTGTTCATTCAAAATCGCAAAACGATTTTCAGAATGTTTAATAATATTTTTTCCATCTTTGGGCATTTTCGCCGTTGACGCTGTTTCAGCTGATTTGGGACTTCTTCCCCTTTTTAGCACGGTTATGTATCTGTCCATACCAGTTTGGATTTTATTATCACTATTTTCACTCACTGCATTTACAATTTTGTGCACGTTGGTCACCTGGGTATTTATTGTTTGTTTGTTTGATTGTACAGCTAAGCTGACAAGTTTGCTAATAGGTGTAATTGTTGTTGCTTCTTGATCGCTATTTAACATGTACGGAGACAATGATCGCTCACGAGTATTTGTGTTTTGTGTAGTATTCACGTTTGTGTTTACTTCATTTTTTTTGTCATCGTTAGCAACCAAAGTTATATATTTTACATTCCTACTGCTTGTAGGTTTATTGTTGTTGTCAGAAGGAGAACTCATTTAGAGTTCTCTTTTTTGTGTTCACTTATGAGTTGGTGTATGCAAATATTTATGTATTTACACACAAGCAAAAAATAAAATAAAACCAGTAAGATAACTGTTTAATAAATGTTTTGTTTTTGTATATTTTTTTTTTGTGAATTTTCTTTCAATAAATTTTTAATATTCAGTTGCGACGATTATAAAAACGCGTCTGTACACTGCAAAAGTTGAACTGAATGGCTTCAAAGTGAAAAATGTTTCAAACATTAAAAACAGGGAAAAAAATCCCCCAACCTATTTTTAGAGTCGAGCTACAGCCAGGCGACTTGAAAATTAAAAAAAAATGAATCGCACCGAATCTATAGCTTAAAATACTTGTTGCATCGAAGAGTTACCGTTGAGATGCCACATAAAAAAACTGGACCTATCCAATGCATGAACTCTCAAGAATTTGGCCATACCAAAACTTTTTGCAAGTTGCCTACCGTTTGCGTTGTATGTGGCGAGTTACACAGTACCGCTAACTGCGACAAAATAAAAGGTGATACCAAAGCAAAAATATGTAGTAATTGCGGCGGAAACCACACTGCCAACTATAGGGGCTGCCCTCTTTATTCTCTTTTTAAAAATTCGTCGAACAGAAAAACAAATGCTACTCCCGCTCAGCCCAACACTCCTTTAAACTACCCACAGTTACCTCAACCGTCGTCTAGCCATAATCAATACTCAAATGTTTTAAAGTCTAACACGACTCTTACTCAACAAAAACCTAATAGTCAATTTTCATACGCTAATATTTTAAAGAGTAACCAGATTCCGGCGCAAAAAACTGTACCAGTAAATGAAGAATCAGGGCATAATTTTAGTCGTATTGAAGCCTCAAAAGATATCCTTATACAAACAGTAAATACATTTACTCTCAACATGTCCTGTATGATGCAGGAAATGTTGAAAATGCAGTCTACCTTGTTGCAGGCTGTATTGAACAAACCATGAACTTAAGAATCTGTTTTTGGAACGCAAACGGCATCTGCCAACATAAAAATGAAATTGAATATTTTCTTCTGGATAAACAAATCGATGTTATGCTTATCTCAGAAACTCACTTGACGTCCCGAAGCTATTTTCGAATTAGTGGATATAATTTCTACGACACCAAGGATCCTCAAGGTAGAGCTTGTGATGGCTCTGGAATCCTAATAAAAACTCGAATAAAACACTACCTACTAAATGACCTTCGTGAAGAATATCTTCAAGCAACGAACATCTGCATTGAAAATTTTTATCAAAAGCTTGTGATACCATCGCTTTACCCTCCTCCCAGGTTTTCAATTTCAGAGAGTCAATATACCGCATTTTATACAACACTGGGGTCCCGTTTTCTAGCAGCTGGCGACTACAATGCTAAACACACTTTTTGGGGTTCACGTTTAATCAGTCCCAAGGGTCGTGTTTTGTTTGACACAATTTCAAAAATAGGTTTGAATGTAGTTTCAAGTGGTCAGCCAACATATTGGCCAACGGATCGTCAAAAAATTCCTGATGTTATCGACTTTGGGATTATGAAAGGCGTGCCCAGCGAAATGATTGAAGTAGAAGCATCTTTGGATTTGTCTTCAGATCACTCGCCTACTATTATCACTATTTACTCACACACAACTACAACACCAACATGTGATTTACCGCTGACACCTGCACGTATTAACTGGCTAAAATACAAAAAATATATGAGTGCTCATTGCACGGAAAATATGCCATTGAGAAAACCTGCTGACATAGAAAATTCTATTAGGTTGTTTGAAGCACATGCTAAACAAGCTGCTCTTAATACTTCTTCAATTCAACTAAATCAACAAGCGAGATTTAACAATATTTTTTGTGCAGATATAGAAAGGCTACTGAGTGAAAAACGGAAAACTCGACGAGAATGGCAACGATACAGATCGCCTCAGCTAAAATTAAGGCTTAAGGAGTGTACCAAGCAGCTTAGAAAAGTTTTGCAAACAAAAAAAAAACAGCTTCGCTGCAAAAATTTCTGCAAGAGCTCGATGCAACACCATCAACAGATTATTCGCTGTGGCGTGCAGCCAGAGGACTTAAAAGGCCGGTGAAATGTAAACCTCCATTACTAGCTTCAAGTGGTGACTGGGCAAGAACTGATGCTGAACAAGGTGCTCTTTTTGTTAAACACTTAGAAAAAGTATTTACTTCAAATATTTCTGCTGATATTATTGAACTGCCACTATTCGTCGATTTACCAGAAATTCCGCTAAGATTTAATATTGAGGAGATTGAAAAGGCTACTACAAGTATAAACTCAAAAAAAGCCCCAGGTATTGATGAAATAAGTAACAAAATGCTTCAACAACTGCCTTATATTGCAAAAAGAGTTATACTCTTCATTTTTAATAGTATTCTACGGCTGCAATACTATCCTGCAGAATGGAAGGTTTCGATGATTATTATGATACCAAAGCCCGGCAAGGATCATACGAAGGTTGAATCCTATCGGCCTATTAGCTTATTGCCCAAAATTTCAAAACTATTTGAAAAGCTGTATATGAGCAAGCTGATGCCTATAGTGACTAGAAGTGGATGCATTCGAGATCATCAATTCGGTTTTCGCAGACAACATAGCACTATTGAACAAACTCACAGACTTGTGAACGTAGTTAGAGACACCTTTGAAAAAAAGAAATATTGCTCTGCGCTCTTTATAGATGCTTCTCAAGCTTTCGATAAAGTATGGCACGAAGGTATTATCCACAAATTAACACATTACTACAGCTTTTTTAAGCGTCCATGAAAATCCAGTAGAAGCTTCCATCAACTTACAAGGGTATATATCCAAACTGGAAAAATGGCTCCAACAATGGCGTAAAAAAGTTAACGAGCAGAAATGTGCACACGTCACTTTTACTTTGCGCAGGGAAACATGCCGGCCTATAAAAATTAACACCGAGACTATACCACAACACATTGTAGTCAAATATCTAGGCGTTCATCTTGATCGTCGTTTAACATGGAAATGGCATATAGACGCAAAGTTAACACAAATGAAACTAAAAGCAGCCCAAATGAATTGGCTTATTGAAAGAAACTCTATACTAAGCCTTGACTGTAAACTTCTCTTATACAACGCGATCCTGAAACCAATATGGTCCTATGGAATCCAGTTATGGGGCACTGCCTAAGCATCGAATGTCAAAAGAATTCAAAGGCGACAGAATAAAATCCTACGTACAATAACAGCAGCCCCCTGGTATGTCAGAAACCATCGAATTCATAAAGACCTAGACGTTCCGTTGGTGAAGACAGTATTTTCAAAACACGCGAAAAAATATATAAAAAAACTTGAGTTGCACCCAAATCCACTTGCGCGCAATATTCTTCATTATAGAGGCCACACCCGGCTGAAAAGAAGGGATACTCTTGTTCTCAGCCGTTCACGAGATATGTAAAACAACAAAAATTAACCGTTGAAATTAAAAATTTTGTTTAGCATTGGCTAAACTTATATTTAATATTTTTTAGATATAAGATTTGAAAAACTTATTGATAATTTAATTTAAATAATTAAAGATTCAATAAATAATAAAATTATCAAAAAAAAAAGTATTAGCAAAGGAAAAAAAATAAACATGTTTTTTTTAAATATTTCAAACAAAAAAAAATAATAATTTAAACAATTAATAAATCATAAAGACAGAATTTATTCCTTTACTATTAAAAATCAAAAAAATAGTCGCAAAAATTAAAGAAAGAAAATTAAAGAAAGAAGATTAAGAAAGAGAGAAAATTAAAGAAAGAAAATTAAAAAAAGAAGAAGAAGAAAGAGAGAAAATTAAAGAAAGAGAATTAAAGAAAGAAGAATAAGAAAGAGAGAAAATTAAAGAAATAAAATTAACGAAAGAAAATTAAAGAAAGAAGATTAAGAAAGAGAGAAAATTAAAGAAAGAAAATTAACGAAAGAAAATTAAGAAAGAAAGAAAATTAAGTAAGAAAGAAAATTAAAGAAGGAAGATTAAGAAAAAGAAGGAAAGAAAATTAACGAAAGAAAATTAAGAAAGAAAGAAAATTAAAGAAAGAAAATTAAAGAAAGGAAATTAAGAAAGAAATTAAGAAAAAGAAAATTTCATTCCTAAGAGGAAGCCTGATCAACTTTAATCTGGGAATGAACTTCTATACACATGTAGTATCGCGCAATTTGGAGATAGTGAGATGTAGTGATAATCCATCTAGCACACAGATGCATTTGTAGAAACTACTCTCAAAAATGCTATTGATAAATTTTATGCTACAAACGAATTCTTAAAGAAACATTTAAAGAAGAATTAAATTAATTAATAATTTTCGTCATTAGAAAAATTTAAACGCGTCAAATAAAATTTAAAATTCAAAAGAAAGAAAAACTTTAAATAAAAAAGGAATAAACTCTGTCATTCAAAAAATCTGTCATTCAAAAACTCTGTCATACATTTAAACTCTGTCATACATTTAAATTCTGTCATTCAAAAACTCTGTCATTCAAAAACTCTGTCATACATTCAAAAACTCTGTCATTCAAAAACTCTGTCATACATTTAATCTCTGTCATTCAAAAACTCTGTCATACATTCAAAAACTCTGTCATACATTTAAACTCTGTCATACATTAAAACTCTGTCATACATTTTAACTCTGTCATACATTTCAACTCTGTCATACACAAATTTAAACTCTATCGTACAAAAAAAAAAAAAAAAGATTTTTTTCTGCCATATTAATTATCAAAATATTAATAATAAATTTTAAAACTTTAATTCATAAAAATTGTGAAAATTTTAAAAATTTTAATTCATAAAAATTGTAAACATTTTCTTAAGGGGTAGGGAGTAGTGAATCTTACTTTGATTATTACATTTGTAATTTTAGATCTGCCCTCGTAACCTTAGTTTTAAGTAAATTCCTTTAATAACAATACACAACAAGAATGCTATGCTAAAATTAAGCAAATTCCTGTAATGTAAAAATACAACAACTAGTATACCTTATTTTAATTGTTTTTTTACACAACAACTTTTGCTACTTTTATTATACATTACATTGTTAGTGTATACCACAAATTATGTTATTGAATAAGAAATTTTTGTAGTTTTAAGGTACTGTTATTTTAGTATATAGGGAACAAATTTTTATAAAATAAATCACTCTTAACTCAGCCTCAAATCGGCTTCTTATTTTTATTTAAATCACAGGCATATAAATCTGCCTTAAATATACACTAGCCAGTGGCGTTCTTAAGCGCCGGCAAATTTATAAATAAAAATAAATAATTACCACCACACATTCCTCACAACAAATTAATAAAATAAAATTGTACTGGAAAAACACAGTTGGTGTTGTTATTTGATTGCAACAATATAACTAGCGCTGATATTGTCGGTGTCCTCTTTTATGTTCATCGTTCCCTCTATGTTCTTTTGTATGCGCAAGCTTTCAATTGTGTATCTTTTTCTCTCAATATTTTCTCTGTCTAAAATTCTCACATTATCAAAATCGACTGTATGTTTGTTGTTGATAATATATGTTGACAAAGCTGTTGATGTTTTTTGTTTTTCAATATCACTTCTGTGTTCTGCCATTCTGTTCTCTAAGTTTCTTTTAGTTGTGCCAATATATATAAGATTGCATTGTTCTTCGTTTTTTTCCTTACATTGCAGTTCGTAAACTACGTTACATTGTTATTTTTTATCAGTTTGAGGTTTTACTCTTGTAAAAAGTTTGTTTATTGTTGTGTTTGATTTATATGCAAATTTTATGTTATTTGTTTCAACAGCTGTTTTTATTTCTTTTTTGTCCGTCAAACCAGGAATAAATGATACACTGTAATATTTTGTTGTGTTATTATTTCCTTCGATATGTGTTCTTAGGTTAGTGTTATTTTTTAATTTTATTTTAACGTCATTTATTAAGGAATTTACTAATTTGGTAGGAAAGCTGTTGTTTTTGAATATTATTATAATTTTTTGTATGTTTTTTATGTGAAATTGTTTGTCACTCATGTTGAGAACTCTGAATATAAGACTTTTGGCGGTATTTATAATATTACTTTTTGGCTGTGTTGCATTAAAATTAATTATTCTGCCCGATGATATTTCTTTCGAATACCAATCTAGTAAGATCTTGCCTTTTTCCCTGTGCAGGGTTGTGTCTAGATAATTTATACATCCATTATTTTCTACTTCAGTGGTAAATTGAATTTTTGGATGATATTTGTTGAAAACATTGAGAATTGTATTTTTGTCATTATCGTTTATAACTGCCAAGATATCATCTACATATTTGACTATGTATTTGAAGTTGATATTTTTTTGTTGTAATTCAGCAAGAGATGCGTCAAGAAGGACATCTAATACAATATCAGGTATGGTGGGTGAAAGTAGGCTACCCATTGGCATGCCAAATATTTGGTTGAAAACAGTTTTATCGAATACAAAATAATTGTTGTCAATAAGACAGAATCTTAATATCTTCAGAAACATTGTTTTAGGTATTTTCGTGAAGTTCTTAATAATGTCCCATTTTCCCATTATCGTTCTCATGGCAACGTGTAGTGGTATATTAGTGAACAGAGCAACTACATCAAATGATATAAAGATTTCACTTTCATTGATCTTTCATTCTAGATCTTTTAATTGATTTTGTAGTCTGTAGTCTTGCCGTCTGCATGCAGCAAGTGAAACATAACACTTTTGTTATTGTTTGAATAATTGTCCACATTCCAATTGTATGATCAGAGTGTATTATGCTGATCATGCATATTCCCACACATACTTTGTGTATGTGTTAGTTTAAGAAATATAATGTTTAAGCTATGTTAAGATTTAATACAAAATAATAATTAAGTTCATAATTCCGTCTCTTACTGGACAGTCGCACAAGCGGCTGTCCAGAACTAAATATTATAATAAAAGTGTCTAGAACAAATACTGTTCATAATAAATAAAATGTAATCCTGTTCGCATAAATAAAGACAATATAAAAATAATATAAATACATAAACTTTGAACATTTCATATTAAAACAATCAAACTTGTTTTATTTTTATAAACTCCTTTTAATATTATAACATTTTTCAAATATGTGGAGTTCTTAATGTTATATATGTCAGATATTATGTGTTTAAGAACTTGTCCTATATGTTTCGCCAGTTGGTAGCAAGGTACTTTTACGGACGAAACAATGGGCCTTAGTGGCGTTCCAACTTTGTGGATTTTGGGTAATCCATATATCCTTGGCGCTATAGCGGCGCTACATTGCAATTTTCGTTTTTCATAAGGATTAATATGTTCTTTCTTATGTAGTTCAGTAATGATTTTATTGTTTTGTCGTTGCAGTTTTGTTGTAGGGTCTGTTCTCATGGGCCTGTAAATCTCTCTGTTTTCAAGTAATGACTTCATTTTAGTATTGTATTCATCTTTATACATTATAACTGTTTTATTTCCCTTATCTGAATTAATAATAATAATGTTGTTGTTATGTCTTTTAAAGAATTTTTTAGTTTTTTCGTAAACAGTGAGAATAAATTTCTCTTTGGGCGTGTTAATAATTTTCTTCTTGAAGGCTGTGATGTTATTAGCTACCTTATTTCGAGAAATTTCTTTACCCCTTTCCAAACTGTCATCCATCGCTTGAATGCTTTGTTCGATGTCAGCAACAATGTGTAATGGCGAGAAATTTCTTTTATCAATAGGTAGGGAAAACTTTTTCCCCAATGAGAGAAGCCATTTGCATTCAATAGGCAGTATCACATTTGTTTTGTTTTCTAACCAATTTTCATTGTAGTAAAAACCATGCATTTTGAAATAGTTTTCTTTCAGTGTAGCTAGTTTTGGTATTTGGTTTTCTTTTGCAGTTTTTTTTATTTGTTTTGTTCTCTCTTTTTGTTTTCTTAAAAAGTTCGTATAGTCATCATATTGTAACATATTACTGATAAACAAATCTATATGATAAAATTTTTGTTTAATTAATTTGATATTGGTATTGGTTTGGGCAATTTCTAAATTAATTATCTTTTTATGAAAATTGTTCTCAATTTTGGCTAGTTTACCTTTGATAGTGTTGCATTTAAAAAGTTTTGTTACCTTTGTGGTAGTGTTTTTAATATGGTTAGGTATAATACAATAACTTCTACATTCTTAGCTGTTGTTGTTGCTGTGTTAGTCTTTTAGTTTCGTTGCAAAACTCTTTAAGAGCTCTGGATGTATCATTGTTGTATTTAAGTTGTATGTGTTTGAAAAAACCCTTCATGTTTGGATTTTGATTTGTGTTATGTTTTGTTTAACCCTCTACTGCATACGAAGCCATATATATTTTTTTTTTGATAATTTTATTATTTATTGAATCTTTAATTATTTATATTAAATTATCAATAAGTTTTTCAAATCTTAAATCTAAAAAATATTAAATGTAAGTTTAGCCAATGCTAAACAAAATTTTTAATTTCAACGGTTAATTTTGGTTGTTTTACATCTCTCGTGAACGGCTGAGAAAAAGAGTATCCTTTCTTTTCAGCCGGGTGTGGCCTCTATAATGAAGAATATTGCGCGCAAGTGGATTTGGGTGCAACTCAAGTTTTTTTATATATTTTTTCGCGTGTTTTGAAAATACTGTCTTCACCAACGGAACGTCTAGGTCTTTATGAATTCGATGGTTTCTGACATACCAGGGGGCTGCTGTTATTGTACGTAGGATTTTATTCTGTCGCCTTTGAATTCTTTCGACATTCGATGCTGAGGCAGTGCCCCATAACTGGATTCCATAGGACCATATTGGTTTCAGGATCGCGTTGTATAAGAGAAGTTTACAGTCAAGGCTTAGTATAGAGTTTCTGCCAATAAGCCAATTCATTTGGGCTGCTTTTAGTTTCATTTGCATCAACTTTGCGTCTATATGCGATTTCCATGTTAAACGGCGATCAAGGTGAACGCCTAGATATTTGACTACAGTATGCTGCGGAATAGTCTCAGTGTTGATTTGTATAGGCGGGCATGTTTCCCTTCGCAACGTAAAAGTGACGTGTACACATTTCTGTTCGTTAACTTTTATACGCCATTGTTTAAGCCATTTTTCCAATTTGGATATATACCCTTGTAAGTTGATGGAAGCTTCTACTGGATTTTCATGGACGCTTAAAAAAGCTGTATCATCAGCAAATGTTGATGTATGAATGTTATTGCTTAACGGTAAGTCAGAGGCATAAATGAAATAAAGTAAGGGACCGAAGATGCTGCCTTGGGGAACTCCGGCTTCGATCGACTGCGGAGGGCTTAAAAAATTACCTTCCCTAACTACAAATTTTCGTTCCTCTAAATAGCTTTTTAAAAGCTTGACGATGTTTGCGGGGAGATTGCGTGTTAATTTGTGGATAAGACCTTCGTGCCATACTTTATCGAAAGCTTGAGAAACATCTATAAAGAGCGCAGAGAAAAATTTATTTTTTTCAAAGGTGTCTCTAACTACGTTCACAAGTCTGTGAGTTTGTTCAATAGTGCTATGTTGTCTGCGAAAACCGAATTGATGATCTGGAATGCATCCACTTCTAGTCACTATAGGCATCAGCTTGCTCATATACAGCTTTTCAAATAGTTTTGAAATGTTGGGCAATAAACTAATAGGCCGATAGGATTCAACCTTCGTATGATCCTTGCCGGGCTTTGGTATCATAATAATCATCGAAACCTTCCATTCTGCAGGATAGTATTGCAGCAGTATTATACTATTAAAAATGAAGAGTATAACTCTTTTTGCAATATAAGGCAGTTGTTGAAGCATTTTGTTGCTTATTTTGTCGACACCTGGGGCTTTTCTGGTGTTAAGACTAGTAATAGTATTTTCAATCTCCGTCATGTTAAATCTCATCGGTATTTCTGGTAAAGAGACGACTGGTGGCAGTTCAACAATATCAGCAGAAATATTCGGGGTAAATACTTTTTCTAGGTGCTTAACAAATATATCACCTTTTTCAGCATCAGTTCTTGCCCAGTCACCATTAGAGGCTCGTAATGGTGGTTTGCAAATCACTGGCCTTTTAACTCCTCTGGCTGCACGCCACAGCGAATAATCTGTTGACGGTGTTGCATCGAGTTCTTGCAGAAATTTTTGCAGCGAAGCTGTTTTTTGTGATTGTAAAACTTTTCTTAGCTGTTTGGTACACTACACTACATATATGGCTTTTCATTTTCAAATGCAAATACTCAATGAAAATTTACAGTTACAAAAAAAAATTGTTTTTGAAAAGCATAAGTAGGCTGTTGTGAATATGACATGAATGTTGTTTTCTGTTTTCTCTCTATAGCTGCATAGAAAACCTCAGTCATGTTTATAAGTGCACGTGGTCAGTTCGTCGGTTGAAAATACAGAAAATAAAACACATATTTTTGAAAGTTACATGTAAGTTGGTATGCTTTCATATTTTTTTTATGGAATATATAGCTTTGTGAACAGTGTTTATGTGATTATTTTTCAACTGTGCATGTAAAATTCATGAAATCACGCATTTCTTAGAACAGCCATATATGGCTTCTTATGCATTTACAGAAACATGCTTCCAATTTTGGTGCGCCATATTTGGCTTCTCATGCATTTACGGATAAAAATTACGGTATTTGTGTTTTCATTTCTTTCATAATAGGAACTCCTTCCATGACATCAGCAATGACTACATAACGATTTTATTCGATTCCTTGTGATGAGTTAGAAAGTGATGCAGAAATACCTGAGTCAGACAATGAATCAGTATCAAATCAGTCTTTGGAAGATTCACTGGTGATACCTGAAACGGATGAAAGTAGCGAATTTTCTTCTGGGGATGAGGAACCGCTGGTCAGCTTACTTTCGAAAAAGAAAAAAGGTCAGAAGAAGGAGCAGAAAATAAGCTAAGGAAGGACACTAAATTTGGTACATACAAGGAAGACGATTTACCTTTTTTGGGATCCAAGGAATTGCCAGAGGTGATGTCTAAATCAGAAACCCCAGCTGATTTTTTTTCCGTTTCTTTTCCCCGATGAATTAATTGACATGATTGTAGAAGAATCCAACAGAAAAGCCTTACAAGACAATATCAACAAACCAGCCTATATTACGCGAGGCGAAATGGAACAATTCTTTGGTATATGTATGTTCATGTCATTATTGAAGTTGCCTTCTGCTAGACGTTATTGATATTCTCAACTCGGTCAGCCTTTCATTTATGATACCATGACCTGTAACAGATGGGAAGACATAAAGCGCTTTCTTCATTTTGCAGATAATGACAAATTTGTCAAACATGGTTTGCCTGGACATGACAAGCTTTTCAAAATAAAGCCATTTTTGGAAAAGATCAGAGGTCAACTACTTCTAGTACCAATAGAAGAATTTCTTGCAGGGGATGAGCAAACCATCCCCACAAAATGTCGCCATGAACTTAAACAATATAATCCCAAAAAACCACATAAATGGGGTGAAGTGTTCTCTTCTGAGTTTTTTTTTACTAATGTTCCTTATATTATTTTTAATTACTTTTAATTGCTCAAATAAAATACAAATATGAAAATAAATAAAAAATTTAAATTATCTTTGTTGTATGAAACGCCATATATGGCAATAAATTTTTAGGGTAATAAAGATAGGAGTGCATATGAAGCCATATATGGCAAATTTTTTTTCCAGAAAACTGACCTACTTTTTTAAAAAAATTTTATTTGAATATCTTAGTTATTCCATTTAAAAAAAAAAAATCAAACAAAAAAAAATTATTTTTTAGCTGGATCATAATGCATGCAGTAGAGGGTTAATAAATAAATAGATATGATTGTTTT
The DNA here is from genome assembly GCA_947311025.1 of Lypha dubia. Taxonomy (NCBI): domain Eukaryota; kingdom Metazoa; phylum Arthropoda; class Insecta; order Diptera; family Tachinidae; genus Lypha; species Lypha dubia. The sequence goes on from OX371262.1 coordinate 49,496,976, forward strand.
TCGGCAAGCTACCCGATGTTTCATATGTGTTGTAGGAATTATTTGGCCAATGATGCAATTTTGTTGATAATGATACTTTCAATCTTTAAGCTAGTAAGGCCTAACGTAGTTAATGTTAATAAAACAGCTTTATTACATTTTTTATCCAACGTTTCGTCAATTGTTTGTTGACTTCTTCAGGGGTTTCGTCTATTTAAAATTTAAAAACATTATTATTTTCATTCTGTCAATAAAACTCCATATACACAAATTTTTTTTGCTTTTTTATATGGAGTTTGACAACAAGAGAAGAGTCATACTAATCACCACCTATTTACTTGCATATATTTGAATAAATATACATACTTTGGCTTTCAAAAAGAAATACCAATAAGAAGAGAGAAGAAAAGATATAGCAACATTATTTGTTCCGTTATTGTACATACGCAAAAAACGTTAATAGCTACACAACAGTGAAATATCATAAATTTGTGTATGTAACAAATAAAAAAGAACGACTTTGCAAGTAGCAGTTACTTGACAAATTTGGTAGCAACTCTTACTTGTGATTTTTACGTAACAGTGATTAAATCACAGGTACAGTAATATCGGTCATCTCTACAGTATATACATATATTCCATAGGATAAATTTTTAGCATTGTCCACAATTGGCATTGTCACAATGTTTTAGGAAAACCGTTGGTTTTATAATTTGATTAAAAATTAAAGCTTTATAAAATTACCGTACAAATATTGAAATTACCTGCCTACCTTTTGGAGGTCTAAATTACCGTACAATACGGTATTTACCGTCAGCGTTACCGTTGAAAATTTTCCAAAAGGGGCACAAAAAGGGGATTTTCCCAAAAAAGGGGCACAAAAAGGGGATTTCTATGAAAAAAAGGGGCATCTTCAAAAACATCTGAAAACAAACGTTAACAAACATCTTTATTAAAAGTATATTTATAAAATATATGTATGTATGTATGTACATATAACGAAAAACAAGAAAGAGAAAACAAATTTCTCATATGGTATGTACATAAATTTAAAATAAAAATATATATAAAATTCGAAAATAAATGTATTTATTTTATGAAAAAAAAATTTAACTCCGAAAAATAAAATATATGTAGTTCATGGTAACAATATGTATAAACGTACTTAAGTTTTCTAAAGGATAAGACCAGTGTAGCCATATCCAAAAATATTTTGCAGCTAGATCGGTTCAAAAATAATGCTAAAAAAAATCCGAAACTGCTAAAAAATAATGTTAAATTTTAAATTGCATTATTTTATATTATTTTAGTTGATATATCTCTACAAAGTATTTATTTTTCATTATTTTCCCTACAAACACCTATGCCACATCATTTCAATAAAACAAAGCTGATTAAAAAACAACAAAAAAATATTTAATATTTAATATAAAAAGTCTTATAACGATAAAACAAATATATTTCAGTTTTTATATATGTTTATGTATGTACGTACATAAAAAAAAAAAACAAAAGGAACCATTAAATTCAATATCACATATTTATGTACATAAGCAAACTTAAGTAATTATAAAATTAACATAAAAATCAAAGGAACTTGAACCGTAAATGGCTGGCTTTTAATTTACATTTCCATAAAATGACAATTTAGTTATGAATTTAGTATAAAATTTTAAATAACATATTTAAATAGTTTTCAATTCAATACCTATTTTTTTTAAACTGTACTTTTGTATTTTTGAATAAGTTCATCACTAGGAATCCAATCTTCCAAGTCACTTTGAAACAAATTTAAGGCTGGCATGGACTGGCAAGTGTCTACTTTCAGTCTATTTGTTAATTTATTTTTTAGTAATGCTAACTTCGAAAAAACACGTTCAGCAGAAGCACTACTATGTGGCAAAGTAAATACATTTTTTTTTTTTTTTTGGTGGTAGTTTTATTATTTATTGAATCTTCAATTATAAATTGAAACATCAATAAGTTTTTCAAATCTTAAATCTAAAAATACATAAATATATGTTTAGCCAGTGCTAAACAAAATTTTTAATTCCAACTGTTGATTTTTGATGTTTTACATCTCTCGTGTACGGCTGAGAGAAAGAATATCCCTCCTTCTCAACCGGGTGTGGCCTCTATAATTTAGAATGTTGCGCGCAAGTGGATTTGGGTGCAATACTAGTTTTTCAATATATTTTTTAGCGTGTTTTGAAAATACTGTCTTCACCAACGGAACATCAAGATCTTTGTGAATTCGCTGATTTCGGATATACCAGGGGGCTGCAGTAATTGTACGTAGAATTTTGTTTTGTCGCCTTTGAATTTTTTCTACACTTGATGCTGAGGCAGTGCCCCATAACTGGATTCCAAAGGCCCATATTGGTTTCAGGATCGCGTTTTGAGAGTATCTGCAAAACTATTAATACATCGGTCCCTGCAATTAAAACGATCTATAGGCTACAAAACCATAACAATAAACACACATCAGACTCGAGAGATGCGGTAATAATTGTGAAGTTTTGGTCCCCTTATGATAAGAACTACTTTCTTAAAACATTTGCTTATTGGCGTAAAACTAATCCGCGGTTTTTCTTCACATTGAGACATATTGGTGATAATTCTGACAATAAATTTTATGTCAATGAAAACCTTACGTCTACAAACTTTAAAATTTTACGCGCTGCTACGCGCCTTAAAAAGGAGAATCGAATACATAGCGCATTTACTATACGTGGCTTGGTTTATGTCAAAATTTCTGCTAGTGATCAGGCAATACTTATTGATGAGTTGGAACATCTCAACAAATTATTTCGTGTTCCAGATGGGTCTGTTGCCGCTGGTGAATATCGTGATGTTACCGATCATATACAATCCTAATATAACAATTTTATCACCGTTATATTATTTTTGGCCTTTGCCTGAAATTTTTATTGTTGTTGTGTTTTCTCATTTTTACAACATTATTACATTGTTAATTATTTTAACTATATATAACTTTTTGTGCGTTATTCATTTTAGTAATATCCTTTACATGTCATCGAAAAATGATAATATAATATACTCCTTGTGCGTTACTTTTTCTTATATAACAGTAAACATCAATGAACACATTAAACAATAATAATAATAGGGTTCGTTCTAGAGATGGGACTGGTTTGATGGTAAAAATTTTGGCAACTCAAAGAAGAAGTATTAAAATATGTCACATCAATGCCCAGAGCTTGAGACCTAAGATGGAAGAGTTTGGATTTATTTTTGAAAATTCCGGCGTTGATGTAATATGTGTATCTGAGACTTGGTTTAAGCCTGAGTACACTGGTTGATAGAAATGGCTATGGAGGCGTGGCAATTTATGTAAAAAAAGGAATTGCGATCAAAGTTCTCAGTAAATCTACTGACAATTTTATGGGTACTGGTGCCGACAGTTCTGAAAATCTAATAGAATATTTATTTCTGGAAGTTAGTTGTGAGGGAAGGAAACTACTTTTAGGTTGCGTTTATAGACCAAATAATCGCATTTGTATGGAGAGATTTATGAACGCTCTGGAAACATACACAGTCTTGTACGAAGATGTTATTATTACAGGCGATTTCAATTCAAAAATCTTAGTAAGCCCATACCTGCCTGATAACATGCTTACACTTGGTCTTAGTTCCCCAAACAGAAATAATGCTACACATTTTACAAATACAAGCAACACACTTCTTGATCTCTTCTTTGTGAGTGACATTTCGAAGGTGTTGCTTTATGACCAACTCTCTGCCTCGTGCTTTTCACATCATGACCTAATTTTCATGACGTATAATCTTCAGTTAAATATACCCGTACAACTTGTCAGATACCGGGAGTTTAAAAATATTGACTATATTAGGTTAGAAGAAGGATTTTATAGAATTGATTGGAGCATTTTATATAGCTTAATTTCCGTGGATGATCACCTATCTTTTCTGCAACACAACTTGAACTACTTAGACGATCTTGTGGTTCCTTTAAGAACAAAAATTATAAATAGACATAATAAGCCCTGGTTCACTCCTGACATAAAACAAGCGATTAATCGCAGAGATTTGCTATATGCTAGATGGAAACGTTTCAGAACCTCAGATTTGCATGATGAATATCGAGTATCACGCAAGATAACCAACGGGTTAATTAGGAAAGCAAAATCGGAATTCTATGCCTCAAAGTTCTCTACTGCCATAGACTCGAAGAAAACCTGGAGAACGATTCGCGAAATTGGCATCGGAAAACCTGGTGGCCAAGAACCCTGTGCCGTCGACGCTAACATCTTAAATAATCAATTCTTAAATATTCCGAATGTGTCACCAAATACAGATTACTATAATTTCGATAATAATCTCTCACATACTAGTTTCAATTTTACCAACGTACGGCAATGTGATGTCTTATCCAGTCTGCTATATATAAAATCAAATGCAGTTGGTGTGGATGGAATTGATCCCAGGTTTCTGAAGATCCTAATTCCAAAACTTCTTCCCCTTATAACTTTTGCTTTTAACAAGATCTTTACCACCAACCAGTATCCAAAAATTTGGAAACTGGCTAAAGTAATTCCTATTCCAAAATCCAATTCTGATTACAAGCCCATAGCAATCTTGCCATTTTTATCCAAAGTCTTTGAAAGATTAATCCACAATCAAGTTACACAATATCTTGAAACTAATAATATGCTGACTAATCGGCAATCTGGCTTGCGTAAAAATCATAGTTGCATAACGGCTCTTTTAGATGTTAGTGAAGACATAAGACAGCAGGCAGAGTGCGGCAATGTTACTTTTTTAGTTCTCTTGGATCACTCCAGAGCGTTCGATACGGTTGACCATTGCATTTTGTGTCTTAAACTTAGACATATGTTTGGATTCGCATCAACTGCCACAGGTCTAACTTATTCATACTTAGTCGATAGATACCAATATGTTGAAACGCCTACCTCAGTTTCAACATCTTTGTCATTAACTCGAGGTGTTCCTTAAGGCTCCATCTTAGGTCCTCTCCTTTTTTCACTATACGTGAATGATCTTCAGGGCAAACTGGAACACTGCAGAATTAGATTGTATGCGGACGACATTCAGCTTTATATTAGCTGCTGCAACACCGCCGTTGATGAATGTGTGAGGACACTAAATCAGGAGTTAGGTCGTGTCTACGAGTGGGCCACCGCTAATGGTCTAGCTATTAATCCTACTAAGTCCAAGTGCCTGATTATCAAAAAGGGGTTATCAAATTTTGATTGCAATCCGATTTTAACATTAAACAACCAGTCCATAGATATTGTAAATTCTGCTAAGAATCTTGGTATATATTTTAACAGCACTCTCACTTGGTCTAATCACGTTAATTTTGCGTGCGGTCGAACGTTTTCAATGTTAAGAAATCTCTGGCAAACGCAGTATTGTACTCCAATTAAAATTAGAATAATCCTTGCCAAATCGTATTTAATACCGATTTTATTGTACGGCTGTGAACTTTTTGCCAGCTGCGATAGCGTAAGTAAAAGAAAACTTAACGTGATCTTTAATAATATTATTCGGTACGTATATGGTCTCAGAAGATATGACCATATTTCCCCCTACGTAACCTTGCTTTATGGCATTACTTTTGATGATTATGTAAGAGTGCGCACTTTACTGTTCATGCATAATATTATATATATACATCAACCTGAACATTTCTTCGAACGTTTAAGCTTTTCAACTCTTGCCAGAGGTAAAAGACTTCTAGCGTTTGGTCATCGATCTCTGGTTTCTAAATACCACTTCTTTATTAATGCTGTCAGTCCTCTGGAACGAAATTCCCTATAGAATCCAGACCATTAGTAACGCACATCAATTCAGGAAAGTATTTTTTGTCATTTCTCACGTTGAATATATCTTTGTACATACATATATATATTGTTTTTTGATAAAGTCTGATAGTTTAACCACTGTAGGTTTTCATTCAATTATATTATATTAGATTTAAGACTTCATTTTATATTTTAAAAGCGCAAACTTAAATACATTGTCAATTTTGTTTTTGTTTTATGATTTATTGTATTTACACATGCTCAGTTCCATACTGTAATATAAGACTTAAGTCTTGTGTATGGGACATCGAAAATAAATAAATAAATAAATAAATATGAACAAAAGTTTACAGTCAAGACTTAATATAGAATTTCTTCCAATAAGCCAATTCATTTGGGCTGCTTTTAATTTCATTTGTGTCAACTTTGCGTCTATATGCGATTTCCATGTTAAACGACGATCAAGATGAACGCCTAGATATTTTACTACAGTGTGTTGCGGTATAGTCTCGGTGTTGATTTGTATAGGCGGGCATGTTTCCCTGCGTAAAGTAAAAGTAACGTGTACACATTTCTGCTCATTCACTTTTATCCGCCATTGTTTTAGCCATGCTTCCAATTTTGAGATGTACCCTTGTAGATTCCGAGAAGCTTCTACAGAATTTTCATGAACGCTTAGAAAAGCCGTATCATCAGCAAATGTTGACGTGTAAATGATACTGCTTAACGGTAAGTCAGAGGCATATATTAAATAAAGTAAAGGACCGAAGATACTGCCTTGAGGGACTCCGGCTTCAATTGACTGCGGGGGGCTTGAAAAATTACCTTTCTTAACTACAAATTTTCGTTCCTCTAGATAGCTTTTTAAGAGCCTGACGATGTTTGCGGGTAGATTTGTGTTAATTTGTGGACAAGACCTTCGTGCCATACTTTATCAAAGGCCTGTGCGACATCAATAAAAAGCGCTGAACAATATTTCTTTTTTTTCAAAAGTGTCTCTAACGACATTCACAAGTCTGTGAGTTTGTTCAATAGTGTTATGCTGACTGCGAAAACCGAATTGATGATCTGGAATACATGCACTGCTAGTTACTATAGGAGTCAGCTTGCTCATGTACAGTTTTTCAAAAAGTTTCGACATATTGAACAATAGACTGATAGGCCGATAGGATTCAACCTTTGTATGATCCTTACCGGGCTTTGGTATCATAGTAATCATCGAAACCTTCCATTCTGCCGGATAGTATTGCAGTCGTAAAATACTATTAAAGATGAATAGTATTATTCGTTTTGCAATGAAAGGCAATTCTTGCAGCATTTTGTTACTTATTTCATCAATACCTGGGGCTTTTTTTGAGTTTAGAGTTGTAAAAGCCTTTTGAATCTCCACAATATTAAATCTTAGCGGAATTTCTGGTAAAGCGACGACTGGCGGCAGTTCAGTACTATCAGCAGAAATATTTGGAGTAAATACCTTTTCTAAGTGTTTAACAAAAAGAGCACCTTTTTCAGCATCAGTTCTTGCCCAGTCACCATTTGAAGCTCATAATGGAGGTTTACATATCACCGGCCTTTTAAGTCCTCTGGCTGCACGCCACAGCGAATAATCTGTTGATGGTGTTGCATCGAGTTCTTGCAGAAATTTTTGCAGCGAAGCTGTTTTTTGTGTTTGCAAAACTTTTCTAAGCTGCTTGGTACACTCCTTAAGCCTGAATTTTAGCTGAGGCGATCTGTATCGTTGCCATTCTCGTCGAGCTCTCCGTTTTTCAGTCAATAGCCTTTCTATATCTGCACAAAAAATATTGTTAAATCTCGCTTGTTGATTTGGTTGAATTGAAGAAGCATTAAGAGCAGCTTGTTTGGCATGTGCTTCAAACAACCTAATAGAATTTTCTATGTCAGTAGGTGTTCTCAATGGCATATTTTCCGTGCAATGAGCACTCAAATATTTTTTGTATTTCAGCCAGTTAATACGTGCAGATGTCAGCGGTAAATCACATGACGTAAATACATATGACGCAAATTTATACAAGTTTGGATATAATTTATCGTCCAAAGAGTTTTTTAAATTTCCTATTTCATGCCAAAAGGTTTCAGGCTTAGATATTTTTAAAAATGCTTCATAACTCTTGTCATTCGCTTTGCTTTCTAATAGCTTGAACTCAGTTACAAATTCGTCTGGTTCACTAATTATATCTCTAAAAACAGAAACAATTTCAAAGTAGTTAATGTCTTCAACAGATTTGATAAAAACTAGATCTAAATACTTTTATCGCTAATATTAATTCTTGATAAAACTTCCCTACACAATTTTTGGTAAAAAAGCAATATTTTGGTTTTAATATTAATAATATCACTCTTTGAGATCTCGTTAGTATTTATTTCTAGCTCGGCTTCATGGCCTATATATATATTAAAAGTATCTTTAATGTATAAAACATTAAAAAAATCAATATTTTCTATGCTTGTTTCTAAAATGTATTCTTTTTTTATAAAATTTTTAAAAATTTCCATTAAAATATCTTTGGTTGATGTAATTAGGTATATTATTTGGGATGACTCACTTTGAAAATTCAGGTTAAACTTATTCATAGCCTTGAAAACATATACCAAAAATTTTAGGTAAATTTTGTTGTAAACAGATAATCCTTCCTGAATAGCTTTTATTTTTTCCAAGTTCAACACTTTTTTTCTTCAAACTGTGCGCGGATAAAGAAATGCTGTAATACTGACCATTGTTCTAATGTTCTTCTTGTAACGGATTCAAAAGATAGCCATCTGGTGTCAGAAAGCCTTAACAACCTATGTTCCGGGACATCAGTAATACTTTGCAATTCCTTGAAATCAAGCTGTCTTTTTGGGCTTTTAAAAAAATTAAAAATATTTCGAAGGAGCTGTTCCATGCTTTCAGGAATGCATGTTAGAGATGTACTGTTTATTAAATTTATGGAGTGACAAAAACACATCCGATATGGAACAAGTGTGGGATTTTTCTTTTTAATGCAGCAGTCACGCCATTATATTTTCCTACCATTGAAGATCGGTAGCAAGACCTATAAAATTTTTGTGTGGGATACCATTGTCATTTAATACTTCCAATATACTATTGGCAATAGTTTCGCCACATCCATCTTTTGGTTTTATTAGGCTACAGAAATGGTCTGAAGTTTTACCCACAATTTCCTCACTACTATAACCAGACATTTTTCTGTTGATATGTCAGTAGTTTCGTCTATTATTAAGCTAAAAGCCTGTTGTTTCATTTGTTCTACTAACAAAAGTTGCCCCTCTTTTCCAAGAAACTTTGCAATTTCTTTTAACTTTGTACGACAACAAGTTACCTATAAAATGATACATACATATTTAAACTTATTTATTTATTTAGTTAGTTAGAAGAATTAATATCGATTATTGAAATAATGATAAAACTTACCGATTTTGCAATTGAACAATCTGAATAGATGTTTGCGCTAAATTTGGCCAATTTCTACATTGACTTAAACGACTGGTTGCAAGTTATCATTCTTAAAACCATTTTATTTCAGCTATAGCCACTTTTCTCCGAAAATCAGTATTTTTTTTGTGGTAAAAACTCAGATATTTTTATATCATTTGTTTTCTTGCAATTACCCAAATGCTTGGCTGTTTTTGCATGGCGATCCAAATGGGTTTTTTTTTGGCAAAGAAGCAATTGCTTGCAGAGAACACAAATCGGCCCTTTGGTATCCGCATCCATTTTCACCCACTTATATTGTCTCTCACAATCATTGCAATATTTTCGCGTTTTTTCTTCCTTAATGGCTTTTCCAAAATAGTTGGCTCATCTGATGAGCTTATTTCCCAATCAGAACTAGCTTCAAAAACATTGCTTGATTTAAATTAAAGGGGCCCAAAAAGGGGCTTTGCAGTCAAAAAAGGGGCAAAGTGCCCCTTTAGGGGCACAACGCTAACGCTGATTACCGTACAGTTAACATCACTGTTTGTTACGCTCTTTTTAGTGTAGATCGTTAACGGTCGTGTTTTTAAAGCGAATATGACGAAAAGTAGTCGTGTAGTGCCATCTCTGATGACACTGCGCAGCACTGGCAATACGTACTAATTTTAAGCAACTATGTATAAGCAACTATGTATAAGAATAAACTAGCGAGTAAAGAAACTGAAGATAATAAACTGACTCTTATCATACCCTTCAACGTGAACAGTTCTTTTAATTATATAACATGGCGACCGTGACAAATTATTTAGTTGTCTAAATATAACCAATAAAAAAAAAAAAAACTAAATTTAAAAGAAAAAAACAAGTTGAAATAAAAAATTAAATAAACTAAAATAAATACTGTAACAAATTTAACTTAAAACAAACAACATTTAACAAATAATTCAAATATCTACAGTCAAAACTTTACACATTTACATAAACTAAAAAAACCAATACATACATTAAAAATGGAAAATTGGAAAAAGAGAAAAAAAAAGAGGTACAGTCACAGAAAAATTTGTGCTACAAAAATTTAACTAAACATAAAAAACTGAAAATTTCCAGAAATAATAAGAAAAATTCCATTTATTTGAAGAAAAAAAATGAAAAGTGAAAAAGGTACAGTCACGCCAAAAGACAATTCAAGATAAATAAATTTGAGAAAAAAAGTGACACAATCCAATGATAAAGTGACAAACAAAACTGGTACAAACCAAAAACAAAAAAAAAATAAAAGAACAGTTACAAAAAAAATAATATCAAAGAAATTTAAGTTTCATTATCAAACTCATTATTTCAATCATCCTTAAAATTTACTTACTACATATGTATATACATACAAACTTAAATACAAAGTTACATACATACATATATGTATAAATAAAAAAAAAATGCAACAAAAACAAACACAAACAGTTACAAATAAGTACAGAAAATTTTTATGTAAAAATCTTTTTTTTGCTAAACGTTTGAATAAGTACAGAAACTGTAATATATACATACACACATACATATATATGATTATGAAAAAAATTTTGAAAACATTGGAACAACCACAAAAAAAGTGAAATTTAAAACCAACAAAAACAAAAATTTCAACAGAAATATGTATATACATATATTTTCAACTTTTGGGCAATACTGTACCAAAATTGCAACTTCTTTAAACTAAAACTTTGATAACAAAAAGAACACAAAATATACAATACGAAAAAGGTATAGTGAAAACAAATTAATCAAACAAATTACACCTAGCAACAAGAAAAAAATGGAAAATAAATCCAAAGAAACAAAATGAAAATGAAACAAAATGACAATGAAATGAAATAAAAATGAATAATAAAATAATCAATAAAGAGAATCAAAATCAAAAGAAACTATACAATAAAAAAAAACACTAAATGAAAATAATGAAACAAAAATTACAACATCTCTACAAAATCAAATCGAAACTTCAAAGAAAAAACTGAAAACAACACTTGTGAACATGGACAATAAACATAAAAGGAATTATTAAAAACTTAAAATTAATTATTGTAATTTAAAAACTATTTAACAGTTCTAAAACTAAATTCTACCTACAAACATACAATAAAAAATGCTTACGAAACTAAAGAACAATCCTAAATAATTTCATAATAAATTTCTATGTATATATATAATATAAAAAAAAAAAAAAAGAAGTATGCATAAAGTTTTGTGACTAAGTGTACATACAAAAACAAATGTACAGCGCAGAGAACAAAGTGAACGTGAATACGTATCTACGCATGTACGTAAAACTTTATTCACCCAACATAGCAACACGCAACAAATAAGAGTTGAAGTAACCATGAAAGAAACAAAAACTGAAAAAAATCAACAAGTGCCAGACACAAAAACAAAACAACAGCAGACACCATCAACACAACATTAACATCAACATTCAACACATATGTATGTACGCAGAAGAAAAGCCAAGAGCGAGGGCCGAAGCAAAATACAAGGAAGATGAAATTCATTTTATTAAAAGATTTGTATTTTATTTAATTAAAACACAAAAAATTAACAAAAAAAAACCATTATTTCATTTTTTAAAAATTTGGGGCTTATTTCATAAAATTTTTTGGGGCTTATTTCATTTTATTTGGGGCTTATTTCATATCCGTAAAATAGATCTAAAATCCTTGCGCCCGGCCGTAGGTCGGTTATGCAGAGAATACTTTGAACGCGAAGCCGGTGTTCGATATACCAGAGAGGATAAATTCCTTGCGCTCGGCCGTAGGCCGGTTATGCAGAGAGTACTTCGAATGCGAAGCCGGTGTTCGATATACCATAGAGGATAAATTCCTTGCGCCCGGCCGTAGGCCGGTTATGTAGAAAATATTTTGAACGCGAAGCCTGTGTTCGATATACCATACAGGATAAATGTCTTGCGCCCGGCCGTAGGCCGGTTATGCAGAGAATACTTCGAATGCGAAGCCAGTGTTCGATATACCATAGAGGATAAATTCCTTGCGCACGGCCGTAGGCCGGTTATGCAGAAAATATTTTGAACGCGAAGCCTGTGTTCGATATACCATAGAGGATAAATTCCTTGCGCCCGGCCGTAGGCCGGATATGCAGAGAGTACTTCGAATGCGAAGCCGGTGTTCGATATAGCATAGAGGATAAATTCCTTGCGCCCGGCCGTAGGCCGGTTATGCAGAGAGTACTTCGAATGCGAAGCCGGTGTTCGATATCCCATAGAGGATAAATTCCTTGCGCCCGGCCGTAGGCCGGTTATGCAGAAAATATTTTGAACGCGAAGCCTGTGTTCGATATACCATAGAGGAGAAATTCCTTGCGCCCGGCCATAGGCCGGTTATGCAGAGAGTATTTCGAATGCGAAGCCGGTGTTCGATATACCATAGAGGATAAATTTCTTGCGTCCGGCCGTAGGCCGGTTATGCAGAAAGTACTTCGAATGCGAAGCCGGTGTTCGATATACCATAGAGGATAAATTCCTTGCGCCCGGCCGTAGGCCGGTTATGAAGAGGATACTTTGAACGCGAAGCAGGTGTTCGATATACCATAGAGGATAAATTCCTTGCGCCCGGCCGTAGGCCGGTTATGCAGAGAGTACTTCGAATGCGAAGCCGGTGTTCGATATACCATAGAGGATAAATTCCTTGCGCCCGGCCATAGGCCGGTTATGCAGAAAATATTTTGAACGCGAAGCCTGTGTTCGATATACCATAGAGGATAAATTCCTTGCGCCCGGCCGCAGGCCGGTTATGCAGAGAGTACTTCGAATGCGAAGCCGGTGTTCGATATACCATAGAGGATAAATTCCTTGCGCCCGGCCGTAGGCCGGTTATGAAGAGGATACTTTGAACGCGAAGCCGGTGTTCGATATACCATAGAGGATAAATTTCTTGCGCCCGGCCGTAGGTCGGTTATGCAGAGAATGCTTGGAACGCGAAGCCGGTCTTCGATATACCAAAGAGGATAAATTCCTTGCGCCCGGCCGTAGGCCGGTTATGCAGAGAATGCTTGGAACGCGAAGCCAGTGTTTGATATACCATAGAGGATAAATTCCTTGCGCCCGGCCATAGGCCGGTTATGCAGAAAATACTTTGAACGCGAAGCCTGTGTTCGATATACCATAGAGGATAAATTCCTTGCGCCCGGCCGCAGGCCGGTTATGCAGGGAGTACTTCGAATGCGAAGCCGGTGTTCGATATACCATAGAGGATAAATTCCTTGCGCCCGGCCGTAGGCCGGTTATGCAGAAAATATTTTGAACGCGAAGCCTGTGTTCGATATACCATAGAGGATAAATTCCTTGCGCCCGGCCATAGGCCGGTTATGCAGAGAGTACTTCGAATGCGAAGCCGGTGTTCGATATCCCATAGAGGATAAATTCCTTGCGCCCGGCCGTAGGCCGGTTATGCAGAGAATATTTTGAACGCGAAGCCTGTGTTCGATATACCATAGAGGATAAATTCCTTGCGCCCGGCCATAGGCCGGTTATGCAGAGAGTATTTCGAATGCGAAGCCGGTGTTCGATATACCATAGAGGATAAATTCCTTGCGCCCGGCCATAGGCCGGTTATGCAGAGAGTATTTCGAATGCGAAGCCGGTGTTCGATATACCATAGAGGATAAATTCCTTGCGCCCGGCCGCAGGCCGGTTATGCAGAGAGTACTTCGAATGCGAAGCCTGTGTTCGATATACCATAGAGGATAAATTCCTTGCGCCCGGCCGTAGGCCGGTTATGAAGAGGATACTTTGAACGCGAAGCCGGTGTTCGATATACCATAGAGGATAAATTTCTTGCGCCCGGCCGTAGGCCGGTTATGCAGAAAGTACTTTGAATGCGAAGCCGGTGTTCGATATACCATAGAGGATAAATTCCTTGCGCCCGGCCGTAGGCCGGTTATGAAGAGGATACTTTGAACGCGAAGCAGGTGTTCGATATACCATAGAGGATAAATTCCTTGCGCCCGGCCGTAGGCCGGTTATGCAGAGAGTACTTCGAATGCGAAGCCGGTGTTCGATATACCATAGAGGATAAATTCCTTGCGCCCGGCCATAGGCCGGTTATGCAGAAAATATTTTGAACGCGAAGCCTGTGTTCGATATACCATAGAGGATAAATTCCTTGCGCCCGGCCGCAGGCCGGTTATGCAGAGAGTACTTCGAATGCGAAGCCGGTGTTCGATATACCATAGAGGATAAATTCCTTGCGCCCGGCCGTAGGCCGGTTATGAAGAGGATACTTTGAACGCGAAGCCGGTGTTCGATATACCATAGAGGATAAATTTCTTGCGCCCGGCCGTAGGCCGGTTATGCAGAGAATGCTTGGAACGCGAAGCCGGTCTTCGATATACCAAAGAGGATAAATTCCTTGCGCTCGGCCGTAGGCCGGTTATGCAGAGAATGCTTGGAACGCGAAGCCGGTGTTTGATATACCATAGAGGATAAATTCCTTGCGCCCGGCCATAGGCCGGTTATGCAGAAAATACTTTGAACGCGAAGCCGGTGTTCGATAAACCATGGAGGATAAATTCCTAGCGGCCGGCCGTAGGCCGGTTATGCAGAGAGTATTTCGAATGCGAAGCCGGTGTTCGATATACCATAGAGGATAAATTCCTTGCGCCCGGCCGTAGGCAGGTTATGCAGAAAATATTTTGAACGCGAAGCCGGTGTTCGATATACCATAGAGGATAAATTCCTTGCGCCCGGCCGTAGGCCGGTTATGCAGAGAATGCTTGGAACGCGAAGCCGGTCTTCGATATACCAAAGAGGATAAATTCCTTGCGCCCGGCCGTAGGCCGGTTATGCAGAGAATGCTTGGAACGCGAAGCCGGTCTTCGATATACCAAAGAGGATAAATTCCTTGCGCCCGGCCGTAGGCCGGTTATGCAGAGAATGCTTGGAACGCGAAGCCGGTGTTTGATATACCATAGAGGATAAATTCCTTGCGCCCGGCCATAGGCCGGTTATGCAGAAAATACTTTGAACGCGAAGCCGGTGTTCGATATACCATGGAGGATAAATTCCTAGCGGCCGGCCGTAGGCCGGTTATGCAGAGAATGCTTGGAACGCGAAGCCGGTGTTCGATATACCATAGAGGATAAATCCCTTGCGCCCGGCCGTAGGCCGGTTATGCAGAGAATGCTTGGAACGCGAAGCCGGTGTTCGATATAATTTAGAGGATAAAATTCTTGCATTTTATGATTTCGTCTTAAGCTTACATCATAAAGTTAACAAATTTGGGGCTTATTTCATTTTTTAAAAATTTGGGGTTTATTTCATAAAATTTTTTGGGGCTTATTTCATTTTTCGATTTGGGGCTTATTTCATTGGGGCTTATTTCGTGGTGCCCATATTTATACGTAATAAACATACATACATATGTATATACAATTATAAACAAATGTATAAGTAAAGAAATATATGTAAATATACATAAATAAATACATATGTATACTTATTCAATTAAAAACTACACAGATACAAATTCTAAAATTTTGTTTTTGTATCAAATGTATTTGTACGAATGAAAACATATGGAAATTTTCTTTCGACATAGTGAAATAGGCCGTTTATGTTTTAATTTTTGGATAATGAAATGAAAAAAAATTTTAGTTTATTGTTAAATTTTAAATTCTTTTTTTTTTTATAGAGAAAGTGAGAGAAAAATGATTTCAAGAAAATAAATTTCAAAATTCTTTCGACATCGTGAAATCGGCAGAAAATACATATTAAATCTATAAATTTATTTACCTAGAAAAAAAAAAACAAAACAAAAATTTCTCTACATATATACAATTGAAAATTACTTTTTTTTGCAATTACTTAAAATTACTTTAAAAAAAACCCTTATACAAAATCTTTAAATTTGCTTATTTAAAATAAAACTTGATAAATATATGTAAATAGATACTTACTTTTAACCAAATTAATTTAATCAAATCACTTTAATCATATTACTTTTAATTACATTACTTTTAATCAAATTACTCTAAGCATATTACTTTTAATCAAATTAATTTAACCAAATAACCTTAAATCAAATTGCTTTAGAATTTTTCTACTTTTAAAATTTAAAAGAAACTAAATTTCATTACAAATTTTTGGAAAATGTTATATTTTGTAATTTCTATACTATAGAAAATATTGAAGCAAACAAGATTGATCAACTTGTTTGTTTCAACATTTTTTTATAAAAAGGGAGGTGCATAGGTAGGTGGACAATGCCTATGGTTCCAAGCTTTAAAAACATATATAAATGTTTCCAAATTTTCATACATTTTCAAACATTTTAAAATACAAACACTTTAAAATACAAATAAAATATAAACATTTTTAATTATATACAAAGACATTAAAATTCATAAAACTTTCAAACATTTTAATATTTAAACACTTCAGGATAAAAATAATAGTAAAATATTTTCATTTAGAAACAAAGATATTAAAATTTATAAAACTTTTATTATATTATAAATTATAATTAAATTATCTTTGTTTCTATAAAAGAAGGGAGGTGTAGTGCCATCTCTGATGACACTGCGCAGCACTGACAATACGTACTAATTTCAAGCAACTATGTATAAGCATCTATGTATAAGAATAAACTAGCGAGTAAAGAAACTGAATATAATAAACTGACTCTTATCATACCCTTCAACGTGAACAGTTCTTTTAATTATATAACAGTCGGCCACAAAAAACACAATGTTAAGATACGCACACATATGTACTTGCTTCTATTTGTTGATGTAATATTCTGCTGTAGATGAGGCGATGTGTTACAATCATCTGAGTCTTATGATCAATACCAAGAGAAGGCAAAAATAAATTTGATATTTGCATGAGGAAGTAAACAAGGGGTGCGCACAAGTTCCTTATGGAAGAGCAAACATCAATACATATAAAGAAAAACAAATTTTTATTCAACATTTTTTGTTTTAAAAACTAATCCATACAAAGAATAAAAAAAAAACAATTTATTTCACGTACCAGGAAAAAAATTTTATTTGTATTTTTTGTATATATTATCTGAAATCCATTTTGTAAAGAATACAAAAAAATCACAAAAACGTTTTCAATTATGTGATAGTAGATTGTGAGTGATCATATAATAATTTTTCTGTATATAATATAAGTTTGAAATTTAAAACTAACACCAATTTTTTGCAAGTGCTTTTCAAAACACACATTTTTAAACGGTATCATACGCATACAAAAACAAAATGTACATTGATGATCGCTGTCGTCAATGTTTACCTTCAAAGCATACGAAAGTGTTATTGCTTTGCACAGTGAAGAACGACAAAAAAAAAACAAATGTATTTCGTATTGCTAGTGCTGAGTGTTGTATGTGTATATTAAAGCACACAGCCTATAGCTACAGGTGTAAACACATTCGCCACGGCAGGCTACCGACTACCAGCTGTCAAAATTAGAATACATGTGTGCATATGAGAATGATTATATTGAAGACAGCAAGGCAACACTGCAAAAGGTTTTTTTTTGTCGTGTAGTCGAATTAAACTTATTTCTATTTCTGATAAAAACAATATAACAAAATTTGTAAAGCAAATTAGTGATTAAAAATATTTTTTACTGTAAAATAAAAAAGAAAATAACAAAATTTAAATGTTATAATATATATGCATCAAGAATTTTTATTAGCTTTATTGTTATATGGAATATTGAGTTGAGTCAAATATACCAACATTGTTAAAGTTTTAAAAAACTCACAGGGTAATAGCTACAGTTGTCAATTATTTGCCTTTCAACTTTGTTCGAATATTTCAAATAATTGTTTTTGTTCATTCTATCAAACGATTAAAGCTGAAAAATTATTCGATTAATCGATTAGAACAACGAATAAAAAATTATTTAAAAAATTTATTGACAAAAAATAAACATTTCATACAAAAAACTTAAAAATAATATAGTTAATGTTTTTATTAACAAAAAAATACATAAAATTATCCAAATATACATGATACATTAAGTCAAACATTATCAAATGATTTTTTTTAAATCAGACAATTTGGGTTGTTCTTAAGAAATAATCTTTAACAAATAAAAGCTGATTAAATTTTTTAGCTTTCAAACGATTTTTGGTTTTGGTTTTTAATAAATTAAATTTTGAACAAACTCTTTCGCTAATTGTCGAGGTAGGTGATATTGTGCGATGAGCATAAAATAGTTTATCTAATTTTACTGTCCTTTTTTATATTTTTCCGAATATACCATATCGTCTAATATACCATACCGCTGAAGTCTTTTTTATATTTTGAATTTTTAATACTTTTAATATAATTATTTAATTCATAACATCTTCTATTTATATTAATTAATTAGTAACATCTTCTATAACACTACTTTCATCTGAATTATTGTGGTTACTTTCAACATAAAATAATCTGGAGTAGGTATAATTCATTTGGATATTCTTTAGTTTCACTTTTTGAAGAATATTTTAAAAAACTTTCATTGCTCGGAAAATTTCCAGAATTTAAAAATATTTTTAACGTATTTAAAAATTTTATACGTCTCTCATTTATTCTTATTTTAATACGATTTCGTAAATCTGTTGCAAAAGAATTATTAATTTTTTTGTTGTTGATCCAACAATTTTGTATACTTTAGGACACTTGTTACATGTGACTTTGTTTTTTTTTTTTTTTTTTTTATTTTTGTTCTTGGTAAATTACTTCCAAACCGAGCTCAATTTTTTGGCTCTAGTGTATTTCTAACTTATGCACCTGAGAGTGAATATTTTTTAACGTTTCATTCAAAACATTGCACGACTAATACTACAAACATCCAAAATAACAAATTTAAACAATTTTTACGTATGCATTTGAAACTAAAAAAAATTTGTTCGATTAATTGACATTAATTAATCGATTTATTCGTTATTCGAAAATCGGCATTTTAAAATTATTCAAACAAAAGTTTCGTTCTGTTTGATCGATTAATCGAATTATTATTCTTAATCGGTTGACAACTCTAATAATAGCCCTTTTTTACCTAAAAATTTCTGTGTAATTTTTTCGGCTCTCTCTCTCTCTTGATTCCGCAGTTTCGGGGTTCAAAACTTTAATATATTATTGATCATAAGTCCTACAATATAGAACGAGTATAAACGACATGGGTATAATTTAAAATGCTCTAAATAACTCACATAATTCTTAAAATCATCATTAAAGAAGCACAACTACTACAACGTATTTCATCGGTGACAGCTTCCAAATAGTTCTCAGTAAAAGTGAAAAGTCAGATAAAAAAATTTTAAAATTGAATTGGGTAAATTGGTAATTGTTTTAAAAAATTTGTATACCAGTATAAAGGTATTTTAGAGAAGTTTAGAGTGATATCCACATCGCTTATATCCGTTCCATATTCTAGGAGTTATCGCCAATAAAAAATAAGTTTAAACCCCGTTACTCCGGAGCCAACAGAGATCCATGAGACGAATTTTTTCGGTCAAAGCGAATCCATACAAAGTGATGTGAGTGGCAAATTCAATTCGCCTTATTCAATTCGCCACAGCAAACTTTAAAAAAGTAAAAGCGCTAAATATCACCACTGTAATATATGTACATAAATGAATCGTTGCAACAATTCAGGATCAGCTGTTTACTGTGTATCTGTCGTTTCCAAAATAATTAAGTAGCTGGCTAAACGGCTACATCGTTAGCTAGCAGCATTTCTAGTCTTGTGGTCGTGCAGTCTACTGTGGCGAATGTGTTTATAGCTTAAGAGTTTTACAAAAACAAATGAGCATCAAGGGCATAGGGTTTTGTCAACGCTGAAGAAAACAATTACACTTAAGGTACGTTCACATTGAGAAAACATTTGCTTTAAATATATTTCCCCATACCTCAATAAAATGTTTTCAAAACTAAAGATAATTTATTTTGTGGTCACACTATGCATATTTATTTGACCAATTTTAGTTGGTAATACATCCATTAAATAGTGTCATGTGCAAACATGGGAAAAAATATTTTCTGTGCGGTCACACTTATGTCATACAAAATATTTAAAAAAAGGTTTAACCAAAGTTCCAAAATTTAAAAATATGATTTCCCAGATAGTTTAGTTTAAATTTGTCACACAATTATTTTAAGATTTCAATTTGCTATAGCGTGGACCATCATTCCGTTCATAACAATGGACGATTTTGAGTTATGTAAAATAATAGTCTTAAGATGTGCAGCAGCATCATTATCAATGTTGGAGGAGGAAGACAATGAGAAGAAAAAATGCAATGGGTAACTAAATGGGGTCAACGACGCAAAAAAGAAGGATGTTGTACTAAATTACTGTTGGAGCTACGGTCTGAATCGCCAAACCTGTACCACAACTTTTTGAGAATGAATTCAACTGATTTTGATTATTTGGTAAGTACCTACATACATATGTACATATTTCAACTAAAAACCGATAGTACATACAAATAATAATCTTTAATATAAACTGAGTGGCACCACTCATAGTAAAAAAAAACAACAATGTTTCGGGAGAAAATTTCCCCATCAGAACGTTTGGCTGTTACTCTGCGCTATCTTGCAACTGGAGAGAGTTTCAGATCGCTTCAATATGTTTTCCGCATACCTCACACCATAATTTTAAATTTTATTTGATATTTATTTATGAATTTAAAGTGGCATCAACGAAAGAAGAATGGCAGGCTGTTGTGGAAGATTTTCTGCAATTATGGAATTTTCCCAATTGTATTGGCTCCTTAGATGGAAAACATGTTGTTATGACCGCGCCTTCTAATTCCGGAAGCATTTATTTCAACTACAAATGTAGATACGGTGAATACATAATTTAATACACTTCGTTGAAATGTTATTTTTCAGGGACACATAGCATCGGCATTGCCTATGCATCATATATATTTTTGTACATCGATGTAGGGTCAAACGGACGTAAATCTAATAGTGAAGTATTTCGAAAAACTTCCTGCAATAAAGCTCTGAAAAGCGACAAACTAAATTTGCTATCGCGAAAACCACTACCATTAAGAAATATTCCGGTATATCCTTGTTGCTGATGACGCCTTTGCACTAATTGCCAATATTTTAAAACCCTATAGTGCCCGCAATTTGAACGCAATCCAAAGAGTCTTCAATTACACAGGCCAACACTCAATTTGCTTCTTTGAATTTATCAACTGATTCTAGTTAATTTTTTTTTTTAATTAGGACCAGCACTCAGGGGATGACCCCTACGTATGCAGTGCATTGTGCCGGAACTCAGAGAGAGGGATAGAGTAGAGAAGATAGATGTTGAAAATGTAGAAGGCTTAGAAGGCTCTTTGCGTATTATACACATTTGTTTAATACAATTATTACAACATCTACTTATCCATCTACATATGTGGAGACATGCAAAAATTATTCCAATTCCTAAAGCTGGCAAGAGCTATCGCCCCATTGCAATATTGCCTTTTTTGTCCAAAGTGTTCGAAAAAATTACACATATACAAATAAGCTCCTATTTACATAACAATTCTTTACTTACTACTAGACAGTCAGGGTTTAGGCCAAAGCATAGCTGCATATCAACTTTGATTGACGTCTCGGAGGAAATCAGAAGTCAAATAGACAATCGCAATATATCTTTTCTTATACTACTTGATCACTCTAAGGCCTTCGATACTGTTCATCATAGTATTCTCTGTCTCAAACTCAAATACATATGTAATTTTTCAGCAGCAGCCTTAAAGCTAATAACCTCATACCTTAGTGGTCGTAGTCAATCAGTGTCACATGGATTAAATATTCCTGCAAAATGTCTAGGGAGTGCCACAGGGATCGATACTTGGTCCGTTGTTATACTCTATATACGCAAATGATCTTTCTCAACAACTTAACAGCAAAATTCAAATGTATGCGGATGATGTGCAACTCTATATTAACTGCAACGCATCAGATGCCGTCAATTGCATAAACCTGATAAATGAAGACTTAAATCGAATTCATATATGGGCATCTGCTAATGGACTTAGCTTGAATCCTAAAAAATCGGTGGCTATGGTCATTGGAAACTCGAAGAATTTGCCAGCCTTTTTACCTCCATTAAAAATAAATAATGATGTAATTAATTTTGTCGATACAGCAAAAAACCTAGGCGTAATATTTAACAAACAATTGGATTGGTCCGGCCATATTAAAACAAGCTGCGGTAAGACATTTGCGATGTTGAGAAACGTATGGATGTCGCAATGCATATTCGAATGTTACTAGCAAAAACTAACTTACTGCCAAGCCTCATGTATGGCTGCGAACTTTTTTCCAGTTGCGATAGTGTGAGTAAACGAAGGCTTAACGTTGCATACAACAATATTGCCAGATACATCTTTGGGATTAAAAGAAACTGCAGCATTTCAAGATATGCAACACAAATATATAATATGACGTTTGATTATATACTAAAATGTCGAGATCTTGTTTTGCTGCATAAAATTATATATGTATAACAAACAGCCTGACAACAACCTTTACCAAAGACTCTCTTTCTCAAGATCAAGCAGAGGGAAAAAATAAATATCACAAAACACAATAAGGCCATTTCTCAGCAACATTTGTTTATAAATGCTTTACGTCTTTGGGGCCAACTATCCCCTCAAATGCAAGTAATAAGCAATGCAAGCCAATTCAAATCAGCTATTTCTGTATTTTATAATAATTAGTTTTCATGACATTTTCTAATATCTTTTTAATATTTTTTTAATAAATGTATGTACAAAATTCTCATTTATTTTTAATATACATATATGTAATTGTATTTGATTCTTATTTTAATTTTACTTTATTATTTATACATATATAATATGTTTTGTTATGTTATTTATGCCAAAATATTTATTCCAAATTTTTAGCCAATACTGTAATATAAGACTTGTTCTTGTTGTATTGTATTTTACTGAAATAAATAAATAAATATTAAATATTAACTCTTTTACAACTCTGCTTTGCGCGTTATGTTAATTTTTATAGCGGTGTTGCGGCGTCTCCAGTGTTAGGTAGACGCATTAACTTTGTTAAGCTGTATGGCAGGCATTTTATTAATTGTTTTACTTCGCCGATGTTTCTGCTAACCGACGAAGGAGGGCGATGTTGTGTACATTAGCTTGGAACATCATCAATCGCTGTCGGAACAGTTTTTTAGTGATCAGTGCTATGCCTTCATCACTTAAATAGTCCGACATCAATTAATACAATGTCTCACTAATGTACATTACAGAAATTAATGATGTTGATTGACTTGCCTGGCCAGGGTTTGAACCCAGGCCCCACGTCATTGTTTGCTTAGTAGCAGCGTTGTCAACTTTGAAATTTCAAAACGCACCAAAATAGAGAAAAAACGCGCCTTTTAACTAAAAACGCACCAAGTAAAGATTTTTTTTTAATTTTTATTGAATTAATTTTTTGTTATTACAACATTTAACTTTAGTCCAAAATTCTAATGTTGAATCAATATTGTGCCATTGCATGAAGTGCATCATTCTCCACACTTTTTCAATACTAGATAATATTTCAACTCGGATTCAAATTCTACTGCTAATGGCATGATATCATATTTGTATTGGTATAAAATATTTTGTACAATGTTGATTGTTGATGTCGTTTGTAGCTAAATGGGCTAAAAGCTGCAATTTTGATGTCGCATTTGATATAAAAGCATCTTCTTTTTGTGTTATTATTTGGTCAAGGCTGAATCCATTGCTTAAACTCACTCTGTGATTCCCAAAACTTTTTGTACCGATTCGCTTATGATGTCCTTTTTTAGACTCCATTATTGACATTAACTTTAAATATTTCTTATAGTAAATAGAAATTTTATTAATTTTTGTGTTACAAAACTTTATATAAACTTTTTCACCCTTCCTTTACGCATTTTTTATGCATTTTATAAAAAACGAACAATGATCACTAGTCTCGAGAATACTTTGTTTTTGGTAAGCTAAGGACTCGACAGCAACTTTTACTACATTGCAACAGTTATATTTTTTGTACAAATTTTTTTTTTCTTATAATGAAATAAAAAATTGTGTTGAATTTTCTTTGGTACCACCTAAAATTAAAAAAACACACCAAAATTTAAAAAAAAGCGCACCACGCACCAACTCAGAAATTTTTCGCACAAAACATTTAAAAAAGCACCCAAAATAGTGCGAAACGCACCAAGTTGACAACGCTGCTTAGTAGTCAACGCGCTAGCCACTTCAGTCAACACCACCCTAAATTTGGGTGCGCTGAATTCAAATCTGTAATCAGTTTGTCTCTATCAGCTCTAGTTTTCATGATATAGTTTTTTTTATACCCTCCACTTATGACCTCCATTTATGACCGTCTGTCCGTCTGTTAGTTTTTTCACAAATTTTTTTTTCATCAAAATTTCTTATTTACAGTTATGGTAGTTGCCAAAAAAAAAACATTTTTTCCGGATAAAAATTTTTTACCTAAATTTTTTTTTTAATTCAATTATTTTTTTCGTTTGAAAAGTATCTTTTTCCTTCCAGTCAACTTATAGGTATAAAACCGGTTCGCTTTAGATATGCTTTTTTGTTGAATTCGGTTAATTTAACTTAGTAACTCATTTAGTGGAGGGTATATAAAATTCGGTACAAGCAGTTACCGAAAATATATATTTTTTGTGTAATTGCTACCTGATTAACGGGAATTTTATTTGTACAATATTATTGAAAACGTTATTTTTTCTTGTTGCACTCCAATTGCATATCGGAAGTTAGTTGCTTGTAAGAAGTGGTTTATTGCAGTTGGCGAAGTTTATTAAAAAAGTGTTGATCTAAATAGAAATGACTTCCAATAGAAGACGGTGTAAAAATTACGCTGACACATTTTGTTATATTTGTGGAGAATACAGCTTTAAAGAAAACATAAGACCTATTTCGGAATGTGTTAAAAATCGTATTTAGATTACTTTGAAGTTGATCTTCTTGACCAAGCTAAAAGCTGGGCTTCACACATTGTGTGCAATACTGGCTGTGTAAATTTGCGACAGTGGACTCAAGGAAAAGGAAATAGGCTTAAGTTTGGAGAGCCCAGAAATCATTTGGACGACTGATACTTCTGTTTAGTGAGTATTGCTGGTATTAATACGAAAAATCTAAATAAATGGCAGTATCCCGATTTACCGTCAGCGCGCCGTCCAATTCCTTATTCCGAAGATGTTCCCATTACAAAACTGAATGATTCTTCAGAGCTGAGTTCGGAGTTTGAACATAATACCGCTAATGATCTAAGTGATTGCGACAGTGTTTTCGAAGACACAGAAACTATTCCTCAACGTTTTAATCAATGCGAGTTGAATAACTTAATTCGAGATTTGGCTTTATCAAAAGAAGCGTCTGAAGTGTTATCTTTGAGGTTAAATGATAAGAAATTGTTAGAACGTGGAACAAAACTAACTTATTACCGCACTAGGGATAAAGCTTTTTTAAAATTTTTTACTAAGGAAGACAATCTGGTGTTTTGTTATAATGTAAATGGTCTTATGCAGGAAATGGGGCTATCCAAGTATCTACCTAGCGATTGGTGCCTCTTCGTGGACAGTTCCAAGAGAAGTTTGAGGTGCAATGTGTATGCATCAATTCCAATTGCGCACTCTACATCAATGAAAGAAGAATATAAAAACATTGCATTAGTGATGAAAACGATAAAATACCAAGACCACCAATGGATCATTTGTATTTATCTTAAAATGGTCAATTTTCTTCTTGGACAACAGAGTGGTTATACTAAGTACCCTTGCTTTTTGTGTCTTTGGGATAGCAGATTCCATCAACAACATTGGCGGCAAAAATATTGGCTTACGAGAGAAAAAATGATTGTTGGCGATAGAAATATTGTAAATGAAGCTTTAGTTCCACGTGAAAAGATCGTCCTACCACCGTTGCACATCAAATTAGGACTCATGAAGCAGTTTGTTAAGGCTGTGAATCGCGATGGGGAATGTTTTGCATATATTTGCAGCAAAATGCCTAATCTAAGTAGAGATAAGATTAGAGCAGGAGTTTTTGACGATCCCCAAATAAGGCAGTTTATGAATGACAACGATTTTGATAAGTCAATGACCGAAACTGTAGTGCGATTCAGTATGAAATTTTAAAGACAATTGTTTGGTTAAAAGTAGTTAACCTTAAATTAATCGCCTTTGTTATTCCGTAACACTTTTTTAACAATTGACGTTATCTTCAAGCGTTTTCTTCAACAGCTGTTTCGTTAACTAAACAACAGCATTTTCTTAGTGGTTTATTTTAACATAAAGTAAAATTTTTTTTAAAATATAATGGTTTTTGAGTATTTGGCATTAAATTTAACACGGAATGAGCCAATGATAAATGCACCAACAGTAAATCGTCGTCTACTCCGTGATGTAGACAGTGCTTTTCATCGAACAGCTTCAGAGTTTCAAAAACTCTACCGATTAACTCCAGAATTGGCTGAAGATTTAGTTTTTCAGCTTGATGGCCATTTAAGAGGCTCGAGGATAACGGCAATATCTACTGAGAAAAAGATAAATTGTGGAACATTAAAGGTAATTTGAAATATCAGCTAATAGATGTGTATTGCCATGGTGCTAGCAGCTTTGCGATTTTACGTACCTGGATGCTACCAGCGACCTGTAGGAGAGCAGTGGGGAATATCCATGAGCCAGTCATCCATAAGTCGATGCATACATGGCGTAACTAATGCTATCAACCATAGCATGTTTTTTAAAAACGTGAGGTTTCCAATGACCCAAGTTGAGCGACAAGCTGCAAAGGAAACTTTTGCTTCAGCCCCCTCATCTTTTGTAAGGGGCACTATTGGAGCTGTAGATTGTACACACATCTCGATTTTGGCCCCAAAAAGTCATGAGGAAACTTATGTCAATCATCATGGTTACCATTCTCTCAATGTTCAAATGGCAAGAATAAATTACATACATATGTATTTGGTTTCCGTAATCATTTGCTAATACTTACAGATATGTGATCCAAATTTAAAAATACTAAACGTTAATGCTAAATATCCGGTAGCACGACATGACTCATACATATGGAGTTGCTCTGCAGTGCGAAGAGTCATGCAAAGGAGTTTTGAAAATGGAAACCATAATATGTTTCTGATTGGTATTTTTCATCATAGAAATCAACCTTAAACTAATTGTATTTAAAATAACTACAAAATATCTACAGGTGATTCCGAATACCCATTGGAACCATGGCTGATGACCCCTTTACCAAATCAACCAGAGATGAGTCCCAAATTTCTATACAATCAAGGACTGTGCAAGGCTCGCAGCCCTATTGAAAGACTCTTTGGTGTCCGTAAAGGCACTTGGCGATGTTTATCACAACAAAGGATGCTGTTATATGATCCTGAAATTTCAGGAAAAATAGTTAATGCTTGCGCAGTATTACACAACATTCATTTAGAAGAGCATGGGAACATATTTAATAATGAGATATACGAGCCTCAAACAGGTAGTCTTTTAGAAATCCAAAATGCACCATCATCAACAGCAAAGCGCGTTCAAGACCGACTAATTGCTAATTTTTTACCTAAATAATATATGTATGTATAAGCTGTATTGAAATATTTTAATTAATAACTTGAAAATAAAATGCTAAATTATACAAAAAAATCATTATTTATCACATTCGGTTGACAAAAACTAAAAATTAACAAAAACAATTCTTAAAAACTAACAAAGGTTTTTAACATAAACGGTTTTTAAAAAAATAAAAAATGAACAACAAAAACAATTCTAAAAAAACTAAAAAAAGGAACTCAAGCAAAACAATTCTTAAATAACTAAAATAGGAACTTCATATTAGTGATGTTACGAATACTCGTATTCGTATTCGACTATTCGCCTGTTTTAAGTAATTCGTATTCGTATTCGCCAAATTCAAGCGAATATTTTTCGAATAATTTTCCATACATTTTCCAAAAAAAAAAATTATACAAAAGTATGATTATGAGTACATGCTCAAATAAATGTAAAAATCATACAAAATTTTAAAAAAGTACATAAAATGTAAAAAAATATATTAATTTTTATATTATTATTATTACGAATAAACGTAATTATTATTTGAACTTATATATTTTCCAACACAAAAAACTCTTAGTAATTTTGAATTTTCATTAATTCAATAAAACTGAACTTGAGCCTGATAATATTACTTTTCATATGTAAATCAATATAAGTTCAAATAATAATTACGTTTATTCGTAATAATAATAATATAAAAATATTAATTCCGCTTGGGCACGAACTATAAATACCCTAATAACAGGGGTCACAGTAATATGTGAACCTCCCTAATATAGAGTAAAAACAACAAAAACGTTAAAATACAAAGTAAAATACTTTGATGATAACGGACTATGAGTTTGTGTTGATTATTAGTTCCAAACAGTAATGAGGGAATTTCGTACTAACCAGCACTGTTTCATTGTAGAATAAAAATTGAATTAAAAATTAATTCTCATATTCTATTTCTGTTGAAAACTGGTTAAATAGTTGATATTCTTCTCAATTAGTATCCACTTTACGAAAATTGTAAAGATGGACAATTGAACGCTGATGAGAGGTGTAGCGGCCTTGAAATCAGTACTGATACGTTCTGCTAAAAACTGATTGGATATAAATAATAATATTTTACAACACAAAATCTCTTAGTAATTTTGAATTTTCATTAATTCAATAAAACTGAACTTGAGCCTGATAATATTACTTTTCATATGTAAATCAATATAAGTTCAAATAATAATTACGTTTATTCGTAATAATGATAATATAAATATATTAATTCCGCTTGGGCACGAGCTATAAATACCCTAATAACAGGGGTCACAGTAATATGTGAATTTCCCTAATATAGAGTAAAAACAACAAAAACGTTAAAATACAAAGTAACACGGTGGGACAAAAAAAAAATTCCCGGAAAGTGATATTATTTTTCTGATAGGTAGTATTGAGTACAACAAGAATCTGTATTTGAAATTTGCCAGTCACATCAGAATTTTGAGATACGGATAAAAAACCGGTTTTTCGTACCTCTATGCACTTATAAGCCAGTAACTTACTTGTTTATTAACCGATCTTCAGTTTCTCAACGGATTCGGAAAGAAGAAACTAGTACCTTTAGAATGGTGTATATATCGTTATGGTTGGCTTAAAAGTTCTTTGTGTATTTCTCCACCAAACACATTTTTTCCCCACTTTTTTTTGACATTTTTCAACTTTGGCGATATTTTTACGCATTATTTTATAAAGGAACCGTAACATTTTTTAATTTATTCAAAAAATATATTTATTTGTGAGTAAAACGCAACTTTGTTTAAAAAAATCTGTTAAAAATTGACTGAGTTATTCAACTATTTAGTAAACCTAAATTTTTGCAATAATAAAATTTTTAACTAATTCAGTCAAAAATGTTTGCTTGACCGTATTTTTTTTTAATTAAGCATCATCAGTTTCTCTCTGAAGTGACCAGAAATATTCTGAAAGCATTTTTATTTTACTTTTTCCTTCAAATCGTTTTTCAATTGTAATCATCTCTTGGTGAAAATGTTAACCTTGTTAATCGCTGAACTGACCCAGATTGTCTGGGAAGAAATCTAAGTGCGAATGCAGGAAATGAATTTTTATGGACATATTGCAGCCCATTTCACCATACGCACCTAAAAATTCATTAAAAACAGCAACATAGTCGTCACTTCTGTAATTGCCAAAAAAATTATCACAAATATCCAATGAAAATACCTAAAATTTGTGGAAAAAGATAAAAACAATAAAAATAAGTACTAGAATTGGAAACAAATACTTTAATACCTCCTTTTATTTTGGCTTCACTTAATTTTGGGAACACTTCTTTAAGATAGCAAAAAGCGGCGCTGTTTACATCAAGTTTTTTAACGAATTGTTTCATATATCCCAGCTTCAGATGCAGTGGTGGCAGAATAACATCCTCAGGTGAAACTAATGGGACGTTTAAAATATTTCTCCTGCCTATTTGATGCGCCTCACGAGATGGCCATATTTTACGGTCATACCGATTCGGTGCACGACTATCCCATTCACAAAGATAACATGGATGCTTTGTGTAACCCCCTTGCATACCAAATAAAATTGTTAAAACTTTTAAATCAGCGATGACTTTCCATTTATCAGTGGTATAGCTGACGAATCGAAGTATTTTTTTCATCACTTCGTAAGTTTCTTTCGTGCTTGTCGCATATGCGACTGGAACTGACAAGAGGTTACACGAAAATCGTTTTCCACCAAATTCCACTGCTTCACCCGTGAACCGAGTATTTCAGATTGTGGTTTAAACAAATTCAAATAGTTTTTATTTAAATTTTAAATCTGTATTGTTATATCTAGGCTTGAAAGCTGTTTTATTACATAACCAAAATCAATTACCATCAGTTCCAATCGCATATGCGACAAGCACGAAAGAAACTTACGAAGTGATGAAAAAAATACTTCGATTCTTCAGCTATACCACTCATAAAT
Organism: Lypha dubia; assembly: GCA_947311025.1. Taxonomy (NCBI): domain Eukaryota; kingdom Metazoa; phylum Arthropoda; class Insecta; order Diptera; family Tachinidae; genus Lypha; species Lypha dubia. The sequence continues at coordinate 49,527,784 of OX371262.1, forward strand.
GGAAAGTCATCGCTGATTTAAAAGTTTTAACAATTTTATTTGGTATGCAAGGGGGTTACACAAAGCAAGGTGAACATTTTCACCAAGAGATGATTACAATTGAAAAACGATTTGAAGGAAAAAGTAAAATAAAAATACTTTCAGAATATTTCTGGTCACTTCAGAGAGAAACTGATGATGCTGAATTAAAAAAAATACGGTCAAGCAAACATTTTTGACTGAAATAGTTAAAAATTTTATTATTGCAAAAATTTAGGTTTACTAAATAGTTGAATAACTCAGTCAATTTTTAACAGATTTTTTTAAACAAAGTTGCGTTTTACTCACAAATAAATATATTTTTTGAATAAATTAGAAAATGTTACGGTTCCTTTATAAAATAATGCGTAAAAATATCGCCAAAGTTGAAAAATGTCAAAAAAGTGGGGAAAAATGTGTTTGGTGGAGAAATACACAAAGAACTTTTAAGCCAACCATAACGATACATACACCATTCTAAAGGTACTATTTTCTTCTTTCCGAATCCGTTGAGAATCGGTGAGATGTTTTGATTCTGTTTATATGTAAATGTATAAGGGTGGGAAGCTACAGGAATCAAACTAAAACTTTTTATATATGAAATTCCACTGACACAGGTGGATGCGCCTTCTGCAAAAATATGTTCGCTAAACAGCACGGAATTATTAATTAAAAACCCAAACAGAGTAAGAAAAACGAAATCTGAAAGTATGTAAGTAAAATAATTAAAAAATGTTCTGTAGAGGTTTTCAAATTCGGCATCTTAATGCAATAATGATGTTAAATCACTAAATTTTATTTTTCATTTATACTTAGTTACTAACGCAAAGGCAGGGATGTTTTCCAATTAAATTTGAAATATAAACCTCAAAAGAAATATTCGTATTCGTATTCGGCGAATACTGTTTTAAATATTCGTATTCGTATTCGCGAATACTAAAAATTGATATTCGTAACATCACTACTTCATATGTATAAATACTTATTACAAAAACAAAAATGGAACTTCACACATTAAGAAACTTATAAAAAACTTACAAACTATATAATTGCAAACGGTTGATGGAAGCCGCTAAATTATTGAAAGCATCGGCAACATGCTTCAGCCCTTCCCCCATCGTTTTAATAGCCTCAGCCATTACTTTACTGTTTTCTGCATTCTGCTTACTAATTTCCAGATTCTGCCGATTACTTTCAGCTAGCATCTATTAAAAACTGATAGGTATTAAAAAGTATATTTAGTACATACATACATTAAAAATACCTCTAAAGCAATAGCCTGTCGTTTGGCTATTTCTAAAAATTTGTCCCGCGTGTCGTCCTTCTCCAATTGTTTCCTCTTCAGACATCTACGCGGGGTCTTTGGTGTTTTTGGAGTTTCCACTTCGAACTCATCTCTTGATTTTGCCTTTGTTTCTTGCATCACGTCCTCGTCACCATCTTCCAAACGCAGTTGTAATTCCTTACAATGAAAACAATTGTAAAAAAGGTATACAATTTATTTAATTTGAACTTACCTCTTCCAATGGTACATTTTCTGCGACGAATTCATTGCCCTTGATATAGTCGGTCCCAATCAACGATACCACCATCCTCTCTAGCTCTGAAACTGGTTCCTTGTTGATGGGCCTATTTCCGGTAAGAGCTCGTTGTCGTCTACGATCTCGCACTTTCGTACTTGTGCGACTTTTAAGTCTTCCCATACCTTTTAGTATAAATTTTATTTAGCCAAAATTTCATATCTTAACCAATGTTTACTTACCGAATGCAACTGCTCAACAGTTTTCAACGCTCCACCAGCACTGTTAAGCTTTGCAGCTAACTCGTTCCACTTCTTATCATGCTCATATATGCCTTGCATCTTAGCAAATTTTCCTGCAGGTAACCCCGAATTTTCGACTAAAAAGTCTACCATGAGACTTAGCTGCTCTGCTGTGGCGCGGCTTCTTTCAACGTGTGCTGTAGGGTTCATTCTGAAAACAACACATATGTACATATCATATTAATAATTTGTATAGAAGTAATAAAATTACATTATGAATACTTATTTTGTCAAGAAATAAAAAAAATTTAATAAAAGCGTCTGCGCGCAATGTAAGAATATTTTATTTGTATTCTCTTTTGTGCTTTTCCTTATTTTGACATATAGTTTAGCAGAGACGCCACTGGATTTCAATTTTTAACCAGCACTTTTAATAAGGTGTTACTGAATCGCACAATCGTTAATGCAAACAGCCACACAGGCGTTATATATTAACAGATAACGAATCTTTAAAAGTTACTGAATCGCACTACTGAACGAAATGCGTGGGCATCATTCGTGCAAGTTATAAAAAATTTCTTGGGAAATAATAAAGCTCAAAATTATGTTCAATTAGTGGAGAATATGCTGGATAAGATCAGAGACCTTGGCTGCAACATGAGTATTAAAATCCATTATTTGGACCGTCACTTGGACCGAGTTCCCGAAAATTTGGGTAATGTATTACATAATTAGTTATTAGAGCTATGCTCTTTATGGCGCGGTAGGGGTTGAATTGTATTTTTCGTAATAAAATAGATCGACACTATTACAGTTATATTTTTCTTTTTTTTTTTTATTTGCTTGTCCTTTAAAAGCGACTTTGTTGTTGTTTTTTAAAATCAGGTCGAGAAAATATGTATGTACATATGTATATGTCGTGTTACTCACATTCAACTTCAATAACGAAAACAAAATATGAATATGAATACATATATATGTATGTTAGTGTTTCGTTTTTGTTTTGTTTTGTGTTGCTGAGTTTCCGAGGTACCCACCAAACAAAACGTCAAGCGTTTGAACTATCTTGCTTTGATGAATGTAGCACATATTAGGTCAACAAAATTAATTGCAAATAATTTTTTGTTTTTTCTATTAAATAAATATTATATTATTTAAAAACCTAACTAAAATTTTTAAATTATGCATTAAATTTTTTAAAACAATTTCATAAACTCCGAAAAATTATTAAATCTTCACACATATTATGTAGGTACCTATATTAGGGTGGGTCAATTTGTTCGGGACCGAAAAACATGACAAAGCGTATAGCAAGAACTTTTCCCAAGGAAACCATGGTTCTAAAATCAATATCGTGCTTCCGGTTTTTTAAGAGAAAATTTGGTGCTCAAGACTATTGTTATTTTAACATAAACTTCTAAAACCATTATTTGGGTAAATAATTTTCTATAAATGAGGACAGATATAGAAAGCTGAAAAAATTTTCTTTAAAATAAGCCCTCTTCCAGCGTTACAGGTCAACTATTCACCAATTGCAATGAATTGCAATTAATATTTCCAAAAAAAATCCGAAAATAATGCTATTTTTTTGGAAATATTCATTGTAATTCATTGAAATTGGTGAATAGTTGACCTGTAACGCTGGAAGAGGGCTTATTTTAAAGGAAATTTTCTCAGCTTTCTATATCTGTCCTCATTTATAGAAAATTATTTACCCAAATATTGGTTTTGGAGGTTTATTTTAAAATAACAATAGTCAAACTGATGTCCTGAGCACCAAATTTTCTCTCAAAAAACCGGAAGCTCGATTTTTATTTTAGAACCATGGTTTCTTTGGGAAAAGTTCTTAGAATTTTCCGTAGATTTCGACCTTGCTATACGCTTTGACATGTTTTTCGGTCCCGAACAAATTGACCCACCCTATTGTATATATATATATATATATATATATATATATATATATATATATATATTGCATTTAAGGTGGTGATATACTTGGTTCACTTTGCGTTGAGCTCTACGGTCACTCTTTGGTCCACTTTCTTATATAAAACAATTAAAAATAAGTTGGGTCACTCACAACTGTTTGTTTGCTTTTATTTTATAACAGTGTCGACAATTCTAGCGATTTTGAGCAAGTACATGATAAAGAAATGTTTTTAGTGATTTTTTTATTTCCTTTTTAAGTTAACCTTTTTGTGATTTGCAAAACCGCATAAAGCCGCAGTTGTGATTTTGAAATCACTTTGTGATTTAAACATTGTGATTTGCAGAACAGACGTTATATACTGGAAACTCCAATATTCGGTGGATTTGTAAAGTTGTTGTGTATGTTACGTAAATAAAAAATATATGTATTTATTTTAATATGATGAACTGACTTAATTTAGTTTAGCGAAACCGGTTCAAAAGAAATAAAAATTAGCCTATGTTGTAGGAAATTGAAAAATAAGAAGAGTATAATCAATGTATACAATTTATACTAGTATATGATGAATTTCATGTATAAATCGAGATGCATTGAACCCGACCCCCTCAAATAGCGATGAAATTTTGTTCATAGCTAAATTTGATCAATACAAACAAACTCTCATTTTTATAAATGACTGTTTTGCGATTTTTTGGGCGTGGCACAGTGGGAAAGTTTTCGAAAAAACGTGAAAATAGTCGAAAAGAGCTCCATTTAAACTACAATAACCCAGAATCGGCTGAACCGATTAACATGATCTTGGTATCATTAAAAAGATATTTTAACAGGCTTTATGACACGTTAAAAAAAATTACACTGTAAAAAATTTATAACAAAAAGAAAATTTTAACTAACGAAAAATCTAAAAAGATCAAGGGTTTTTTTACTGTGTATTATTTTTTTAGAAAGGTTTATCCTTCACCTATACCATATCAAAAAATAAAAATGGGTTCTTTCTTAGTTTTTTTATATAATTTTTTAAGAAGTGTCACTTCTAGTAATTGGTTTTATATTTTATATTTACAGGTAAAATAAATAAACATTGTCAAGGGTTTTTTTACAGTGTATTATTTTTTTAGAAAGGTTTATTCTTCACCTATACCATATCAAAAAATAAAAATGGGTTCATTCTTAGTTTTTTTATATAATTTTTTAAGTAGTCAGCGATTTTACTGAACACATCAAAGTTCTGATTCCGCATCATTTCATAGCAAAGCGACAATCGGAATTTATCAGCAATAAAAGAGAGGCGCTGTTATCAGAAGAAATGTTAATTCAAATGGACTTCGCTGAAAATTATGCATTTCTTGTACAAGATGCCGTGCAAGGATACCATTGGAATAATGATCAGTACCTCGTTTCTGTATTTCTCGCATCGTAAAATTTCTCACATGAAGTGTGAAACAAAAAATTCCATCGTTTCTCGATTTAAAAAAAAAGTGTTTCTGTATTTGCGTGCGAAAACAGACTGCGCTGATTTTGTTCTTACTGGAATGTTTCCAATAATTAAGTGTCAAATGTAATAGAAACGTCAACGAGGGAAATTAATTATAACAAAAGTAAAACAATGAAAGGCTGAAAAATTTTAAATTACAAAACAACAATTGTTCTTTATAATTTTTTTTATTTATATAAAAACCCAAATGTATAGTGCAGTGCTAGTTTTCATTCAAACTAAAAAAATTATTTAAAAACATATTCTTGTGTTTATTTAAAATTTTTGCTACATACATAATATGTATATATGTATATGTACATATTAAGTACATACATACATATGTACATTATCTGTTGATTTCTGTTCCACATTTATATATACGAATTAAAAAATATTTATATTTATTTATGAGGCGGACATAACCCATCTGTTGGGTTAATAGTTTAGTAAATACAGAAATTGCCCCCTCCCTAACCTCCTCGTGCCACAAGCAATTTAAAATATACTTTAGATCCTATTCTCATATCTACCAAATATACATAAAAAATTTCATTAAAATCAGAGGAGTTCGATAACAAACAGCGTGACACGAGAATTTTATATATTAGAAGATTTACTTTTCATATGTACATATATTTATATTTATTTAAATTTTGATTTTCTCGCACCAATTTGAAATGTGAGTTATTTTGACACTTCTTGTGAGAAACTTTTCGCAAAATGTTGTTACAGAAACACTTTTTCTCACATACTTCCAATAATTGCTGGAAAATTATTAAAATGACAGATCATTCTCGCAAAGTACATATACAGAAACACTTGTGTGAGAAAAACCATATTTTGTTTCATTTTACACTGTTTTTGTTGCAATTCACTCGTTTCATGCGGATAACTTTTCGATGCGAGAAATATAGAAACGAGCTACAGGCTACAATACATCCGTTCGTTATTTATTACAAAGGTAATTATTTTAATATTTTGGTATTAGTAAACACATCCATCACACTCATCAAAATATTTAATATTTTTTATTTATTTGTTTTTTCCTTTGTTTGTTTATTTTCAGATAACGATAAATTAACTCATAAAAGCTTTGCCATAATATCTGATTGTAATACCCATGATAGTATAGCAGTTCATCTATATATTTCAAAAATGATACAGTTCGTGAAGGCCAATATAACTAACAATATTAATAAAATCCTTTACGTATCAGATGGCGCAGGAGCACAATATAAAAATAAATATAACTTCATTAATTTATGCCATCACAAATCTGATTTTGGTATTGACGCTGAATGGCACTTTTATGCTACCATTCACGGAAAATCTGCATGTGATGGAATCGGAGGAACATTGAAGAGAGATGCTCGAAATTATAGTATTGGAAATAAAAATGAAATCCAGACAACGAGGCAACTCTATCACTGGGCATCAGAAACATATAAGACCACCATACAAGTTGCTTACGCAGATGCTGACGAATACCACAACGTTAAAGAAAAGCTATTTTCAAGATATAAAAAAGCTCAAACTATAAGAGGAACTCAAGGCTTTCATTCATTCATTCCGATAAATGAAACTTTTGTACATGTGCGCAGATATTCTGACTGTGCCAAATTTGAGCAGCGCAAAATTTCTTGCAAATAATTAACTTAAAAAAAATGTAATCATTATTCGAATTATTTCGAAAACTTTCGGTACGTATTACTAGAAGTGACACTACTTAAAAAATTTGGGTTAAAACATATTCACAATTTTCCTGGGACAATGTTTATTTATTTTTCCTGTAAATATAAAATATAAGGACAATTGATGAAAATTCGTTTTGTTCGGCTTAAGGTCTTCTTTAATAAAAACAATTAAAATTTTTGTTTCATAAAGAACTTTTTTTAATTTATTTTTATTTTTGTTTTCCGATATTTCGGTTAACTTCGTTAACCATTCTCAAGGAATCTAAAAAACAATGTTTATTTTACATATAATACTTGTAATAGTTATGATTTACATTAATTATTACATACATTTTTTTATTTTTTATTTTTATTTTTATTCCCAATGACACTCTCCTATATGTTTTTATCCTATTTATGTTTATTTATGATGTGTCGATATAGTTGTGCACACTTGTCTGTATCTGTTTTGTAGTTGAGACGTTTGTGAATTGGTACATTTATAATGTGTAGCATTTCCAATATGAATCTTTTCTTATAATTAGTCTCTTCTTGTAGTACTCTCACATTATCAAAATCTGGTTTATGTCCGCTCAATGCACAGTGGGCAGCAAGTGCGGTTTTTTGTTCTAGCGGTTTATTATTTTGTTTTATATCAGATTTATGTGCTGATATTCTTGTTTTTAGTTTTGTTTTTGTTGTACCAACATACGATTTATTGCAAGCATTTTTATCATCACCAATACAGGTTATCTCATAAATCAGATTGGATTTATCCTCTTTATGAAGGGCGTCTTTAGTGTTGCTGAATATTTTCTTTAAAGAGTTATTTGTTTTCATAGCTAATTCATATTTATTATTGTCATATATGTCCGTGTTTTTAATCCTCTCAGACAGTCCAGGTATATAAGTTATTCGTTTGTATATCTTCTCAGTGTTGTTATTGTTTGATTTGTTTGGCTTAGAAACAACGTGTTTTATAAGTTTCTTTATGGTTGAGTTGGGAAATTACTAGAAGTGGCACTACTTAATAAATTATATAAAAATAAAACTAAAAAAGAACCCATTTTTATTTTTTGATTTGGTATAGGTGAAGGATAAACCTTTCTAAAAAATAATACACTGTAAAAAACCCTTGATCTTTTTGGATTTTTCGTTAGTTAAAATTTTCTTTTTGTTATAAATTTTTTACAGTGTAATTTTTTATTTTTTTTAGCGTGTCATAAAGCCTGTTAAAATATCTTTTTAATGATACCAAGATCATGGTAATCGGTTCAGCCGATTCTGAGTTATTGTAGTTTAAATGGAGCTCTTTTCGACTATTTTCGCGTTTTTTCGAAAATTTTCCCACTGTGCCACGCCCAAAAAATCGCAAAACAGTCTTTTCTAAAAATGAGAGTTTGTTTGTATTGATCAAATTTAGCTATGAACAAAATTTCTTCGATATCTGAGGGGGTCGGGTTCAAAATTTCAGTTTTATCTCGATTTTTAAATGAAATTCATCATATGCATCTCGGCAACAACTTAAATAATAACAACACAACAGGGGCCAAATTTCGGCAATCGATCGAAATTTCAATACAATTTAAATGTAAATTTCGATCGATATCGAATGCCGTAGTTTGACCCCAGGCTTTTTGTTTGTGTAAAATAAATGTACAATTGTCAAAAATAGCTCAGTAGCAGAGCTGTACAGGAATGATTCCTTTTTGAAAGAATTTACGAATCATAAACGCTTTTTAAATTTTTGTTAAAACATTCAAGAGGTTTTAATAATGATCCTAATCCTATTGAAAACAGTGAATTAAAAAATTGATTTTCTTTAAATCATCAATAAATTCACTTAAAATTTAATTTAATTAATCTTTTAAGTGATGTAAATGCATGCGAGAATTTTTAATTTATGAGGAATGCATTTGTGTTATAATTCAATTCACATTTTGTGTAAAATTAATCAATTTAACTTTTTGTAAATCAATTTGAACTAAAAACCAAACTTTAATCATTCCTTTAAAGCTCTGCTCAGCAGAACTCAAAGAAAATTGTGTAAAAAGAAAATGAAAAATTTCTGACAATAGGCAATGAAAATATGTATTAAAAAAACACGGCCAACTGTGCTCTTGCATATACTTGTATAAATATACTTTGAGGATACTAATTAAAAAAGTTAGCAGCAACCCATATTTTCCGAGTAATATGCTTCTAAAGTTTTCATGCGAAAGTTGTAAAAATAATGGGATACTATTGGTATCTTTTAAAAGATATGTACAGAGAATCTTTTCTAAATAGCCCTGTGTCGGGAAATACCATGGATGAGATAATCTTTAAGCGCAAATTTTTCATTTACATTTTCTTATTATTGTTCAATTTCCTACAACAGAGGGAAAACTATCACCCAATTCACACCATGAAATAAAACTCACGATTTTTCTTTAGTTCTCTTCAAAAGTTGCTTCTAAAAACTTTACAGATTCCTACGATGATTTTTACCCATGATTTAAATGTTGATTTTTTTCTCCGTAATCGGTTATTCTTCTTTACTTTATTATTTGTATAAAAACAATCTGACATGTGTATGTATGTATGTACATCAATTTGTTATTTCCGTACAAACTTCGTGCAAACGAATATGCGTATTGCCACATGAAAATGAAATATGAAATAAAGCAAAATAACAAAAAAACGAATAAATGAATATATAAATGAAAAATAAATGAAATAAAATTCATGTAAAATTTCATGGTGTGAATTGGGTGTATATTCCCTGTAGTTCAAGTGGCTGTCTCCGAGCTGGTTATAATACTAGCCCCTTTATGACACAACCAGTCCGAATGCTAGCCATATGACTGGCCACTTTAACAAGGGGATGTCCTACGATGGGGTTAATTGTCACCAAGAGGCCTCAAAAAGACAGTTCATAAGCCGGTTCTTCTTGGCTTACCCTTAACTGTCTCCTTATACCTGCCAAACCACTCCCTTAAAAACCGCAAATTATTCCCTATTTTTTATGAAATAAAAGTCATTTTATAATTTATTTAACTTAAAAAAAAAAATTATTTCGTCAAAAAAAAACATAACAAATTCAATTATTAATTAAAAAGATAATAATAATTAATTAATATAATAATTAAATTTTGCTTTCAGCTATTTTTTTATTATTATTCTTATTATTTTATTTATCTTCATCCTAGTCATCTTCACCCTGGTTATTCCCACTGCAGTACAATAATGTTCCTACAGCCCACTTGTAACTTAGTAAGGATGCGTAACATTGCACTATTTTTGTAAATGTATTTTGACTGTATTGAGAATTGAACTAGCAACCTTCCGACTGCTAATCAACATCTCAACCCACTCAGCTACACTCACTGGTAATTGTACATTGTACTACTTAAGCTATGTGTGCTTAATGACATACATTTTTTACTATCCACCATCTGCGACACAAAAAAACAGCTAAGTGCCTGCACAAAGTGACATTAAAATTTTCCACAGTTTTAGAACCAGTCTTCCGAGTATAGGATCAATGTGGATAGTTTTATAACCAGTCTTTCGAGTATAGGATCAATGTGGATAGTTTTATAACCAGTCTTCAGAGTATAGGATCAATGTGGATAGTTTTATTACCAGTCCACATTGTATAGTACTGCCACTTTTGGGGTAAATTGTCACCAAAAAAAACTACAGGGTTTGTTACGAAAAAAATTCTATATACATACATACTCGTATATATATATATATATATATATATACTTATATTGCATACATATGTATATTGCAGTATTGCAGTTGTTGTGATAAGTCATTAGCATAGATTGAGAACAATAGGGGCCCTAATATTGAACTCTGTGGAACCCCTCGAAACTGATATGGACCCCTCGAAACAGATATGGGCGTGGATATGGTGTAGTTGACACTCACAGACTTAATACGGTTAGAGAGGTACGATGATACAAGTGATGTTGAGGTTGATGAGAAGTTGAAAAGATTCTTTAGTTTCATAGATAAAATTTGGCGATTAACGGTGTCAAACGTCTTGGAATGGTCGTACTGGTAGTACTAAACAGTTCACATTGTTGTTATCGAGATCTCGTCTTATGTTTTCAGGACTTCAACTAAAGCTCTGACGCAGCTATGCTGGGCTCGAAATCCAGATTGCTTGCACGCCATCAGGTGATTTTTGTTTACGTAAGTGATCATTTGGGCACTTAATAACTTTTCAAATGCCTTAGAAAGATAACTCAATATTGCGATTGGACGATATTCTAAATTTGTTTAGGGTAATGGTATTATTTTTGCATACTTCCATTTACTTGGAAAAGTGCTTGTTGTTATAATGGTGTTGAAGAGATGTGTAATATAGGGAAGTATTAATGATGAATTTCGGATGCATGTTATCGAAACCAACTGCATTTGACTTGACGGAGGCGAAGCTGGAAAACACATCAGTTTGGCGGACACATGAGAACTCAAATGCTGTTTGATTAAAAGCAGAATTAAAATTATTATAGTCATTCTGCATTCCCAAGACGTCTGCTGGATTTATTGGGAAATTTGTAAGTCTCTTGTTTAGATCATCAGCATCAAGAGGACAGCTACTGTTGTTATTATTCCTGCCAATTCCTATATCTTTAATGGCTTTCCAAGTGTTACGGAACTTACGGCAGCACTGAACTTGTCGGAGTAGAATTTTGATTTTGCCATTTTTTTTTTATTTACGTCACTTCTAGCTATACAAAAATCAATTTGAGATTAAGCGTTCTAAAACGTTTCCAACGGGAGTAAGCCAAATCTCTGTTTTATATCGCTTGCAAAATTTCTGACGTAAACCATGGTATTTTCTTTGTAGTACTTTTCTTCACTTTAACAGCTTTCGAAAAGAGTAGAGATGTTGGATTCTACGTAATCTAGTTGGTCATCAGCAGATGGCAAAAAGTATGAGTAATGCCAGTTCAAGGAATGAAATGTTTCGTAGAGAAGGTTGAAGTCTATCGCCTGTGTTCTACATTCGTAAAATGAAATGAAAGTGAAAATTTCACTAATTTTGTGTTCTTAAATTTGTTAAAGTGAAATAAAAAGTAAAATTTAATTTTCAACTTGTTTCAAGTGGAATTGATGTGTTCTACAAATTATTTTCACCACAAATAAAGTAATTTGAAATCGAAGGCTAACATTCGCGTGAAATAATATACTTTTTGATAAAAATAAAGGAAATTATTTTTCCTAGCTTTATTTTCTCAAAGTTTAGGCAGTTTTTAATCAAAATTTTGCCCAATTTTTTCGTTTTTGTTTAGATTTTTCGGAATTTTTAATCAGTATTGCATTTACCCAAGATTTCGCGATTTTTCGCCATTTTCGTGATTTCTACAATTTGTTTTATATTCCTTAAAGTTTTAGCAATTTTTAATCATAATTATGATATCTTTAAAATTTTTGCAGTTTTTCGCAATGTGCGTAATTTTTGCAAAGTTTTCTGCATTCTTACATTTTTAGGGAATTTTAATGAAATATAAATTAAAATTTTAGCTAGTTTTTGCACTTTCATAAAATTTGCGAATTTTTACGAAAGTGAACAATTTTAGCATATTATAATCAGTTTTAGAGCTTGCATATAATATGTGGGTTTTGTGAATTTTTTCTTTTAATTTTCGCGATAGGCTCGATTTTCTGCAATGCAAAAATATTTCAAGGCAAGATTTTTTCTTGCATATCATAAAGATACAAATCATTTTTTTTTTTTCAATTTGAGTTTTATATTGAACAAAACAATGGATTAATGGAAGAAAATCTTTACTCAGCGAAGCGGATATTCCACTGGGTTAGTGAATTGATTAAAAAGTTTAGGAAATCATAAACCATCTTCTCAAAAGCTTTTAAATGGTACCAATATTGACCACATTATATGAAACATACACCATATATTTACAATTTTGTACTGGAACTCCAGTAAAAAAAAACATAACAAATTCAATTATTAATTAAAAAGATAATAATAATTAATTAATATAATAATTAAATTTTGCTTTCAGCTATTTTTTTATTATTATTCTTATTATTTTATTTATCTTCATCCTAGTCATCTTCACCCTGGTTATTCCCACTGCAGTACAATAATGTTCCTACAGCCCACTTGTAACTTAGTAAGGATGCGTAACATTGCACTATTTTTGTAAATGTATTTTGACTGTATTGAGAATTGAACTAGCAACCTTCCGACTGCTAATCAACATCTCAACCCACTCAGCTACACTCACTGGTAATTGTACATTGTACTACTTAAGCTATGTGTGCTTAATGACATACATTTTTTACTATCCACCATCTGCGACACAAAAAAACAGCTAAGTGCCTGCACAAAGTGACATTAAAATTTTCCACAGTTTTAGAACCAGTCTTCCGAGTATAGGATCAATGTGGATAGTTTTATAACCAGTCTTTCGAGTATAGGATCAATGTGGATAGTTTTATAACCAGTCTTCAGAGTATAGGATCAATGTGGATAGTTTTATTACCAGTCCACATTGTATAGTACTGCCACTTTTGGGGTAAATTGTCACCAAAAAAAACTACAGGGTTTGTTACGAAAAAAATTCTATATACATACATACTCGTATATATATATATATATATATATATACTTATATTGCATACATATGTATATTGCAGTATTGCAGTTGTTGTGATAAGTCATTAGCATAGATTGAGAACAATAGGGGCCCTAATATTGAACTCTGTGGAACCCCTCGAAACTGATATGGACCCCTCGAAACAGATATGGGCGTGGATATGGTGTAGTTGACACTCACAGACTTAATACGGTTAGAGAGGTACGATGATACAAGTGATGTTGAGGTTGATGAGAAGTTGAAAAGATTCTTTAGTTTCATAGATAAAATTTGGCGATTAACGGTGTCAAACGTCTTGGAATGGTCGTACTGGTAGTACTAAACAGTTCACATTGTTGTTATCGAGATCTCGTCTTATGTTTTCAGGACTTCAACTAAAGCTCTGACGCAGCTATGCTGGGCTCGAAATCCAGATTGCTTGCACGCCATCAGGTGATTTTTGTTTACGTAAGTGATCATTTGGGCACTTAATAACTTTTCAAATGCCTTAGAAAGATAACTCAATATTGCGATTGGACGATATTCTAAATTTGTTTAGGGTAATGGTATTATTTTTGCATACTTCCATTTACTTGGAAAAGTGCTTGTTGTTATAATGGTGTTGAAGAGATGTGTAATATAGGGAAGTATTAATGATGAATTTCGGATGCATGTTATCGAAACCAACTGCATTTGACTTGACGGAGGCGAAGCTGGAAAACACATCAGTTTGGCGGACACATGAGAACTCAAATGCTGTTTGATTAAAAGCAGAATTAAAATTATTATAGTCATTCTGCATTCCCAAGACGTCTGCTGGATTTATTGGGAAATTTGTAAGTCTCTTGTTTAGATCATCAGCATCAAGAGGACAGCTACTGTTGTTATTATTCCTGCCAATTCCTATATCTTTAATGGCTTTCCAAGTGTTACGGAACTTACGGCAGCACTGAACTTGTCGGAGTAGAATTTTGATTTTGCCATTTTTTTTTTATTTACGTCACTTCTAGCTATACAAAAATCAATTTGAGATTAAGCGTTCTAAAACGTTTCCAACGGGAGTAAGCCAAATCTCTGTTTTATATCGCTTGCAAAATTTCTGACGTAAACCATGGTATTTTCTTTGTAGTACTTTTCTTCACTTTAACAGCTTTCGAAAAGAGTAGAGATGTTGGATTCTACGTAATCTAGTTGGTCATCAGCAGATGGCAAAAAGTATGAGTAATGCCAGTTCAAGGAATGAAATGTTTCGTAGAGAAGGTTGAAGTCTATCGCCTGTGTTCTACATTCGTAAAATGAAATGAAAGTGAAAATTTCACTAATTTTGTGTTCTTAAATTTGTTAAAGTGAAATAAAAAGTAAAATTTAATTTTCAACTTGTTTCAAGTGGAATTGATGTGTTCTACAAATTATTTTCACCACAAATAAAGTAATTTGAAATCGAAGGCTAACATTCGCGTGAAATAATATACTTTTTGATAAAAATAAAGGAAATTATTTTTCCTAGCTTTATTTTCTCAAAGTTTAGGCAGTTTTTAATCAAAATTTTGCCCAATTTTTTCGTTTTTGTTTAGATTTTTCGGAATTTTTAATCAGTATTGCATTTACCCAAGATTTCGCGATTTTTCGCCATTTTCGTGATTTCTACAATTTGTTTTATATTCCTTAAAGTTTTAGCAATTTTTAATCATAATTATGATATCTTTAAAATTTTTGCAGTTTTTCGCAATGTGCGTAATTTTTGCAAAGTTTTCTGCATTCTTACATTTTTAGGGAATTTTAATGAAATATAAATTAAAATTTTAGCTAGTTTTTGCACTTTCATAAAATTTGCGAATTTTTACGAAAGTGAACAATTTTAGCATATTATAATCAGTTTTAGAGCTTGCATATAATATGTGGGTTTTGTGAATTTTTTCTTTTAATTTTCGCGATAGGCTCGATTTTCTGCAATGCAAAAATATTTCAAGGCAAGATTTTTTCTTGCATATCATAAAGATACAAATCATTTTTTTTTTTTCAATTTGAGTTTTATATTGAACAAAACAATGGATTAATGGAAGAAAATCTTTACTCAGCGAAGCGGATATTCCACTGGGTTAGTGAATTGATTAAAAAGTTTAGGAAATCATAAACCATCTTCTCAAAAGCTTTTAAATGGTACCAATATTGACCACATTATATGAAACATACACCATATATTTACAATTTTGTACTGGAACTCCAGATACCCATAACTCGGAAACTAAGCAAGGCCGAAAAATTTTTTATTTATTTTTTTCATATTTTTTGATTTTCCATCGGATTATTTTTTTTTTTAATAACGCAGCCAAACTACATTTGTTCCCACATTATTTTAAAAATTTGTTTGAAACAAAACAAAATTGAAATCGTCGGAAAAACAAAATTTCATTACTTTTCTAGAACACAGTGAAATTGTAAATGTGAAATTCAAAAGTTTTTCACTTTCATTTTGTAGTGAAATACAGAACACAGGCGTATATTATTAAAATCACGATAGGAAAAAACTTGATTTTCATGAAAAATATTAAAATCGTATGTCGAATATACCAAGTCATGTTTAGAAAAGCAGGGGGCAGAAATTTGATCATACAACAGAACATTTGATGGATTTCCAACAAAAATAAGATCAAGTAGTGAGCTACATGTTGTTGTAAAATGAGTGGGCACTGTTGTGTTAATAGGTACATATAAGTCCTATGGCCTCCAGGTTTTCCTTAAGTGACGATTCTCTAAGGACATTTGAATTGAAATCGCCTAATATGCAAACATCATTGTAGTGCATAGTTAAAACCTCCATTTTGTTGATGAAATCAGTGTATGGTATACCACGCTTACGTCTATAGACATATCCCACAAGTATTTTCCTACCGGATGTTGAAATCTCCACGAAGACATATTCTATGTTCCCACGTTCTTCTGATTTACACTGAAGCTTGCATGCTATTGAGTTCTTAATATAAAGTGCCACTCCACCACCCCTGCCTATTCTGTCAAACCGAAAGACCTTGTAACCATGTAGGCATATAAGACTATCTGGAATGGATTCATTGAGTTATGTCTCAGAAACACACACCATATCAATATTTGAGTCTTCAAAAACCAATCTGAACTCATCAATCTTGCACATTAAGCTTTGCGCGTTGATGTGACACAATTTCAATCCACTTTCCTGCATCGCCAAAATTTTTACCATGTGAAAAGTCACGTCTTTGGAATTATAACTAACACAACCAAAATTGATCATTGGGGTATAGATTTTAAATGGAACTATCCCTAAAAGCAACGCAATTGTTTAATACAACTAACCATAAAGCAATGCCGATGTATTTAGATGCACTGTTTACTATAGATAACATAAACCCACAAAATTTATATAACAAAAACTTAGTATAAACAAAAATTACTACAATTACTAAAAAATACAATTATATATTTATAATTAGAATAAAGTCGTAATACTGAA
This sequence comes from Lypha dubia, assembly GCA_947311025.1. NCBI lineage: Eukaryota > Metazoa > Arthropoda > Insecta > Diptera > Tachinidae > Lypha > Lypha dubia. The sequence continues at coordinate 49,544,736 of OX371262.1, forward strand.
TGAAATATTCCAGATTGAGACTGTTTTCATTGGAGCATAAAATATTATTTAAGGCATGCAGGCTTTCAATGCAAGTCGGTCTGTCATCATGTGATTGTCTCACGTAGATAAGAACGCGATAAGAATACGCCGAATGTAAACAATTCTGGCTTTTGACGCGTTTTACTCATATTTTGTATATGTACGTTTAAAAACTGGTTTTACCCATAGTACACATATTATATTTTTTTTATTGAAATTTTGTTTATTATATTAGAGTTTGTAGTTTTTGTTACACAAGAGCGAAAAGAATTTTGCAGTTTCTTGTTGCTTTAACAGTCTAAACACAATAAACGATAATTTATTGCGGTGCGGTTTTCCATACAACCGCAGTGCGGAGCCGCATAAAATTAAAATCTATTTTATTTTCATTGCGGACTTTCTTATTCTCTCAATTTTTGATACTCTTTCTCTTTCTGATGTTGCCATACTTTTTGAATAATTGTCGGTGTTTACAACATTATTGTAAACAAAAAACATGATTTTGAAGTATGTTTGAATGTATGCAATAAAAATGTAAATGAGTTGCCGTCGCCGTCTTCCGTGGTATTATGTTTACTTTTCTCTCCCGCAACGAGAAATCGTACCGCACCGCAAACATTGTGTTTAGACTCTTAGTTGCACATTAAATCGCCATACATGTATGTACATAAACTTAGATTTATGGACTTAGATTTATAGAATCTTCAAAAAGAAAATGGGGGTTTTCATTGTTTTGGTTTTTCTTTACGAATAAAAGGGATATATTCAAGCGAAGTCATCCTCTCATTAACCAGATTTAAAGTATTTCCACCATTCAGATCGAAATTAAATATTAAACAAAAATTCCGTTCAATACGGAATTTGCCTCACCAACGGTGTTAACAAAATATTAAAAGTGGATTAAGTTTTTTGGTATAAAAAATAACTCAAATTTAATTACGAAATAAAATTGAATTGAAGATAAATTAAATATATTTGGATTGAAAGTTTGTTTGATTTGTCTTTTTTTTTTTTTTTATTTTTGTCCTGAAATCTAATTTTCTGTGCTTCATTTCTGTTATTCTCACCGAATCTCTACATGGCAAGAACGCATTATAGACCAGCCTAAGGAAATTTTAATTTCTAATTTGATCAAGACGATAAATTAATAAATTTTATAAAAACATTTTATATCTCATAACATCTACATACTCGTACACAATACAACACTACGACACTTTGTTTGTATAAAAATTTTAGTTAAAAAATTTAAATAAAGTTTCTTTTTCCAACTGGATTCTCACATCAATATTTGCTTTATTTTTGCACTTTCATTAAAAAATCTGTTCCATATGTTTTTTTTAGTACACAATGTCTGCATCCTGCTTTAATTTTTTTTTTTTGTTTTTGTTTGTTTACCCAAATAGACTAATGGAGTGTATCTATTCTGTTGAAGAAAGTGAAACTGAGTTAAGACAATTAAAATTATTGTCCTGATAAAAACATATGACTATTGGATTTTTGGAAAATAATATCAAAGATGCAAACGAGGGATTCTAGTCTTTTGTTTCCGGTTTTGACTAAATTTCTTACAAAAATCCTAGTTTTACCAAATTATTCAGCAAATGTGGAAATAATATTTAGTTAGGTACACATAAATAAGACTAAAGTTAGAAATTCACTGAAAAAGTCGTCTTTGGAAGCAATATTATATAAAAAAGATTATTTAAAGCTAAATAAATGTAGCTGCTATGATCTAGCAGTTGAATTAATCAATATGGTTAATTGAAATACATAAATAGTTGTAAAATATATTATACATATACATATGTTTATGTATACATGTAAGTCTATTTTCTTAAAATATGATATTTTTATTTAAAAATTGTATTATAGGTAGTTTTCATGCATTTTTAGAAAAAGTTTTTCCAGTAATGAAATTTAAAATGTATATATTTTTTTATTTAAGAGTTTTGTTATGTTTTGCCTCTGATAAAAAAGCGGTTTTTTTTCATTTGAAGTTTAAAGGACGATTTCAATAAGCTATATTGACGATAATGACGATTTCTGTCCCAAAATATGACGATATTACCGCAAAAAATCTGGTAGCTATGCCTACAAGCAGTAGGAATTTGTATTTAACCTTGGTTGCTGATGAAGGCAACGAAAAAAAATAATTTAAATTTTAAACACAAACTTAAACTTTACACAAAATACAAATACTCGTGCGCGATCTTGCTCTCCGTATATGTTAAATAGTGATCTAGAAGCAACAACAATTGCACCCATTAGCAAACTCTTTAGCTTAGCTGTACAAGCAAACAAACAAACAATAAGTAACAAGGTGACCAACGTGCATAAAATTGTAGATGAGGTGAGTACAATAAGTGATAACAAAATTCAAACAGGTATGGATATATACATAACCGTACTGAAAAGGGGAAGAAGTCCCAAATCTGGTCAAATAGCGTCAACGGCAAAAGTTCCTAGAGATGAAAAAAATATTAAGTGCCTGTTCGCCGATATCGAAGAAGTTCTTTCTTTCGAGCAATTACATTTGAAACAAAAACAAATTCAAAAATTTTGTTTTTGTTTCAAATGTAATTGTTCGAAAGAAAGAACTTCTTCGATATCGGCGAACAGGTAGTAAAAATTCGGAAAATCGTTTCGCGATTTTAACTAAACAAGGCGATGAAGACACAACAACAACAAGGTCGAGTAAATTACCACACATATATTTAAGAGAACGGAATTCCAATTTGTTGGTTAAGAGCCTTATCTCATTAATTGGAGAAAATGAGTTCTATGTAAATCCAATTAATCGCGGCAAAATCAACGAAACGAAAATTCATTCAATGTTGCATCGAAGAGTTACCGTTGAGCTTCCATATAAAAGAGCAGGACCTGTTCAATGCCTGAACTGCTAAGAATTTGACCACACCAAAGCTTAGTGTAAGTTGCCTACCGTTTGCGTTGTATGTGGTGAGTTACACAGTACCGCTAACTGCAACAAATTGAAAGGTCCCAAGGGTAAAAAATGTGGCAATTGCGGCGGAAACCACACTGCTAACTACAGGAGCTGCCCTTTATATTCGATTTTGAAGAGCTCGTCAAACAAAAAAACTAATGTTACTCCCGCTCAGCCTAAAACCCTTTTTAACGACCCACAGTTACCTCAACCGTCTACTAGCCAGAATCAACATTCAAATGTTTTGAAGTCTAACACGACTAATGCCCAACAATAACCTTAACGTCAATTTTCATACGCTAATATTTTAAGGAGTAACCAGACTCCGGCACAAAAAACTGTACCAGCTAACGAAGAATCAGGGTATAATTTTAGTCGTATTGAAACCTCGATAGAGATCCTAATAGAAACAGTAAATACATTTACTCTCAACATGTCCTGTATGATGCAGGAAATGTTGAAACTGCAGTCTACCTTGTTGCAGGCTGTATTGAAAAATCCATGAACTTAAGAATCTGTTTTTGGAACGCAAACGGCATCTGCCAACATAAAAATTAAATAGAATATTTTCTTCTGGATAAACATATCGCTGTTATGCTTATCTCAGAAACTCATTTGACGTCTCGAAGGTATTTTAAAATTAGTGGATATAATTTCTACGATACTAAGGATCCTCGAGGTAGAGCTTGTGGTGGCTCTGGAATCCTAATAAAAACTCGAATAAAACTCTACCTGCTAAATGACCTTCGTGAAGAATATCTTCAAGCAACAAATATCTGTATTGAAAATTTTTATCAAAAGCTTGTGACATCATCTGTTTATTCTCCTCCCAGGTTTTCAATTTCAGAGAGTCAATATACCGCATTTTAAACAATACTGGGGTCCCGTTTTCTAGCAGCTGGCGACTACAATGCTAAACACACTTTTTGGGGTTCATGTTTAATCAGTAGTAAGGGTCGTGTTTTGTACGACAGAATTTCAAAAATGGGTTTGAATGTAGTTTCAAGTGGTCAGCCAACATATTGGCCAACAGATCGACCAAAAATTCCTGATGTTATCGACTTTGGAATCTCGAAAGGTGTGCCCAGCCAAATGATGGAAGTAGAAGCATCTTTGGATTTGGCTTCAGATCACTCGCCTACTATTATCACTATTTACTCTCACACAACCGCAAGACCAACATGTGATTTACCGCTGACATCTGCACGTATTAACTGGCTGAAATACAAAAAATATTTGAGTGCTCATTGCACGGAAAATATGCCATTGAGAACACCTACTGACATAGAAAATGCTATTAGGTTGTTTGAAGCACATGTTGAACAAGCTGCTCTTAATGCTTATTCAATTCAACCAAATCAACAAGCGAGATTTAACAATATTTTTTTAGCAGATATAGAAAGGCTATTGACTGAAAAACGGAGAGCTCGGCGAGAATGGCAACGTTACAGATCCCCCAGTTAAAGTTAAGGCTAAAGGAATGCACCAAACAGCTTAGAAAAGTTTTGCAAACACAAAAAAACTGCTTCGCTGCAAAAATTTCGGCAAGAACTCGATGCAACACCATCAACAGATTACTCGCTGTGGCGTGCAGCCAGAGGACTAAAAAGGCCGGTGATATGTAAACCTCCATTACGAGTTTCAAATGGTGCCTGGCCAAGAACTGATGCTGAAAAAGGTGCTCTTTTTGTTAAACACTTAGAAAAAGTATTTACTCCAAATATTTCTGCTGATATTATTGAACTGCCACCAGTCGTCGCTTTACCATTCCGCCAAGATTTGTATTATGATGTTGAAATTGGTTTTTCTAATTTTTTTAAGAAATATTCTTAGCATACATAAGTTTGTAGTCATATTAAAGTATATTGAGGGTGGTGTTGGCTGAAGTGGTTAGCGCGTTGACTACTAAGCAAACAATGACGTGGGGCCTGGGTTCAAACCCTGGCCAGAGCAAGTCAATCAACATCATTAATTTCTGTAATGTACATTAGTGAGACATTATATTAATTGTTGTCGGACTATTTAAGTGATGAAGGCATAGCACTGGTCACTAAAAAACTGTTCCGACAGCGATTGATGATGTTCCAAGCTAATGTACACAACATCGCCCTCTTTCGTCGGTTAGCAGAAACATCGGCGAAGTAAAACAATTAATAAAATGCCTGCCAATACAGCTTAACAAAGTTAATGCGTCTACCTAACACCGGAGGCGTCCCAACACTGCTATAAAAATTAACATAACGCGCAAAGCAGAGTTGTAAAAGAGTTAAGCCTTCTACATTTTCAACATCTATCTTCTTTACTCTATTCCTTTTCTCTGCGTTCCGGCACAATGCACTGCATACGTAGGGGTCATCCCCTGAGTGCTGGTCCTAATTAAAAAAAAAAAAAAAAAGATTTAATATTGTGGAGATTGAAAAGGCTATTACAAGTCTAAACTCAAAAAAAGCCCCAGGTATTGATGAAATAAGTAACAAAATGCTGCAAGAATTGCCTTTCATTGCAAAACGAGTAATACTATTCATCTTTAATAGTTTTTTACGACTGCAATACTATCCGGCAAAATGATTACTATGATACCAAAGCCCGGTAAGGATCATACAAAGGTTGAATCCTATCGGCCTATTAGTTTATTGTCCAATATGTCGAAACTTTTTGAAAAACTGTACATGAGGAAGCTGACTCCTATAGTAACTAGCAGTGCATGTATTCCAGATCATCAATTCGGTTTTCGCAGTCAGCATAGCACTATTGAAGAAACTCACAGACTTGTGAATGTTATTAGAGAAACTTTTGAAAAAAAGAAATATTTTTCAGCGCTTTTTATTGATGTCGCACAGGCCTTTGATAAAGTATGGCACGAAGGTCTTGTCCACAAATTAACACTAAATCTCCCCGCAAACATCGTCAGGCTCTTAAAAAGCTATCTAGAGGAACGAAAATTTGTAGTTAAGGAAGGCAATTTTACAAGCCCCCCGCAGTCGCTTGAAGCCGGAGTCCCTCAAGGCAGTATCTTCGGTCCTTTACTTTATTTAATATATGCCTCAGACTTACCGTTAAGCAGTATCATTCACACGTCAACATTTGCTGATGATACGGCTTTTCTAAGCGTTCATGAAAATCCTGTAGAAGCTTCCCGGAATTTACAAGGGTACATCTCAAAATTGGAAACATGGCTAAAACAATGGCGGATAAAAGTGATTGAGCAGAAATGTGTACACGTTACTTTTACTTTACGCAGGGAAACATGCCCGCCTATACAAATCAACACCGAGACTATACCGCAACACACTGTAGTAAAATATCTAGGCGTTCATCTTGATCGTCGTTTGACGTAGAAACCGCATATAGACGCGAAGTTGACACAAATGAAATTAAAAGCAGCCCAAATTAATTGGCTTATTGGAAAGAATTCTATACCTAAGCCTAGACTGTAAACTTCTATTATACAACGCGATCCTGAAACCAATATGGTGCTATGGAATCCACTTATGGGGCACTGCCTCATCATCGAGTGTAGAAAAAATTCAAAATAAAATTCTACGTGCAATTACAGCAGCTCCCTGGTATTTCAGAAATCATCGAATTCATAAAGATCTTGATATTCCGTTGGTAAAGACAGTATCTTCAAAACACGCGAAAAAATATGTAAAAAAACTTGAGTTGCACCCAAATCCACTTGCGCGCAATATTCTACAGTAAAGAGGTCACGCCCGGATGAGGAGGAGGGATACTCTTTCTCTCAGCCGTATACGAAGGATGTAAATCAACAAAAATCAACCGTTAAAATTAAAATTCTGTTTAGCACTAGCTAAACATATATTTAACTTTTTTTATTATATAGATTTAAGATTTGAACAACTGATTGATGTTTCAATTTATAATTGAAGATTCAATAAACATTAAAATTGAAAAAAAAAACTTATTATTTAAAAGATTTTTTTGTATACTTGAATGTATGTATGTACGTATGTACATATGTATGTACATAAGTACTGAGCATATCAATTTATGTACATACATATATTCAAGTATACAAAAATATATCTTTTAAATAATAAGTAACACTAATAATCAAAACTATGATGTACATAGATATGAATGTTAAACTGTAATTTAACCAATTATCAAATTCATTACAATAAAAGGTGTAATAATATGTTTTGGTGCCTTTTAAGTAATACCGTACTATTTGCACACAATCATATATAATGTAAACATATTGGAACTTCTATCAACGTTTAGAGCAGCTGCTTAGTATTTTATTTATGTTTTTCAAAGTGATAAAAACTTGCAATGGGGGCACAGTATTTCGCAGAAGAACAGAAAAATATAATTTCATATGTTCAATAAGAATTTTTTATATATGTATGTATATATATATACACATGCATGTCTGCACATACATGTGCCACGGGACACGTTTTTAAGCATTCTATAACTACAAAAACGTTGGCTCTTACATAACATCAACATTTAAGGCCTATTTAGCCGACGCACCGGGTCAAATGACTGCTTTTTGAAGCAAATATACAGTGAACTATTATACAGTGAACTATTTTAAAAAATTGATAATGGCATTTTGTACTACACATTTTCAAATACCCAAAAATAAAAAATCAGAATCAGGCGACAACCCATGACTTAAAGCCAAGCTGTCAAAGTTTACGTTTTTTTGGTTCGCTTTATTCTGTCATAGAGTATAAACACAACGCACAACGGTGCGGTGCGATTTCTCGTTGCGGGAGAGAGAAGTAAACATAATACAACGGAAGACGGTGACGGCAATAAATTTACATTTTTATTAATTTATATGTGTATACATTCAAACTAGAGATGTGCACGTGTCGTGAATTTTTCGTGCGACACGTGACTCACGCGTGAATCACGTAATTCGTGATTACAAATTGATAAAATCACGCGTGTGTGCGTGATCGTGATTCAAAAATATAATACCGTGCGTGACCATGTGTGATTTTTTATTACAATTCTATATGTTAAAATTTCCGTTACAAATGCAGACATTCATCTACATACATATATATCCATGTCCGTACATACATATGTAGATATGAAAGTCCATTTTGTTTTCTGTATGTTTAACCAGATAATGAAAATATGTAATGTGATATTTTATCTCATTGGTGTTATAAAATGTATGTATGTACATATCAACAAAACACAGTGAAAGTACGTGATTAAACATATTGCGTTCGTGAGCGTGCGTGATAAACACTTATGTTTCGTGAGCGTAATTTTACTCACGCGCACAACTCTAATTCAAACATACTTCAAAAACATGTTTTTGTTTACTTTATTCAAAACCTATGGCAACATCAGAAAGAGAAAGAGTATAAAAAATTGAGAGAATAAGAAAGTCCGCAATGAAAATAATATACATTTTAATTTTATACCGTTTCCGCACCGCGATTTTTTACTTCAAAATCGTATGAAAACCGCACCGCAATAAAATATCGTTACATTGTGTTCAGACTCGTATTCCGCTTTATTGTGCCTGATATTAAAACTATTGTTTAACAATATATATATACAGTGTTATTCACAAACGTTTTATTAGAGGCTAATAAGCAAAATGCGCTAAACCCTAATAAACTCGAAAATTTTATTGTAGGCATCACGCTACTTTAGCCGTTTAATAAGTTGCCATTTGCATTTTTTAAAGTAAAAAAATCACTTTTTACTTCAAAAAGTATGAAAAATAAAAAAAATATTCGAATAAAGTAATGATTGTAATAAATATAATTTTGACATTCGTTAGTATTATACAAAATATATATACATACATAAAACTATAATTTTTTTATTAAATTAACAGTGTTATTCATAAAAAATTCTTATTGTAGAGATAATGTGCACATTAGTTAATAATCAGTTTTTGTGTTATTACCCGGTAATAATAAACATTATTCACAAACGTTTAATAAAGCCAAATTAACTATTGTGTGATTTTTTCAGTTTTGTGAGTCTGTGTTAGCAACATTGTTTCATTTCAATTGTCATGTTATAATTAGTGTTGTGTACAATAACATACTCGATAAGCAAGTAGTCTCTAATGGTTTGAAAATGTGAAAATAATATCATATAAATTTTATTTAAACAAGTTAGAATAATAGAGATCATGCTTGTAATATTTAATAATATTTCAAAAAATATTAAAATTTTTTAATATGTGTTGTATTGATATTGCTAGCAATGTGTTTTCATAAGTTGTTACAAAAGTATTCAAATACCGAGTTCGTTACAATTGATTACACACCACTAATTTGTTTGCTTTATTTATTTGGAAATATTTTTAATCTTGTTGAGGTTGAAATGTGACAAATTATGCATAAAAACATGAAAAAAGATGTAATAATATTAATATTTCAAAGAGCAGGTAGAATTTAAGTAATGTACGCATGTGAACAAATATGCATGTACATGCATATACATAAGTACATACAGACACATTTGTGTACATACATACGTAAACATACATGCATATGTATATGTATGTACATATTCACACACATTCAGATTTATGTATTTCTTCTTGAATTTTCTTATCTTACTTACATACATACATATGTACATATGTATGTACATATGTAAACATTGCCGAAGGACTGGAAGAATCGGGAGAGTTGAAATACATTATCTGCAAAATATTTAATATAATAAAAAAATTATAGTTTTATGTATGTAGTATATATACATATTTTATATAATACTAACGAATGTCGAAATTATATTTATTACAATCATTACTTTATTCGAATATTTTTTATTTTTCATACTTTTTGAAGTAAATAGTGATTTTTTTACTTTAAAAAATGCAAATGTCAACATATTAAACGGCTAAAGTAGCGTGATGCCTACAATAAAATTTTCGAGTTTATTAGCGTGTAATAACCGCGTCATAGTGCTATTAAACGTTTGTGAATACTACTTTAGCGCATTTTGCTTATTAGCCTCTAATAAAACGTTTGTGAATAGCACTGTAAATATTTTGCAGATAATGTATTTCAACACTCCCGATTCTTCCAGTCCTTCTGCAATTTTAACATACATATGTATGTAGTATGTATGTACATATGTACGTAAAATAAGAAAATTCAAGAAAAAAATCATAAATCTGAATGTATGTATGTGAATATGTACATACATACATACATATGTAAGTATGTATGTTTACGTATGTATGTATGTACACAAATGTGTCTGTATCTTTTTTCATGATTTTGTGCATAATTTGTCACATTTCAACCACAACAAGATTAAAAATATTTCCAAATAAATAAAGAAAACAAATTAGTGGTGTGTAATCAATTGTAACGAACTCGGTATTTGAATACTTTTGTATTAACTTATGAAAACACATTGCTAGCAATATCAATACAACACATATTAAAAAATATTTAATATTTTTTGAAATATTATAAGCAAAACTCTATTACTCTAACTTGTTTAAATAAAATTTATATGACATTATTTTCACATTTTCAATCATTAGAGACTACTTGCTTATCGAGTATGTTATTGTACACAACACTAATTAAAACTTGACAATTGAAATGAAACAATGTTGCTAACACAGAATCACAAAACTGAAAAAATCACACAATAGTTAATTTGGCTTTATTAAAGTTTTGTGAATAATGTTTATTATTACCGGGTAATAACACAAAAACTGATTATTAACTAATGTGTACATTATCTCTACAATAAGAATTTTTTATGAATAACACTGATAATCTAAAACAAAATTTTCTAAAATGGAAAATATTAATACAGGTACGTTGAAAAAAATTTATTAATAAGTTTCATAAAAATATTGTTGTAGTTAGTATTTTGTTGTGACAAAGTGTGTCGCCTTTTCTGTGTAGTTTTGGTTGTCGACCGTGTGTTTCTTGGAGTAGTAGGGCCCGATTATGGTTTACAACCTCAAACATTTTAGTGTTGTTAAATTAAAATTGCGATTACGGTTTACAACACCTAGCTTTAGTGTTGTAAGTTCAGTTGTCTATGTTCATTTACAGCGATTATGGTTCACAACATGTGTTCTTAAGTGTTGTTACAACTGAGAAAATCTTACAACTGCTCATTAGCTGTTGTCTAATTGTCGTTGCAAGTTGAAAAATTAAAATGGAGAAAAATTTGTAAGTATACATATAAAACTTCAGTTTTCCGCAAAAATTTAAAGCTGCTTTAGTATTTATTAGAAAAATATCAAATAAAAAACAAATTGAAAAACTGGTGGAGGTGATGAAAGCAAATCCGTTTACTCTTAAAATGCAGATAACTGTTAGTTGTGAAACTCCAATATTAAAATCATTAACGCTACTTCTTTGATAGCTACCATCTGCAAAAAATCAAAGAGCAATTAAATTTTAAAATAGGAGGAATGGCAGAACACCGATTTGAAGGTTTTAAAAAAATGCTTAGTTCCCGCAGCAAGAATAAGAACCCATCCTTGTTTATGCGGAAAAATTTTTTAAAACTGAAAAATTTTTATTTATGTACATTCATGTTCTGCATTAAAATATATAACATACTCAGTACTTGTGAGATCCAATGGGTTCGAACTATCCCGAATTCTTTTCCGTAGAAGTGCCATGTGCGTTTTAGCTGTGCCTTCATCACAATTATCAAAAAATAAATCGACATTAACATCCATAATTATTTATATGTACTTTATTTTACTTATTTGTAACACAACAAAAATGTATATGCATCTTTTAACAGTTTTTATGTACATATTTATTTTTCAACTTGGCCGCTTTTTGCAAACATCGTTGGAATTTTGCGGATATGTGTGCTACTATTTAAATCCAACTCTGTGACATACACAACAGCTAGCTGTTGTAAACCATAATTGCAAAACAGATTAATGTTGTGTTGCAGCTGAGACAACACAACATTTAAGTGTTGTAATCCATATTCGGGCCCGTACTTTGTTTATTGGGACGTATTGTTGGAACACTATACATGTGGAGAAATGTAGGGCCCGATTATGGTTTACAACATCAAACATTTTAGTGTTGTTAAATTAAAATTGCGATTACGGTTTACAACATTTAGCTTTAGTGTTGTAAGTTCAGTTGTCTATGTTCATTTACAGCGATTATGGTTCACAACATGTGTTCTTAAGTGTTGTTACAACTGAGAAAATCTTACAACTGCTCATTAGCTGTTGTCTAATTGTCGTTGCAAGTTGAAAAATTAAAATGGAGAAAAATTTGTAAGTATACATATAAAACTTCAGTTTTCCGCAAAAAATTTAGTATTTATTAGAAAAATATCAAATAAAAAACAAATAGAAAAACTGGTGGAGGTGATGAAAGCAAATCCGTTTACTCTTAAAATGCAGAAAACTGTTGGTTGTGAAACTCCAATATTAAAATCATTAACGCTACTTCTTTGATAGCTACCATCTGCAAAAAATCAAAGAGCAATTAAATTTTAAAATAGGAGGAATGGCAGAACACCGATTTGAAGGTTTTAAAAAAATGCTTAGTTCCCGCAGCAAGAATAAGAACCCATCCTTGTTTATGCGGAAAAATTTTTTAAAACTGAAAAATTTTTATTTATATAAATTCATGTTCTGCATTAAAATATATAACATACTCAGTACTTGTGAGATCCAATGGGTTCGAACTAGAGCTGCAAAACATTCGATAGTACTATCGATAGTTATTTTTTGGACTGACTATCGATAGTTTTTTTTTCGATAGTGATACTATCGACAATTTTTTAGAGTATATTTTTTAAATATATGAAGCCGATTATATGTAGCCAGTATAACATTCGTAACAACTTATTCTACGCAGGTTCGTAGCCGCCTTCAAATTTATATACTTTTACAAATAAAAACAACAAACAAACAAACAAGTTATACTTCGCTACCTAAATTAGCGCGTATAGCTACCTAAATCTGCCTGAATTGTTATTTGATTTTAATTAAAAAAATTTATTTAAGCCCAAGAAATGTGTTGAACTAAATATATGTTCTTCTTGCTTTTTATGATTTCTTATTTTTTATACAATTATACATACATACATACATATATCGCACTTGATAAACAAGAGGGTATTAACTCAAAATTTTTAAAATTTAATTTTTTTTAAGTTGTTATATTTACAAAAAAATACAGTTGTATCTCTCTTTGTGATAGAAGAGTAGTATTAAAAAATAAAGTTTTTTGCCTCTACTGTAAATTTTAAAATTTTGAGTTAATACCTACCCTCTTGTTGATCAAGTGCGATACATTTAGTATGTTTAGTTTTTAATTGTTTTTATTATTCATGGGCAAAATAAAATTTATGTTTTAACAATCAATACTTTCTTTTATTTAAATAAAATAATTTTTTCAATCATTAAATGTTGCGAAAATAACTGACAAAGTTGAAAAACTTTAGCTAACACCTACATACATACATACATAAGTATGTACATTAGGGATGTAACTTTTTAACAATTTTTTAAAATATCAAAATTGGCTTAGCACAGTCCGATAGAGCATAAAAAACTATAAGGGAACGTATATTTATTTTTTCGCTAAAGTCAAAAAAGTTCACACACCAACCGCGATAAAGTTTTGAAAATTTTTAATTTTCTTTTTGGTTAAGAAAAAATATTAACTGCGTGGCCCACGATGTCGAACGAATTTTTCTTTCGTACAATTTACATTTTAAACAAAAACAAAACTTTTAAAATTGTTTTTGTTTTCAATGTAATTTGTACGAAAGAAAAATTCGTTCGACGTCGTGGGCCAGGCAGTTGAAACAAAAAATAGCTCAAGTATGAAATTTGATTAATATTTAGAGATGGTAAGAGGTTTTTCCGCAAACCAAAACATATCTTTAAACTTTTATAACGAAAAAAATTAAAAATGCATAAAAAACACCGTATGAAATAATGAATATTCAATATAATAACTGTTTAGAAAAACCAATTGGTGCGTGAAATTTTTTGAGAAAAATTACAAAAGATTATCTATGATTTTCGTGGTTACTAGGACTTGGTTGACCTCATGGTACTATACCAAATTATTGGTTATACCCCTAATGTACATATGTACCTGCGTATGTTTACTAACGTATCCCTTTCACTTGAATTGTTGTATTGTTGTGAAGTAGCACATAAAAAAACCGATAGTATCGATAGTATCGATAGTTTTACTTAAATTATCGAAACTATCGATGGCGACGACTATCGATAGTTTTGCAGCTCTAGTTCGAACTATCCCGAATTCTTTTCCGTAGAAGTGCCATGTGCGTTTTAGCTGTGCCTTCATCACAATTATCAAAAAATAAATCGACATTAACATCCATAATTATTTATACTTATGTACTTTATTTTACTTATTTGTAACACAACAAAAATGTACATGCATCTTTTAACAGTTTTTATGTACATATATATATTTCAACTTGACCGCTTTTTGCAAACATCGTTGGAATTTTGCGGATATATGTGCTACTATTTAAATCCAACTCTGTGACATACACAACAGCTAGCTGTTGTAAACCATAATCGGAAAACAAATTAATGTTGTGTTGTAGCTGAGACAACACAACATTTAAGTGTTGTAAACCATAATCGGGCCCGTAATGATGTGTACTTTCATGTGTTTAAATAACCAATTGCTCAAAATTGCGTTAAATTATTTATATTTCAGTTTTAAGATTACGTAAAAATAAAAAATACTGATATATTCAATTTTTGGTTACAAAATAATCGAAATGCTACAACTGTTGTCAACTGGATTTTCACGAAATTTAATAGAAGTATGGATGAAGAATTTATGGCAACAATTAAAAAGAAAATTAACAATTTTTGTGCATATGCTAACCAAAAGTAGAACAAGAATCATAGATGTGCGAAGAGATTTTTTTTTTTTTTTTTTTTTATGGTTATCGAATGAGACTGAATTTAAATTCTCTGAAAGTGATGTCGGAAACAAAAGAGGTCGTCCTCATGTTGGATACAGCGAGGGAAGTGCGCGGCGAAAACGAAAACTTGCTTCCGAGATATCGTCCGTACAGGGACACGATACCAAATTATTGGTTCATGCTGCTTCAATATCAGCTCATGCATCAAAAGCAAATGACTTAAATTTTGTTTTAAAGGAAGTAGCTTCATCACCATCTAGGGCTACTAAAATAAGACAAGTTATAACATGCCATGAAAAAAACAATTACCACTCTCCGCAGAAGAAGCATTATTATTTTTGATAGAGAATAATTTAACAAAGCAACAGTACATAAACATTGCCTCAGCATCAAGTGTAGAAAAAATTCAAAGGCGACAAAACAAAATTCTACGTACAATAACAGCAGCCCCCTGGTATGTCAGAAACCATCGAATTCATAAAGACCTAGACGTTCCGTTGGTGAAGACAGTATTTTCAAAACACGCGAAAAAATATATAAAAAAACTTGAGTTGCACCCAAATCCACTTGCGCGCAATATTCTTCATTATAGAGGCCACACCCGGCTGAAAAGAAGGGATACTCTTTTTCTCAACCGTTCACGAGAGATGTAAAACAACAAAAAAATTAATCGTTGAAATTAAAAATTTTGTTTAGCATTGGCTAAACTTGTATTTAATATTTTTTAGATTTAAGATTTGAAAAACTTATTGATAATTTAATTTATAATTAAAGATTCAATAAATAATAAAATTATCAAAAAAAAAAAAAAAATAAACATTAGGGAAATGAGCAAATCACGAAACTGTGATATTTATCCACATTACCAAAAAATTCGAGGGTGCAAACTGCAATGCCGACCTGAAGGTTTAACGGTAACGGAATCATCAGCACAAATTCCCCTGCAGAGTTTAGTTAACCATACTGCAAAAAGAATTTTGTCATACCAAGAAGAAGTTTTAATGCAAATACCTGAGCTGAATGAAGTTACTTTGGTTTTAAGTTATGGTTTCGACGGTTCCACTGGGCAAAGTTCATTCAAACAAATATTTAGCACCAACGCCCCAGAAAGCTTAGATAACTCGCTATTTGTAACATCAGTTATACCACTGAAAATAATCACGTCTCTTATGCAACAGTTTGGATTAATCGTACACCTCAATCGTTCGTTTTTACCGACCACTTAAAATTGAATTTATAAAGGAAACCAAGTAGCATATATTGAAAGAAAAAAACAATTTGGATGTGCAAATAAAAAATCTTGAGCCTTTAGAATATTTTTTGGTAAATGGTAGAAAGATATCAGTAAAGTATGAACTTATTATGACTTTAATTGATAGGAAAGTCCTGAACGTGCTTACAGAAACAATAAATGATTTAAGTCAATAAATGATTTAAGTTCATTGGTGTTTCAGCCAAAACCAATTTCATTAAAGTATGGCATAAGCCCATTACACGCATGGATTTGATGCTTACAATTTGTTCTTAATCTTTCATATAGACTTCATATTAAAAAATGGCAAATTCGAAGTGCTGAGGACAAATTACTACTGCAACAGAGAAAAAGTGAAATTCAACAACAATTCTGGCAGAAAATGGGTAATCATGTCCATAAGCCAAAAAGTAATGGGAGTGGCTCAACCAACGACGGCAATACTGCACGAAGAGCATTTTCAAATCCGGAATTATTTGCATATATAACAAATGTTAACATCAAATTTTTAAAACACTTGCAAATCATACTAATTGCAATTTCTTGCAATTTTGAGTTAAGTGTCGACAACTTTAGGAGTTTTTGCTATGCAACTGCCGAAATATATTTTCAAAATTACAAATGGTACCCAATGTCAGCGACCTTGCATAAAATTTTAGCACATTCTTCACAAATAATACAAGCCTCAATTGTGCCTCTTGGATGCGCTGGAGAAAATGCTTCTGAGGCTAGAAACAAATTTTATAAAAAGGATCGCATAGAGCATGCACGAAAGGATTCTAGAGAACACAATATATCTGATATTTTTAACAGAGCCATGGATTCTTCTGACCCATTTTTATCCAGCATTTGTATAAAGAACCGCCATTCAGCAAAGAAAAGTTTGCAGCTTCCAAGAGAAGTTATTTCTCTTTTAAAGATTCCCGATATTCCCGAGTATCAATTGCCGACTACGTCACGTGTTATCGCAAATGAAGATTTATCTGATTTCGAAGAAGAGACAGATGTTCTACCCAATTTTAATATAGAGTTAGAAGTTGATGAAACATTGGATAATTTTTATGTAAGGCTTTATTATAAAATACTATCTTTTATATAATTAAGTGTTCTCTTTTTAGTGGGATTAAATCATGATGGCATTGGCAGATCACATTAGTTTGTAAGTTGAGCTCAAAAGTAGCAAATTGCTAATTTTATGTTGTTAACTAAATTAACTTTATTTATGTTTATAATTTGATAAATAAATGTTATTTCTAGCATGAATGCTATCATTACCCAAAATAAATTTTATTACTAGCGTGAAAGCTGTAGTTATCTAAGGCCTTGTATACTATTAACGCACCCACCACTAATCTTATTTTTCCTGTCACTGAAAGTGGGTGTGTAAGTGGGTGTTTAAGTAGGTGAATTAACTGAGTTTTTTCCAAAAACTATAACAAGCAACATAAGAAATTTTAAAATTGTATTAATTTCAGGTGACCTTTACCATACCAAACAATAGAAATATTAGAAGTGGGCGTGGTTAGGGCCGTTCGGCTTGAAATTTTTACAAACGACTTAGGTACCCACAGTAGTCATCTGTTCCAAATTTTAAAGGTCTAGGTGCTTCCTATGATTTATTGCCTCAAAAACCGCTCGTTTGACCCATAGTGCGACGGTTGAAATCGGAGATGTAAGCTAAATGTTGATGTAATGTAAGAGCCAACGTTTTTGTAGTTATAGAATGCTTAAAAACGTGTCACGTGGCATATGCATACATGCATATGTATGTACATACATACATACATAAAAAATTCTTATTGAACATATGAAATTATATTTTTCTGTTCTTCTGCGAAATACTGTACCCCCATTGCAAGTTTTTATCACTTTGAAAAACATAAATAAAATACTAAGCAGCTGTTCTAAACGTAGATAGAAGTTCCAAATGATAACAATATTTTTCATTTTTCGCAAATAGTACGATATTATTTAAAAGGTACCGTATCATATTATTACACATTTTATTGGAATGAATTTGATAATTGGTTAAATTACAGTTTAACATTCATATCTACATATGTACATCATATCTTTGATTATTAGTGTTACTTATTATTTAAAACATTTTTTTTGTATACTTGAATGTATGTATGTACATATGTATGATCATAAATTGATATGTTTACTTTTTAATTTCATATGCATATAGATGTACATACATACATACATTCAAGTATACAAAAAAATATCTTTTAAATAATAAGTAACACTAATAATCAAAACTATGATGTACATAGATATGAATGTTAAACTATAATTTAAACAATTATCCATGGTGGAATAATAAAGTGCGCGCAAGAAGGAATATGGTTTTTTGTAGGGTTGTGTTTTGACCGTTAAATAATCTGCAAAAATATGGTATGTTAATTCGGTCTTGTCAAAAGTTGTTTACATTTTTGGCCGCCATCATGAATATTTTTGTTTACGTTATGCTTTTTGTTTTTGCATAACCACTATGTATGTTATGTATACAGTTTTTTTTTGACAACATTGGCTAATTGTTACACAAACAAAATGCATGTCGTTTTTTGTTGTTGCGTTGATAAGCGCACCTTATTAATTTCACCATGCAATTATCAAATTCATTACAATAAAATATATAAGCACAAACGATCGGTACAGTCTCTTGCTAGATATAGAAAAAAAAAAATTATTTAGAAAACTTTCTTTACTCAATAAAGCATGCATATGTACATATTAGAGTTGTCAATTATTCGCCTTAAACGATTAAAGCTGAAAAATTATTCGATTAATCGATGAGAACAACGAATAAAAATTTTTTTTTTTTTTTTTTTTTTTGTGAAAATTTTATTATTTATTGAATCTTTAATTATTTAAATTGAATTATCAATAAGTTTTTCAAATCTTAAATCTAAAAAAATATTAAATATAAGTTTAGCCAATGCTAAACAAAATTTTTAATTTCAACGGTTAATTTTTGTTGTTTTACATTTCTCGTGAACGGCTGAGAAAAAGAGTATCCCTTCTTTTCAGCCGGGTGTGGCCTCTATAATGAAGAATATTGCGCGCAAGTGGATTTGGGTGCAACTCAAGTTTTTTTATATATTTTTTCGCGTGTTTTGAAAATACTGTCTTCACCAACGGAACGTCTAGGTCTTTATGAATTCGATGGTTTCTGACATACCAGGGGGCTGCTGTAATTGTACGTAGAATTTTATTTTGTCGCCTTTGAATTTTTTCGACATTTGATGCTGAGGCAGTGCCCCATAACTGGATTCCATAGAACCATATTGGTTTCAGGATCGCGTTGTATAATAGTAGTTTACAGTCTAGGCTTAGTATAGAATTTCTTCCAATAAGCCAATTCATTTGAGCTGCTTTTAATTTCATTTGAGTCAACTTTGCGTCTATATGCGATTTCCATGTTAAACGACGATCAAGATGAACGCCTAGATATTTGACTACAGTGTGTTGTGGTATAGTCTCGGTGTTAATTTTTATAGGCGGGCATGTTTGCCTGCGCAACGTAAAAGTGACGTGTGCACATTTCTGCTCGTTAACTTTTATACGCCATTGTTTGAGCCATTTTTCCAGTTTGGATATATACCCTTGTAAGTTAATGGAGGCTTCTACTGGATTTTCATGGACGCTTAAAAAAGCTGTATAATCGGCAAATGTTGATGTATGAATGTTATTGCTTAACGGTAAGTCAGAGGCATAAATTAAATAAAGTAAGGGACCGAAGATGCTGCCTTGGGGAACTCCGGCTTCGATCGACTGCGAAGGGCTTAAAAAATTGCCTTCCCTAACAACAAATTTTCGTTCCTCTAGATAGCTTTTTAAAAGCTTGACGATGTTTGCGGGGAGATTTCGTGTTAATTTGTGGATAAGACCTTCGTACCATACTTTATCGAAAGCTTGTGAGACATCAATAAAGAGCGCAGAGCAGTATTTCTTTTTTTCAAAAGTGTCTCTAACGACATTCACTAGTCTGTGAGTTTGTTCAATTGTGCTATGTTGACTGCGAAAACCGAATTTATGATCTGGAATAGATCCATTACTAGTCACTAGGCATCAGCTTGCTCATACACAGCTTTTCAAATAGTTTTGAAATGTTAGACAGTAAACTAATAGGCCGATAGGATTCAACCTTTGTATGATCCTTGCCGGGCTTTGGTATCATAGTAATTAGCGAAACCTTCCATTCTTTAGGATAGTGTTCTAGGCGTAGAATACTGTTAAAAATGAATAGTATTATTCTTTTTGCAGTGTAAGGCAATTCTTGAAGCATTTTGTTGCTTATTTTGTCGACACCTGGGGCTTTTCTGGTGTTAAGATTAGTAATAGTATTTTCAATCTCCGTCATGTTAAATCTCATCGGTATTTCTGGTAAAGGGACGACTGGTGGCAGTTCAATAATATCAGCAGAAATATTCGGAGTGAAAACTTTTTCTAAGTGTTTAACAAAAAGTGCACCTTTTTCATCATCAGTTTTTGCCCAGTCACCATTTGGGGCTCGTAATGGGGGTTTGCATATCACCGGCCTTTTTAGTCCTCTGGCTGCACGCCACAGTGAATAATCTGTTTGTGGTGTTGCATCTAGCTCTTGAAGGAATTTTTGAAGGGAAGCTGTTTTTTGAGTTTGCAAAACTTTCCTAAGCTGCTTGGTACACTCCTTAAGCCTTAATTTTAGCTGGGGCGATCTGTAGCGCTGCCAATCTCGTCGAGCTCTCCGTTTTTCAGTCAATAGCCTTTCTATATCTACAGAAAAAATATTGTTAAATCTCACTGGTTGGTTTATTTCATTTGAAGTAGCATTAAAAGCAGCTTGTTTAACATGCGCTTCAAACAACCTGAGAGAATCGTCTATGTCTGAAGGTGTTCTCAGCGGCATTTTTTCCGAGCAATGAGCACTCAGATATTTTCTGTATTTCAGCCAGTTAATGCGTGCAGATGTCGTCGCTAAATCACATGTTGTGTGTGAGTAAATAGTGACAATAGTAGGCGAGTGGTCTGAAGATAAGTCCAAAGATGCTTCAACTTCAACCATCTCGCTGGGCACGCCTTTCACAATTCCAAAGTCGATAACATCAGGAATTTTTTGTCGATCTGTTGGCCAATATGTTGGCTGTCCACTTGAAACTACATTCAAACCCATTTTAGATATTGTGTCGAATAAAATTCGTCCCTTAGGTGTAATTAAACGTGAACCCCAAAATGTGTGTTTAGCATTGTAGTCGCCAGCTGCTAGAAAACGGAGGCCCAGTGATTTATAAAAAGCCGTAATTGAGAATCTGGGGGGCGAATAGACAGATGATATTACAAGTTTTTGATAGTAAGTTTCGATGCAGATGTTCGTTGCTTGAAGATAATCTTCACAAAAATCATTCAACAGGTGGTGTTTTATTCGCGTTTTTATTAGGATTCCCGAACCACCACAAGCTCTGCCACGGGGATCCTTGGTGTCGTAAAAATTATATCCACTAATTCTGAAACAGCTTCGAGATGTCAAATGAGTTTCTCAGATAAGCATAACATCGATTTGTTTATCCTGAAGAAATATTCTATTTCGTTTTTATGTTGGCAGATGCCGTTTGCGTTCCAAAAACAGATTTTTAAGTTCATGGTTTGCTTAGTACAGCCTGCAACAAGGTAGACTGCATTTTCAACATTTCCTGCATCATACAGGACATGTTGAGAGTAAATGTGTTTACAGTTTGTATTAAGCTCTCAATTGACGCTTCAATACGACTAAAATTATACCCCGAATCTTCATTTACATTTACGGTTTTTTGCGCCGTACTCTGATTGCTTTTTAAAATACTAGCGTATGAAAATTTGTTTTTAGATTGTTGTTGAGCACTAGTCGCGTTAGACTTGAAAATGTTTGAAAATTGATTTTGGCTGGTGGACGGTTGAGGTAACTGTGGATAGTTAATAGGGGTTTTAGGCTGAGCGGGAGTAGCATTGGTTTTTTTGGTTAATGAATTCTTAAAAAACGAGTAAAGGGGGCAGCCTCTATAGTTGGCAGTGTGATTTCCGCCGCAATTGCCACATTTTTTCGCCTTGGTATCACCTTTTATTTTATCACAGTTAGCAGTACTGTGTAACTCACCACATACAACGCAGACTGTAGGCAACTTGCAATAAGTCTTCGTGTGCCCAAATTCTTGGCAGTTCAGGCATTGAACAGGTCCAGCTCTTTTATGTGGAAGCTCAACAGTAACTCTTCGATGCAACAAGTACTTTAAGTCATATATTGGATGCGCTTCATTCTTTTTTATTTTTATGCCATCTGGCTGTAACTCGACTCTAAATATTGGTTGGGGGATTTTTTCTCTATTTTTAATGTTTGAGACATTTTTCACCTTGTAGCCACTATTTTCAAGGCCAGACTTGACCTCATCCGGATCCACGCTAGAGTCTATACCTTTTATTACGACTGTTAGACCTTTAGCACTCTTTAATTGGTACGTGTAGAAGTTTTTATTTTTAGATTCTAAATCTGAAACAATTTTTCGGTAGTTATTTTCATGAGCTACCTGAATTTTTGTCTCATTGATGTTTCCGCGCTTAATTGGAGTTACATAAAACTCATTTTCTCCAATTAATGAGATAAGACTTTTAACCAGCAAACTGGAATTCTGCTCTCTTAAATATATGGGTGGGGGCTTACTCGAACTTGTTGTAGTTGTGCCTTCATCGCCTTGTTCAGATAAAATCGCGAAACGATTTTCGGAATTTATTATATTGTTTTTTCCATCTCTGGGAACTTTCGATGTTGAAGCAATTTGAGCTGATTTTGGACTTCTTGCCCTTTTTAACACGGTTATGTATCTGTCCATTCCTGTTTGAATTTTATTATCATTTATTGTACTCACCGCATCTACCATTTTGTGCACGTTGGTCACCTTGTTACTTATTGTTTGTTTGTTTGTTTGTACAGCTAAGCTGACAAGTTTGCTGATGGGTGCAATTGTTGTTGCTTCTTGATCACTATTTAACATGTTCAGAAATAATGATCGCGCACGAGTATTTGTGTTTACTGTTAAATTCAGGTTTTTGTTAAATTAATTTTTTTTACTGTCGTCATCAGCAACTAAAGTTATATATTGCACATTCCTACTGCTTGTAGGATTATTGTTGTTTTTTTCAGAAGATGAACTCATCAGAGTTCTCTTTTTTTATTTTCACTTATATTAGTTTGTGTATGCAAATATTTATGTATATTGCACACAAGCAAAAAATAAAATAAAACCAGTAAAATAACTGTTCAATAAATGTTTTGTATTTTTTATATTTTTTGTGACTTGAAAATATTTTTTTATTTAATTTTTTTTTTATATTCAGTTGCGACGATTATAATAACGGGTCTGTTCACTATGAGAGTTGAAACAATATTATAATAAAAAAATTATTTAAAAAATTTATTGACAGAAAATAAACATTTCATACAAAAAACTTAAAAATAAAATAGTTAATATTTGTATTAACAAGAAAAATATATAAAACTATTAATTAAAATAAACATGCTTCATTCAGTCAAAAAATATTAAATATTTTTTTTTTTTTGTGAAATCAGACAATTTGGGTTGTTCCTAAGAAATAATCTTTTACAAATAAAAGTTGACTAAATTTTTTAGCTTTCAAACGATTTTTGGTATTTGAAGTAAATCTTTCGCTAATTGTCGAGTTAGGTGATATTGTGAGAAGAGCATAAAATAGTTTATCTAATTTTTGTGTTCTTTTTTTTACATTTTTTCAAATATACCATATCGTCTAATATATCGCTGAAGTCTTTTTATATTTTGAATTTTTAATACTTTTAATACAATTATTTAATTCGTATAAAAGATTGTTAATTTCATTACTAGTAACATCTTATTTATCATTACTTTCATCTAGATTATTGTGGTTACTTTCAACATAAAATAATCTGGAGTATAATTTATTCTTTAGTTTCACTTTTTGAAGAATATTTTAAAAATCTTTCATTGCTCGGAAAATTTCAAGAATTTAAAAAATATTATTAACGTATTTAAAAATTTTATACGTCCCTCATTTATTCTTATTTTAATACGTTTTCGTAAATCTGTTGCAAAAGAATTATTAATTTTTTTGTTGTTAATCCAACAATTTTGTGTACTTTAGGAAACTTATTACATGTGACTTTTTTTTCATATTTTTCTTGGTAAAATACTTCCAAAACGAGCTCAATTTTTTGGCTTTAGTGTATTTCTAATTTATTCACCTGAGAGCGAAAAAACCCCATTCTTGAAAATTTTTTAACGTTTCATTCAAAACATATCACGACTACTATGTAGTAGGTATGCGAAGTTCGACAACAACTGCAAACATCCAAAATAATATGTATTTGGTTGATATAAAGTACACGCTTTGTTTCATATCATACAAACAAATTTAAACATTTTTGACGTATGCATTTTAAACTAAAAAAAGTTGTTCGATTAATTGACATTAATCAATCGATTTATTCGTTATTATAAAATCGGCATTTTAAAATTATTCGAACAAGATTTTCGTTTTGTTTGATCGATTAATCGAATTATTCTTAATCGGTTGACAACTCTAGTACATATTTAACAACTAGAACTATTCAAAACAATGAAAGTACCAACAAAGGACTTCTGTGCCCCATTGCAATTCAATATACAAGCATCCCATCACTGTCTCCAAATGTCACGTAACCTCGTAATGAAATTCTATTTTCTGCAGGTTGGTACGTTACGGCAACATTTTATTTCAGTCAAGTATTTCCACTGCTTTTGCATATAACAGAAGCAATCAGCTGACACATCAGCATTTACTTTTCTAGAGTTGCGGTCGGTTAAAGCTGCCTTTAGCTTACATCTACGATTTTAACGGTCGGCTAAATAAGCCTTTACTCGACTTAGCGTGTGTAAGTTCACTGCTTGTGTGTTTTGCTATCATACTCGCAACATGTATGAACAGAATGAGGTGAACATAATGCCACATCCGAACTTCACGTAGTACTGCAAGTACCAAGTGAAAAAAAAATTCTTTCTGTTGAGCGTAGTAAAAAAATGGAATTAAGTGAGGCAAGTTTATACATAATATTATTTATTTAGATTTTTTTACTTAGTCACTAATTACTTATGTTTAAAGGTTAAATTTTTAATAGGGCATCATTTCCTTTCAAAAAATGTTAATTGAATTTATGCAAAAAAGCATACATACATATGTATGAATAATTTTATCATTATTTATTTTGTAGACTTAAAACGCCGGCGTATTAGCCAATGTGGATGTAAAGGCTAAAATTTAAAATTTTTAATTTTCAGCATTGCATGAAAATGTTACAATTTTCATTTGTAATTTATTTTCCGGAATTGGAACTCATAAGACTTTGTAATTAGAACACAAGACAATAGGATTATTTTAGTTATTAATTTTAGTTTATTTAGATTTTCATTTTTGTTGTAAATTCTAACTTTATTAAATTATAACCATCTCAGGGAGCCGCTTGTTAGGCTGGTCTTTAATCATGGTTTGTGGTTATTTGTTATACGTTGGATGATGATTCCCGAACTGCTTCTATTGTCAATATCAACCTGCCTTTTATAGCAATCGATGACCGTTGATGTTCGCTGCCGCCAGCGTGGTTGTTCCCGCAATATTGCTGAGTGTGCGATTTTTAGCAATTATATGCAACATCAGCATATAAGCGTGGAACTTCCAGTCGATTGCGGTTCTCACGATATTGCAATGTCAGCAGTATGTATGCAGCTCATGTTTTTGCTGCTGCTAATGTTTTTGTTGGTTGGGGGAAAATTACTCATAACAACGTCAGTTTGTGTATGGAGCGTATGTTTCGCTGCTGCTGATATTTTTGTTGGTTGGGGGAAAACGACTCATAACATCCCACCCCCACTGCGGACAAGAAACATCCTGTCGGAGGATGTTTCGTAGCCATACTTCTGGAATCAAGTCAAAATAGATGGGACTATGCATCCGACTACCTTGGCGATACAGCTTTGGTAGCTCCCGGGCCCTGATTGCATGAAGGTTCGCAGTTTATCATTAGTTTGGTGACTGCTGAGTGTCTGTCGTCTTGGTACGTTTGCTTCGTCACCAAGGAAAACATATGATATTGCTGGTGAAATACTGAGGTTGTTATTGACTTTGTAGTTGTCATTGGCGTTGTAGTGATTCCCCCTTTCAAACGGAACTGGTCATTCCGTCCATGTATGTGTTGAGTTATCGTATATACGTACATAGGTTTATGGTTGTGTGAGGTTGATAGATTTAGGCTTTTGTTGATGATTGTTGGATCTTCATTGTTGTTGGGATGTTAATTATTTGTTGATTGTGAAACACGGGTTAATATTTTTAATCTTATAACTAAAAATTTTTTCTTACGTATACTTATATTCACCCCTATCGTGAACAAATTTTCCCTCGTAACTTTTTCCCTTTTCCCTTAATGGCAATCGTGAACTCCCATGAAAAAATTTTATTCACTCCAGAATAATAACGTGAAAAAATGCTCCCATGAAAAAATTCCCCTTATCGTGAATAACTTTTTTCCCACAAGTTTTTTCACTTTTCCCTTCGATTTATTCACTTTATTTTTGATGGGGAATAGAACAAAACATGTATGTAATTCTTCATACAACTTGAATATTAAAGCTTAAAAAGTTTATTTAAAGAAAAATATCTAATAATAAGGTACCAACTGATGTATTGGTCAGCAAAATGCAAAACAACAAGTCTATTGCCTGTGAATTTGTGAAGCTTTAATTTGTTGAAATTTTTTCGTTTTGTTGGTTTTCCAAAAGTAGCCGAACCATTTTTTTTTTTTTTTTTTTTTATATATATGTATATTATTTATTGAATCTTAAAAAATAGATTGAAACATCAATAAGTTTTTCAAATCTTAAATCTAAAAAAAAAAATAATAAATATAAGTTTAGCCAATGCTAAACATAATTTTTAGTTACAACGGTTGATTTTTGTTGTTTTACATCTCTCGTGTACGGCTGATAGAAAGAGTGTCCCTCCTCCTAAGCCGGGTGTGGCCTCTGTACTCTAGAATATTGCGCGCGAGTGGGTTTGGGTGCAACTCAAGTTTTTTAATGTATTTTGAGGCAGTGCCCCATAGCTGGATTCCATAGCACCATATTGGTTTCAGGATCGCGTTGTATACTAGAAGTTTACAGTCTAGGCTCAGTATTGAATTTCTACCCATAAGCCAATTCATTTGGGCTGCTTTTAATTTCATTTGCATCAACTTTGCGTCTATATGAGATTTCCATGTTAAACGGCGGTCAAGGTGAACGCCTAGATATTTGACTACAGTATGTTGCGGAATAGTCTCGGTGCTGATTTGTATAGGCGGGCATGTTTCCCTTCACAACGTAAAAGTGACGTGTACACATTTCTGCTCGTTAACTTTTTTACGCCATTGTGGGAGCCATTTTTCCAGTTTGGATATATACCCTTGTAAGTTGATGGAGGCTTCTACTGGATTTTCATGGACGCTTAAAAAAGCTGTATAATCGGCAAATGTTGATGTATGAATGTTATTGCTTAAGGGTAAGTCAGAGGCATAAATTAAATAAAGTAAGGGACCGAAGATGCTGCCTTGGGGAACTCCGGCTTCGATCGACTGCGAAGGGCTTAAAAAATTGCCTTCCCTAACAACAAATTTTCGTTCCTCTAGATAGCTTTTTAAAAGCTTGACAATGTTTGCGGGGAGATTTCGTGTTAATTTGTGGATAAGACATTCGTGCCATACTTTATCGAAAGCTTGAGAAACATCTATAAAGAGCGCAGAGCAATATTTCTTTTTTTCAAAGGTGTCTCTAACTACGTTCACAAGTCTGTGAGTTTGTTCAATAGTGCTATGTTGTCTGCGAAAACCGAATTGATGATCTGGAATGCATCCACTTCTAGTCACTATAGGCATCAGCTTGCTCATATACAGCTTTTCAAATAGTTTTGAAATGTTGGGCAATAAGCTAATAGGCCGATAGGATTCAACCTTCGTATGATCCTTGCCGGGCTTTGGTATCATAATAATCATCGAAACCTTCCATTCTGCAGGATAGTATTGCAGCCGTAGAATACTATTAAAAATGAATAGTATAATTCTTTTTGCAATATAAGGCAGTTGTTGAAGCATTTTGTTGCTTATTTTGTCGACACCTGGGGCTTTTCTGGTGTTAAGACTAGTAATAGTATTTTCAATCTCAGTCATGTTAAATCTCATCGGTATTTCTGGTAAAGAGACGACTGGTGGCAGTTCAACAACATCAGCAGAAATATTCGGGGTAAATACTTTTTCTAGGTGCTTAACAAATAGATCACCTTTTTCAGCATCAGTTCTTGCCCAGTCACCATTAGAGGCTCGTAATGGAGGTTTGCAAATCACTGGCCTTTTAAGTCCTCTGGCTGCACGCCACAGCGAATAATCTGTTGATGGTGTTGCATCGAGTTCTTGCAGAAATTTTTTCAGCGAAGCTGTTTTTTGTGATTGTAAAATTTTTCTTAGCTGTTTGGTACACTCCTTAAGCCGTAATTTTAGCTGAGGCGATCTGTAACGTTGCCATTCTCGTCGAGCTCTCCGTTCTTCAGTCAATAGCCTTTCTATGTCTGCACAAAAAATATTGTTAAATCTCGCTTGTTGATTTGGCTGAATTGAAGAAGCATTAAGAGCAGCTTGTTTAGCATGTGCTTCAAACAACCTAATAGAGTTTTCTATGTCAGCAGGTGTTCTCAATGGCATATTTTCCGTGCAATGAGCACTCAAATATTTTTTGTATTTCAGCCAGTTAATACGTGCAGGTTTAAACACATAAAAGTTAGAATGCAATAAATAAAAGCTGCAAATAAACTATCGCTTCAACACTGAATATTTAGCTTTCCTTTTTATAAGTTTTCTTTAAAATATATATTTCCAAGTATAAGTTATAACAAAAATTTCTTTTATTTTTTATTTTTGTTATCTTCTTTCTTATTTTACATTCACAACGAATTGATAGCGGGAACAAACGTTCCCATGAAATTCACGATACCAAATTTCCCTTCATGGGGAATGAAAATTTCATGGGAACAAAAATTTCACATTTTGTTCACGATAGGGGTGATTATATATAAAATTTTTTTTTCTTACATATTGTTAAAATTTCTTATTACACTTATTTTTAATATGTATTTGTTTTTAGCTATTAACCATAGATGTAAAAAGTTTTCTATGGTAATAATTCTTGGTTTTAAAATGTCCCCTTTTTATATTTAATAATTAAATTGAATCACTAACAAGAATGGGAGTTTCATAAACATTTTGGTTTGTTATACTCAATCAGCTACAGATTTTTATGAATTTAAAGTTTTTACATATTTTTCTTATTTCGTTTTTTAATTCTAATTATTCTGATCTAAAATTTTAATTTTAAAATATTTGTTATTTGTTTGTTTAATTGTCTGTTTGTTTATTTCTGAGTTTTATAAGTTAAGTTTGTATCATTATTTGGTTGCCTTTTTACTTTTGTATATATTTCTTTTAATTAATTATTACCAGTTGAGAAGAGTTGTTTTAAAAAGAGGATTTTCATATATTTTTCGACTTTAAATTCTACTTAGTAATAAATTGTATTTATGTATGATAACTTTTTGAAGAAGAATAAATTGTATCTTGTTTAACGTTTTTCGTAAGTTTATTTTAATTCTGTATAAATATAAATCCAATTTTTCTTAATCTATTTTTACGATTGTAAATATAAATTTCTTTTTTTTTTATTAAAAATATTCGGCCTTAATACAAGTCTTCACTGTAAATTTACAAGACAACATTTACAGGTTTTTAGAAAGATTATTAAGATTATGTGGCAGCTTTCTCTTAAAAAAAAATTAAGTAAGATATATTTCTTAATAACCTTGAAATAAATTCTTTGTAAGAAACTAACATAATTATACATACAATTAAAATTTCTTTGAAAAATTGTAAAATGAGTAGGAAAAAATTCCACTTCATTTTTGCATTTTACAAACATTCAACTGATTGAAGCACTTTTTTATTAAAAAGTGAGTTCAGTTGCATTTGTTAGTGCTTTGTTAGTGAAAGAAATTTAATACTTTTGTTGTTTCAATGATCTGAAAGAAAAAATTATTCACACGCGTATAATTATTTTCAAATCAACAGCAAACAAAAAAAATCCGAAAAGTTTTATAGTATTGTTACTGTTTGCATATACATATGCACATATATACGCACATATATACATGCACATACATACGTACATTAAATTATGCAGTTTGATTCAGTTGACATTGGCCGTGAAATAGTCTGGCAAAATTTTGCTGTTTACTCATGTTTCCCAGCCAAGTATTCAACTACAGTCATGCAAAAAAAAATCAACTAAATTTCTCAATTGGTAATTTTTTTCTCGCTATGTTATTATTTGTGCGCTGTACCACTTGAGAACAATAGTTGGCTTCATTTGAACAATCACTTGTTTTCATGGTTTTTTGTCACATTACTTTTGAGTTCCAGTGTATCCCACACAATAAATTAGGAGAACATCAAAACTGCATTAATGCATCTTAGTTTCAAACATCTTTTATTGGTTTTTCCTACAGTCGCAAGCATGTGCAAACATTAAAAAAAATTTTACAATTGCTTGCTGTTTCTCCTGCTGTGCAGTCACAAGCACACAATCATAATTTTTTTGTTTTGAACACAACCAACAACAAACTCCATTGACTTAACTTTTTTGGTGCAACTATTGAGGAAAAATTTATCAAAAGTTTACATAAATATGAATATTTTTTTTTAAACCAAAATGAAGAAAATGTAATAAAAATTGAAAGCTGTGCCAAGGTATGTTACGTTCCATTATTTCCTAAAATAGCTCTGTATAAATATATATTTCTTTTTCTATTTCAGCCATTGAACACCTTAAGACCATGATAGGCATGGTATCACAGCATTGCTTCCAGTGTCGATTTTGTGGTGAGTTTTTTTCTAAATTTTAATAATTTTTTTTTCTTTTTTCCTCTTTTTCCTCGTCTTCCTCCATGGTATGCCCTGCTTGGTTGCGTTCAGTATGGGTACTTCTGCTGTGCATCCATTTTTTATGTTGACCACCGTATTTCCAACGTAAATTCCAGGGGAAATCTCCTGTTTATGCACAACCACAGCTTTGTCTCTCGATATAATATTAACCGGTACTATAGTGACTGCTCTTTTTCTTAGACAGACATCTTGTTGATGATTTGTTTGACAATCTATTTCCGTACGAAGGGTAAATGTCTTCACCCAATGTTCTTTATCAAATATGCTCAAAGTTCTATCTATGGTGTTTACAATACACCTGTTCCACATATTATTTCTTCCGAGAATACCATCCCCAGGGATTTGTATTTCCCGTGACACAATATGGAACCTCCACGGCAACTGCCTTTTGTTTCCTATCCAAATCTCGGTAGTGCTTAGTGTCGTAGTCCTTCCTCCGAAGGCTCCAGAAAGAATTTTGGTTTGCTTTCTGCTCTTATTGAGAAAAACCTTCATTGACTCCTCTTTTACTATGCTGAAATCTGCTCCGGTATCCACAAGTAAGACCAATCTTCCCTCCCTAGGTCCTAGGCAGGGGAGCGTAATGAAAACTCTGTCCACATTGCCCGGTGATTCAGTACCATCTTCTATATTTCGCACCATCTCTTCACTTTTATCATCTTTTTTTTTTTTAAATTCTTTATCTTTCGCAGTTTTTTCTTCCATAGTGTGCCCGTTCTCCTGATTTACCAAGTGTACAACTGCCTCGGTTACTATCTTGGTTGGCTGCTCTGTTTCTGAGTCAGTCTCCGTATCATCTTTGTTTACTCGACTCTCTCTTTTTGTTTTTTTATTCAACTTGTAATTGCATTCCTGTTTGTGCCAATCTGATTTTCTGCTAATTTGCGGGACCCCAGTTATTAGCGACAACTGGGCCGAATTTCGTTTCCCTGAGCATTTGTCCGATTAGTATTGCTGTGGGACTCTACTGGTCTGTTATCTAGGTCCCTGCCGTTATTGCTACTTTGCACCTGTTGGTAGATCCCTGTTCCTATTGACTGAGTTTGTCTGACATTGCTTCCGCAGTCCCGTGCAAAATGTCCCTGTTGCTGACATTTGTTGTTATGTACTGTAAAACACTTTGTATTCAACTTAATGAATTTGATCTAGTTTATATTGATTGTAATGTTTTTATATTAATTGAAAATTTACTTCACTTCAAATATACTTTTCAATTTAATAATACCTTTTTGGATAAACGTAACACTGTTTCAATTACAATAGGTTATGGGCCCAGATCCCATAAGGATATAAGAATATTATATTGAAGAATACGTTGAAGTCACTTAAAAAGCAGTTTGGAAAATAAAACCATAATTATGAACACATTAGCTGGGCGAATTCCCTTATTAAACGGAACAAATTATGGTACGTGGAAGGCTCAAATGGAAGCGGTACTACACAAGAGTAGACTGCTACACATTGTGTTGGGTAAGGAAACAATTCCAAAGTTAAAGGAACTTCCAGAAATTCCAACGGAAGCACAAAAGCGAGAATATGAGCAGACCATGAAGAATGTTCAACAATATTTGGATAAAAATATGGATGCAAGAGCTGAAATTTTAATGGCTGTAGATACTAGTATCGTTACAATGGTGAAAAATATTAAAACATCTCAAGAAATCTGGAGTTATCTCCAAGATACATTTGACCGTAAGTCGACAAGGAGAAAGACAGAGTGTTACCGTAAGTTATTAAATATGAAAATGCCTGAAAATCAATCAATATCAAAATTTTTAATTGATTTTGATGTACATATTTCATGTATAATGGAAATGGGAATCGAGATTGTTGAAGACCTTATAGTTGATGTTATGCTAGATGCTTTACCAGAACGTTTTTCAGCTATCAAAGCTGCTGTAGATACAGCAAATGAATTTCCGAAACTGGCTGTTTTAAAATCAAGATTGCTTGAAATTGGAGACAAAGAGGAAAACGATGAAAGTACTTCTGCGTTCAAAGCTAAATTTTATAAAAAGGTACCTCCTGATCAATTCAAAAAATTTAAAAATCAAGAAGAAGGTATGTCTAAAAATAAATTTTGCTATAAATGTTTTCGATGTGGGAGAAAAGGTCATAAAGCCAAAGATTGTAAGACAAATCTTGAAATAGCTAGACATGTTGAAGAAAATGTCAAGTATAGAATTTTATATGAAGTGTCACTAACTATAATAGGAAACGCATTTTGTAGCAGTTCTATAGACACTTGGCTGGTTGACAGTGGGGCTTCATCTCATATGTGCACAGAAGAGTCATTATTTGTAAATTTAGATTTACAACTTAGAGGTAAAGTCAAATTAGCAGATGATAATGAATTGAACATAAAAGGCATTGGAAAGGTCAAAATAATTGCAAATATAAATGGCAGAAAGCAAGAAATAAGTTTATGTAATACTTTATATGTGCCAGACTTACGTTGCAATCTAATATCAACTAGCAAATTTACTGATAATGGTTGTACAGATGTTATGAAAGGGTCAAGAGTAGTGGTTTATAAAGAAAGAAATCAAATAATAGAAGGCCATAAAGTAGACAATTTATATTTTGTCAAAATATTTAGAAACGCAAAAAATATGATACACGTAACTGAAAAATCAAGTATTTTTGAAACTGAGCTATGGCACAAACGATACGGTCACCTAAATATGAATCAATTGAGAAAAATACAGAAAGATGAAATGGTAAAGGGATTGCCTCTTATTAAAGATATACAAACTACTTGTGTCCCATGCATTCGAGGAAAACAAACATGTTTACCATTTCCTCATAAGGTCGAAAAATGAAGTGTTGTATTACTAGGACTTGTTCACACTGACCTTTGCGGTCCAATGAGGACTCAATCACTTGGTGGTAGTTTGTATTTTGCTACGTTTATTGATGATTATTCTCGAAAAGTATTTGTATATTTTATACGACACAAAAGACAATATTTAGAAAAATTCATCGAATTTAAGAATATGGCAGAAACACAGACAGGAAAGAAAATTCAAATATTGCGAAGCGATAATGGCGCGGAATTAACATGCAAGAATTTTTCTAATTTTTTAAAAGAAAACGGAATTAAGAGACAATTAACTACAACATATACACCACAACAAAACGGCGTCGCGGAAAGGATGAATAGAACATTGGTAGAAATGGCGTGTTGCATAATGCTTGAATCAGGTTTACCTGAAAGTTTATGGTCCGAGCTAGTTTATACTTCAGCATATATAAGAAATCGTTGTCCAACAAAGTTAAATGGTACTAAGACTCCAGAGGAATTATGGACAAAAAGAAAGTCAATTGTTAAACATTTCAGAAATATTGGTTGCATAACATTTGTATTAGATAAAACATCCAAGAGATCAAAGTGGGATGCTAAAAGTGATGAACACATTCTTGTCGGTTATTCTGAAGAATCCAAGGCTTATCGATTATGGAAACCTGGAACGAAGAAAATCGTAACAAGTAGAGATGTGAAATTCTTGGAAACTAGAATGTACGATTCTAAAACTGGAAATAAAAGTCCTGATTTTTATGAGTTTGAATCTAGAGGTATAACACAGCATCAAGAGGATGAAAGAAATTTAGAAGGTTCTGAATTAAATATAAGAAACACAAATGAAAACGAATGTATTGAAAATCCTGTAGAAAATAGAAATCAGAAGGAAGGTGTGATTGATAATTTCATTATATATATATATATATATATATTTGTTCCTTTTACTCCTACAAGGAGCATAGGGCATAGAGCATAATTTCATTGATTCAATAAAAAATCGGTTGAGGCCACGAAAAAATCATGCAGTGGCTCAAGTAGTGAAAGATGTTGTAGAAGATCCTAGAACTATATTAGAAGTTATGTCATCTGCTCATGCAGAAGATTGGCAAAGAGCAATGGAAAACGAATACAAGTCATTAATAAACAATTCTACTTGGAGTTTAACAGATTTACCAAATGGTCGTAAGACAGTAGGATGCAAATGGATCTTCAAATCCAAAATCAGGCCAGATGGAAGTATAGAAAAACGTAAGGCAAGGTTAGTAGCCAAAGGTTATTCCCAAAAGTTTGGATTAGATTATGTGGACACCTTTGCTCCAGTAGTTCGACAAACCTCTCTATATGGAACAACCTGATGGATTTATTAAGGAGGACACAAGAGAAAAAGTTTGTAAATTAAATAAAGCTATATATGGTCTAAAGCAAGCTTGTAGACAGTGGTTCAAAAGAATTGATTTTGTTATAAAAAAGTTTGGTTAAAAACAATCAAAATATGACCAATGTATTTATTTTCTTAAAAACAACAGAAAAACAATGATAGTCGCTTTATATGTCGATGATATCATAATTGCTGCTAATAATACCCATTTCATAGATGAATTTGAAGATGTAGTGAAAGAAAATTTTGACATTCGTGACATGGGAGTACCAACGAATTGTATTGGACTCGAAGTTAATGTAAAAGATGGTCAAATAACAATTTCGCAACCTGGATATATAACAAATTTGATTAGGAAATACGATTTAGAAAATTGTAAACCTGTAAAAATTCCTATGCAACCAGGTATTAAATTAGAAAAAGAACCAACAATTTCTGGGGAAGCAGAAAAAGAGGATGAAAAGTTTTATCAAGAAATCATTGGATCTTTACTTTACTTGTCATTGTATAGCAGACCCGATATTACATGTGCTGTTAATATGCTATCACAGTTTTCTAAAGACCCTCGCAAACAACATTTAAATTCAGCATTGTATGTTATGAGATATTTGAAATATACAAAAAATGCTGTGTTGACATATAGAAAAAGTGGTTCACCACTTATTGGTTTTTGTGGCGCAAATTGGGCTCAAGATGTAAATGATAGAAGATCTCAATCAGGTTTTTGTTTTTTACTCGCAGGTGCTCTTGTTTCGTGGGAGTCAAAGAAGCAAAAGGCTGTAGCAACATCAAGTGCAGAGGCAGAATACGTAGCATTAACTGAAGCAACTAAAGAAGCTGCATACTTGGGTTACATTTTGAAAGAACTTGGATATTCTAGTCGTAGTATAGTGATGATAAATACAGATTTACAAAGTGCTCAAAGGATGGCGGAATTTGGTTTCAACCATTCCCGTACTAAGCACATTCATTACAAATATCACTGTGTAAAAGATGCTATAGAAGAAAATATTTTTAAGTTAAAGTATTTGCCTACTGATAAAATGTTAGCTGATGTTTTAACAAAACCTTTACCTAAACCTAAACATGTATTTTGTTGTAGTAGTTTTGGAATAACAATGTAAAATAAATGTAAATTCATAATGTTGAGGAGGCATGTTGTTATGTACTGTAAAACACTTTGTATTCAACTTAATGAATTTGATCTAGTTTATATTGATTGTAATGTTTTTATATTAATTGAAAATTTACTTCACTTCAAATATACTTTTCAACTTAGTAATACCTTTTTGGATAAACGTAACGCTGTTTCAATTACAATAACATTTAAAACAGGTTGGGCGTGTACCATTGTTTCTATTTGCCCCTCTGTTCATATTTTGTCCCGTCGCTATTTGTGGGCTTCCACGGAATTCTGTGTTTGTTGTCCTCCTATTGTTTTCTGCCGTCCTTCTATCCAATTGATTTTGGTTGGGTATGTTTCTTCTTGGCTAGCAGAAAGGGGTTTCCTTGTGACCATTTATCCTACACAATCGGCAGTATAAGGAGCCTAATCTCTTTCTTCAGTTTTCCAAATCGTGCCCCCTGTTTCCACAGAACGTACAGCTCACGATATTCCTGCACAGTGGCCCCATTTCATGACCGTATTTTCCACAGCTCATACAGTATGGTGTGTTCAACCGCTTTTTGCAGCTATTCTATTCATGCCCCATCCTGTTGCAAAAACTAGAGGGGACTTCAGAATCTATTATGTTGATACCGTGTGTTGGTTCACCAAACAATTCCTCTGCATTTTCAACGATCTCAATCAAGTTTGTGAGCTCTTCCTCTTCCTGTCCCCCAAATCGAGCCTTGAGTGCATGGTCCTTCAAACCCTTGAAAAAGCTCCTTACTGCTATCCGTTTAAAGTCTTTCAGCACGGTTTCCCGGCCAGATCCCACCGGCCATTCGTTTTCTATTGTTGTCTTTGCCTCACTCAATAGGTTATCTAGGCGTTCTCCAAATTTGCATGCTGACTCTCTGTTGCTCTGTTTGCAACCCAATATTAGCTCCCTTATTTTATCTAAGCTCTTGCTTTTTAGAAAATATTTCTTGAGCGCGTTACATAACGCATCCACGGAACTGAAATTCATCTGGGAAATTCTTGAGTAGGAGGCTCAATATCAGGCACTGTATTACATCTTGTGTTAGGACGTTATTTGCACCTGTGAGTACTTCTCTTTCTACCATCTTGCATGTATGTACCTGAATACTTCTGATGGTAAGTCAGGCCCATCGGTCCCGAAGAATGATGGGAATGTGTTGTTTACTATTTTAATGATCTTGTATAGCGAAGTCATTGTGATCCTTTCTATTTCCGCTCTCTCAGTAGTATGGTTTTGCTGGGGTGACGGTGATCGTCTTTCTATGTTCCGCTGGTAATCATCTTGATGGTGGGCTGTGTCCACGCAAGAACTTGTAGACTGTCCACTTAATAACCATATTTGTCGATCCGTTCTATTAATTCTTCTGTCTTCGTCTGCGTTTTGTCCATTAAAACTATGTATATTGTACTTACCCATTTTCCGCTGGTTATCGTCTTGCTAGTGGGCTGTGGTTTTGGCTGTTTTTATCCCAAAATAATACGGTTTTAATTAAGACAAAATGTTACGTTTTTATTCCGACAAAATGTTACGTTTTTATTCCAAAGTGTTACGGTTTCAATTCCGACTTGTACGTTCGTAACCGCGCCAAATTCTCACAATCAAATAAAATTTCCCCT
Source organism: Lypha dubia (assembly GCA_947311025.1). Lineage (NCBI taxonomy): Eukaryota > Metazoa > Arthropoda > Insecta > Diptera > Tachinidae > Lypha > Lypha dubia. The sequence goes on from OX371262.1 coordinate 49,582,854, forward strand.
TTTTTATTGGTCTGATGGACTGCTTAGTCCTGCACAAAAACACGACAACCCAAAGGTTGCTAGAATTTAGGCGTTATTAAATTGTCGGCAATTGCGCAGTTCTACACCATCCAATGTAGGATTCAGCAATACAAAGGTTGCTAGAATTTAGGCGTTATTGTATTGTTGTTTTTTTTACACTGGACAGTTTTTTCTCGAACAAGATCAACACAAGGAAAATTAAAATACTTGACGTAATTACTAACACGGCCACCGGCTGCGCCAATATGTTACAATTTTCATTTGTAATTTATTTTCCGGAATTGAAACTCATAAGACTTTGTAATTAGAACACAAGATAATAGGATTATTTTAGTTATTAATTTTAGTTTATTTAGATTTTCATTTTTGTTGTAAATTCTAAGTTTATTAAATTATAACCATCTCAGGAAGCCGCTTGTGAGGCTGGTCTTTGATCAGGTTTGTGGTTAGTTGTTATACGTTGAATGATGATTCCCGAACTGCTTCTATTGTCAATATCAACCTGCCTTTTATAGCAATCGATGACCGTTGATGTTCGCTGCCGCCAGCGTGGTTGTTCCCGCAATATTGCTGAGTGTGCGATTTTTAGCAATTATATGCAACCTCAGCATATAAGCGTGGAACTTCCAGCCGATTGCGGTTCTCACGATATTGCAATGTCAGCAGTATGTATGCATCGCATTTTTTTGCTGCTGTTGATGTTTTTGTTGGTTGGGGGAAAATTACTCATAACAAAAAATTCTTGAAGTACCACATGAAGTGAACATGGTTTTTAAGGTATTTCTTTTGTGTTGGCTACGGTTTTGTATGTTTAAATTTTTCGGTACTCATTTAATCTGCCGTTGCTACTGGGTAGTACTTGTCAAACAAACAATCTCTTCTCTTTACGTACTTGTGCACTGAGCGACAGAGCAAATACCCAGTGGGAAAAGGTAATGAATAGTAAACGAGAGAGTAAAGTACAGCATGTATAGTTTTTCATTCCAGAATGTATTATTGTTAACAGTGATGGAATTTGAGTTTTTTTGTTTTATGCCAAATTGACAATTTAAAAGGGCCAAAATAGCTTCGAGAGGGCCAACAAAACTTTTTTATTATATATTTGATAACAAGCTTTTTATTGAAATAAAACAGTAGTAATACTAATACAGTATATGTCGAGCCTTTGCTGCAATAGAGTCATAACTCCATAAAAATGAGTTTAAAGTTGCGCATTCGCTAACAAGTTAATGGTAAACGAAAATTTAATATTTGTCTCAAAAGTTTAGTATGCAAGATATTTGAATGAAATTTTTACACATTCTGAAGCACGATATGAGAATTAATTCTGCATTATTAACTCAAAAATCACTTTTTTTGAGTTATGACTCTATTGCAGCAAAGGTTCGATGTGCTTATGTTAAATAAATTTAAACAAATACCATTACTCAAAAGCAACACGAAATTTTATTGTTCAATACAAATTTTACCGTATACAGTCTACATAGTTTTTTTTTGTTTACTTGATATTGGTACTAGTCAAGGCGAATTCAGATGCATATATGGTGATCGCAATAATAAAACAAGTACAACATGTAAGAAAAACCACAAGCATTTTGTTTTTGTAAAATCATTGTACAATGTCAAACTCAAGAAGCAAATAGTGTATTTTGACATCCCAAAATGATGAAAATGAAAAAAAAAAGTTAACAGCTGTATTTACAAGTTCACCTGTAATGAATTCGCCTTGGATACTAGCACAAGACAGGTTTGCAAATAAAAGTAAGGGTTTTTTCTTGACAAACAAAACAATGTTGTAAACAAAACTAGGGTTCGAAACAGGGAAAAAATTACATGGAAAATGTACTGAACGCTTTCAGTACATTTCAAACCGTTCTAACGATTTGAAGCAGTTAGTTGAATTTTGAGCTGAATTTAAAAGGAAAATGCGAGCACTTGTGCACTAGCAAAAACAATACATTCCTTCATCGTAAGAAGTAGTAATATAAGTGGTAATTTTTTTGTGTGATCAAATTACCTTCTCGTTTCCAAAGGATTGCATTGTTTTGCCTTGGAAAATAACACATTATATCTTCCATTACATACATATGTAATACATGACCATTTATCCCGCTGGGTATCTACCTTATTCGACAGCGAGTTTCACATATGAAGAAAACAGTTGCTCGTTGCAGCCCTTTATTAGTAACCAATTCTCAGTAGAGGAATGTTGGACTCAAAAAATGGAAGAACTAAAATTTAATGTGTGAAAGTCCACCGAAAAAGATGACTGCTGCATCTGCGAAAATTTGTTCCCCAAAATAGCACTGAATTATTGGGTGGTATTATTGGTTCCGCACGAAAAAGAAAATTTAACGGAAAGAAATATCAACCGATATGTAAATTGTAATTATTCATTCCTGCGATATAAGCTTTCCGCAGAGTAGATTTAACATCCCTGTTTTAAGTAACTATGAGTTGGTATTGTGCCAGGTGTTAAAAACATTTGAAAAATATATTCAAATTTGTAAGCGCAAATACAATTTGTCTAAGTAAAATATATGTAACATATATAAACGCTGAAAATATATAATTATTAAGGATCGGAATTATATGCAAATACATATTAGATTGGAGCGTCTTAGCAAAGCGGGACCAAGACACAAATTTGTTTCATCAAAAAATAAAAGGAATTGAATAACATATGCATTGCATATTTGCATATGTTTTGCATATTTGCATATTTTTTGCATATTTTGGTGCATATTTCCATATTTTTTTTTGCAGATTTGCATATTTCTTTTCATAAATTTCTTAATTTTAATTACACTGTGCTGGAATCGGGAACATTGTTTTATTTGATTTTTCTTAACATAGTTCACTGTTTTTTTTGTGTTAAAATCTTGTTAAAGCGATATAGTGCAATAAAATTTTCAAAGCAAAAAGACCTTTATAAATTTGTTAAAAGCAACATGTCGGTAACTTGCTTGTTAAAAAAATGGATTAAAGGCTTTGGCGACAATTCATTAATAATTGAAAATGAATGCATATTCTGCAACATATGCAAAACAAAGGTAAGCACATTTGAGGAAAAAGCCAACAAAATCTTATACTAAAAATGTTTGTCTCTAGCTTTGTTCAGATAAAAAGGTTTTAGTACAACAGCATATAAACACAAAAACCCACAAAAATCGACTGAAAATCAGTCCGAAAACAATTCAAATGGGAATACAAACTTTAATTATGATTTCTGCAAAGCCATGATAGCTGCAAATATTCCATGGAACTCTTTAAATAACAGCACATGGCGTTCGTTTCTGGAGAAACATATGAATCAGCAGATACCAGACGAATCAACTTTGCGAAAAACTTATTTAGATAAGTGTCATGAAGATAGTTTAAACAAAATTCGAGCCGACTTATCTAATGATTACATCTGGGTATCTGTTGATGAAACAACAGACACAATCGGGCGCTATATAGCAAATCTAATAGTTGGAAAAATGAGCGAATACGAGCCTACAAAATCTTACTTATTGACATGTCAAGAATTAGAAAAAACTGATCATGCTTCTATTGCGCGATTCGTCAACAAGTCCCTCTTAAAGTTGTGGTCTAACGGGGACAGCACAGACCAAGTGTTATTATTGGTGACCGACGCTGCACCTTACATGGTTAAAGCAGGCAAACATTTGACAATTTTTTACCCCAATATGAAGCACGTAACATGTTTAGCACATGCCGTGCATCGTGTAGCGGAAAAAATTCGAGAAATCTTCCCAGAAGTCAACAGTTTAATTTCCTCTATTAAAAAAGTATTTTTGAAGGCTCCATTTTGGATTTGCTTAAATAAAGACATAATGATCGATTGCCCGCTTCCACCAAATCCGATTATAACGAGATGGGGTACTTGGATTGAGGCGGCCCTTTTTTATGCAGAAAACGTCAACAATATTAAAAGAGTAAGATGTATTATAATTTAACCAAAAATGTGTTGAACTGCGCTCAGTTTGTTTAGATCTATCCCTATCTAGACTTTTTTTAACTACATTACAGGTGCTTAATCTTCTTGACGATTCGGAAGCCGAAGTAATTAGAACTGCCAAGACTATGGTTGACAAACCTTCGGTCATAAATAGTTTGATATTTATTCAACAACACTTCCATACATTACCGACTGCGATCAAAAGGCTTGAGGAGCAAGGAACCCGGCTAACTGAATCCGTAAAAATAATCATTGACTTAAAAAAAGCTTTTGAAAACGTTCCGGGTGAATATGGAGTTGTGGCTCGAGAAAAGTTCAGTATGGTTTTAGAAAAAAACCCATCATTAGGCATGCTAAAAAAGATTTCAGACGTTTTCCAAAATCCACATGCTCACAATATTTCAGAAAATGAAGTAAAAGCTGAGTATATATCAAAATACACTTTTGCGCCAATTACTTCTTGTGACGTGGAAAGGTCATTTTCTGCTTACAAGAATATATTGAGTGACAAAAGGTGCAGATTATCTTTGAAGAGTTTAGAGGCTATTATGGTCACTTATTGCAATTTATAAATAAAAAAGGACTTTTTTTATTACACTAAATAATATTCTGTTGTTTTAATAAGTTGCATATTATTAAAAATTTTTGCATGTATAGTGCATACTAGCTTAGCCATTGTTAAAACACTCTTGTGCGCTGGTGCGTTGTCTTTTTTTTTTTTTTAAAAACAAATAATAATAATAGGGATGTTTGCATATGTTTTGCATATTTTTTGCATATTGTCTGTGCATATAATTCCGATCCTTATTAATTATAATATGGACACAATAGCCTTTTTTGAGAGAGATAGACGATGACTGCTTAAATATACGGCTAGAAAGAAGAGTTTTGCGCTACAAAACAGAAGATGTTTTGCATATGAATGAAAGAGAGTATGTTTGAATTAGAGATGTGCAAATGTCGTGAATTTTTCGTGTCATGCGTGAATCACGTGATTACATATTGATAAAATCACGCGTGCGTGCGTGATCGTGATTCAAAAATATAATACCGTGCGTGATCGTGCGTGATTTTTTAATAATTTTCACGCACTCAAAACAGTTCTCTATGTTAAGCTTTTTCTTCTTTTGAATTTTTGATCTTTACTAAAATTATATCTCATTTATACATACATGTCGCACTTGATCAACAAGAGGGTATTAACTCAAAATTTTAAAATTTTCAGTAGAGGCAAAAAACTTTTTTTTTTAATACTACTCTTCTATCACAAAGAGAGATACAAATGTATTTTTTGGGGTGAAAGAGTAGAGAAAATGGTGTAAAATTTTTCCAGTGGATAGATATGACCACTGTCCATCGATTTCTTGCAAAAAACGAAATTTTAATAATTTTGAGTTAATACCCTCTTCCCATCAAAAATTACTGCTTCGCCATAAGCACGGTTGTAAGGGAATATCAGGTAATATTAGCTTGCAAACCTGCTTACGTATGGCATGATATTTGTTCGCGACGTCCCACTTTGGAGCATTTCGTTTTAAGTGCTTATTTCAGAGCAGTGAGTATGAAGTAAATTCATGGAACGAAAACAATATCAAACATTCGTACTGTCGTCTTATTATGTTCGTTACACTTCGTAAAATTTAAAATTTTAATCATTGCCTTACAATAGTGCTTTCTAGTATGCACTAGTGTAAGGTTAGTGTGTTTTTTGTTTTTGTTTCTACATTGATTAAATAAAGTTATCAAAAAATTTTACATTTTCTGCCATACATTTCTGCATTTGTTAAGATAATACATATGTGCTTAATATGGAGCACGTTCTTAAGGCAGAAAAAGTATGTACTGCTTCCAAAAACTTGATTATTTATTCCTGGGTTGTTTGTTGATCAAGTGCGATATATATGTATGTATGTACATATACATTGTTTAATTTGATAAATCCATTTTGTTTTCTGTATGTTTAAACTGTGCTGTGTTCAATTCCTTTCTTTGTTGAAGATAACGCCTTATATACATACATATCCCTTTTCTCCTGAAATATAATTGTTCATTACTTACCTATAGTAAAATTAAACGCAATGATATCAGACATTGATATTAATATGAAGTAAATTTCTGAACCCTGAAATAAAATGTAAAACGTCAAGTCGTGTGTTCAGTCCGAACTAGTACTAGTCTATACCTGAATTCGCTACTCGTTGGTTAGCCCATGTGCAATTTAAACGCCTTAGGTCATTTCCGCCTTTACTTGTGAATCTTTAGCCAGCACAGTATAATTATTTAAAGATTAATAGCAGAAAAAGTAAGAAATTACATTCTACTTGTATTTGAGTCAACGACATAAGGTTGCAAATTAATAATAAGTCGATACCAACAAACTGAAGTTTCAATATTAACTCGGTAGGTTTTCTAATGGAGAGATTATAATAAAAGAAAAAAAGTAATAAAAGTAAGTTAACAAAATCATCACTTTATTATAGCATGTGGAATCCTCTTTTGGCCTTCTCTTGGAGCCTTACAACTTGAGGGAACAATTCCAAATACAGAACCTTGCACACCCCAATACAAAAAATAAACTCTTCTGGATACATACGAACGAACTACCTGCCTAGATTTCGCTTAAAAAGTTTGCGGAGATTCAGAATTTTATTTGGATTGATTATAAGCTTGCAAAAGTTGCAATTAAGAATATATCAAGAAAAAAAAAAAAAAAGAAAGGTCCAACCCCGGTTTCGTCTACTGTAATAAAAATCTAAATTTTCCCTACTTTCCCAATATAAAGTAATTTTATATTCTACAAAGTAAAAGGAGAATACTTTAGATTTTTATGTGTTAATAGTCTTTTCCATATCTACATACATATGTATAATTAGTTGTTATATGTCAATCTCTGGCTTTCAATTTCATTCATTAAAATTTACACTTTTTGTGACGTTTGATTTAATTCATACATACCTACGTATGTGCATACATATATATTTCTTTTATAAAAATTGATCTTTTAATCATTTTGTTAGTTATCCCGTATTCTCTGTTTCTCTGTTTTACCACACAACGCAGTCCACGTTATTCAGTAGTAAACTGCATAATTACTAATGGTTTAGTTGTGCAGATGTGCAGAGCAAAACAAGAAGCACGTGAAGATTAAGGAAATTTTTGTAAATATAAAAAAAAAAAAAAACATGTAAATATATAAGCATAAAACTTAATATTAAATCCAAAATATCATAAAAAAATTAGCTAAATATATACAGGTATATATTTAAACTACGATACTTCAATAAATACAGCAAAGCATAGAAAGGTGTGAAAAAAAATAATAGCATCGACGGAGGAGAAGGCCTTCAATCCCGAACGAGAGACTTAGCCACCACCTAATACATAAACCGCCTGTAAGTAATTCTTATTCATTATTTTCTAACATAACTTTTAATGCATTCCTTGATTTGGTTACTTTCCAATAACTTCATTATTAAGTTCTTGGTTATGTAGTTCAACTAGTCAGATCAATAATGTTTTTATATACACTTACATATCTAAATATATAAATATATATCTGTATATATACATGCATATTTATACATAATATTCTTTATTTTCATTGATAATTTTATTTGAACATTTTACTTGTTTTGTTCGCTTTGATTATAAATTTTCTTTATTATTTATCTTTAGTTTCTTTCGTTACGTATTTTGTTAATATACTAAGTCACAATTATTGCCTTTAGTACTCTTCAGATTTTTTGTAAGCTTTTGGTTATATTTTTTTTTTTTTGATAAATTAATTTGTATTCCACGAAATGTTTACGAATATGAGTGAATAAAAAGAAACTTATAGTTAGTTCGAAACTATTTTAAACTAAGTTGTTCTGACTTACACATTGGGTCTTCACTAACAGCATTGAAGACATGGTTAGGGTAGGGTATAGAGCAGACATACAATTGGTACTGCTGACTAACGATCTCACCAGGTTTTCGTCTGTTTGCATTTTAGTAGCTATGGTGTTTATTTAGGTTTTCGTTATAGTGTGTACTTTACTTTTTGTTATATCTGGTATATGGGATAGGCTGAACGTGAACACTTTGAACCCTCGACAGACTGAAGCAGCTGGTAGCTAATTAGTACACACAGTCACGTAAGGTCAAATTATACCATCTCCTCCCTCCACATGAAACAGAACCAGGTCCATAACAGTACAACATGTAAGAAAAACCACAAGCATTTTGTTTTTGTAAAATCATTGTACAATGTCAAACTCAAGAAGCAAATAGTGTATTTTGACATCCCAAAATGATGAAAATGAAAAAAAAAAGTTAACAGCTGTATTTACAAGTTCACCTGTAATGAATTCGCCTTGGATACTAGCACAAGACAGGTTTGCAAATAAAAGTAAGGGTTTTTTCTTGACAAACAAAACAATGTTGTAAACAAAACTAGGGTTCGAAACAGGGAAAAAATTACATGGAAAATGTACTGAACGCTTTCAGTACATTTCAAACCGTTCTAACGATTTGAAGCAGTTAGTTGAATTTTGAGCTGAATTTAAAAGGAAAATGCGAGCACTTGTGCACTAGCAAAAACAATACATTCCTTCATCGTAAGAAGTAGTAATATAAGTGGTAATTTTTTTGTGTGATCAAATTACCTTCTCGTTTCCAAAGGATTGCATTGTTTTGCCTTGGAAAATAACACATTATATCTTCCATTACATACATATGTAATACATGACCATTTATCCCGCTGGGTATCTACCTTATTCGACAGCGAGTTTCACATATGAAGAAAACAGTTGCTCGTTGCAGCCCTTTATTAGTAACCAATTCTCAGTAGAGGAATGTTGGACTCAAAAAATGGAAGAACTAAAATTTAATGTGTGAAAGTCCACCGAAAAAGATGACTGCTGCATCTGCGAAAATTTGTTCCCCAAAATAGCACTGAATTATTGGGTGGTATTATTGGTTCCGCACGAAAAAGAAAATTTAACGGAAAGAAATATCAACCGATATGTAAATTGTAATTATTCATTCCTGCGATATAAGCTTTCCGCAGAGTAGATTTAACATCCCTGTTTTAAGTAACTATGAGTTGGTATTGTGCCAGGTGTTAAAAACATTTGAAAAATATATTCAAATTTGTAAGCGCAAATACAATTTGTCTAAGTAAAATATATGTAACATATATAAACGCTGAAAATATATAATTATTAAGGATCGGAATTATATGCAAATACATATTAGATTGGAGCGTCTTAGCAAAGCGGGACCAAGACACAAATTTGTTTCATCAAAAAATAAAAGGAATTGAATAACATATGCATTGCATATTTGCATATGTTTTGCATATTTGCATATTTTTTGCATATTTTGGTGCATATTTCCATATTTTTTTTTGCAGATTTGCATATTTCTTTTCATAAATTTCTTAATTTTAATTACACTGTGCTGGAATCGGGAACATTGTTTTATTTGATTTTTCTTAACATAGTTCACTGTTTTTTTTGTGTTAAAATCTTGTTAAAGCGATATAGTGCAATAAAATTTTCAAAGCAAAAAGACCTTTATAAATTTGTTAAAAGCAACATGTCGGTAACTTGCTTGTTAAAAAAATGGATTAAAGGCTTTGGCGACAATTCATTAATAATTGAAAATGAATGCATATTCTGCAACATATGCAAAACAAAGGTAAGCACATTTGAGGAAAAAGCCAACAAAATCTTATACTAAAAATGTTTGTCTCTAGCTTTGTTCAGATAAAAAGGTTTTAGTACAACAGCATATAAACACAAAAACCCACAAAAATCGACTGAAAATCAGTCCGAAAACAATTCAAATGGGAATACAAACTTTAATTATGATTTCTGCAAAGCCATGATAGCTGCAAATATTCCATGGAACTCTTTAAATAACAGCACATGGCGTTCGTTTCTGGAGAAACATATGAATCAGCAGATACCAGACGAATCAACTTTGCGAAAAACTTATTTAGATAAGTGTCATGAAGATAGTTTAAACAAAATTCGAGCCGACTTATCTAATGATTACATCTGGGTATCTGTTGATGAAACAACAGACACAATCGGGCGCTATATAGCAAATCTAATAGTTGGAAAAATGAGCGAATACGAGCCTACAAAATCTTACTTATTGACATGTCAAGAATTAGAAAAAACTGATCATGCTTCTATTGCGCGATTCGTCAACAAGTCCCTCTTAAAGTTGTGGTCTAACGGGGACAGCACAGACCAAGTGTTATTATTGGTGACCGACGCTGCACCTTACATGGTTAAAGCAGGCAAACATTTGACAATTTTTTACCCCAATATGAAGCACGTAACATGTTTAGCACATGCCGTGCATCGTGTAGCGGAAAAAATTCGAGAAATCTTCCCAGAAGTCAACAGTTTAATTTCCTCTATTAAAAAAGTATTTTTGAAGGCTCCATTTTGGATTTGCTTAAATAAAGACATAATGATCGATTGCCCGCTTCCACCAAATCCGATTATAACGAGATGGGGTACTTGGATTGAGGCGGCCCTTTTTTATGCAGAAAACGTCAACAATATTAAAAGAGTAAGATGTATTATAATTTAACCAAAAATGTGTTGAACTGCGCTCAGTTTGTTTAGATCTATCCCTATCTAGACTTTTTTTAACTACATTACAGGTGCTTAATCTTCTTGACGATTCGGAAGCCGAAGTAATTAGAACTGCCAAGACTATGGTTGACAAACCTTCGGTCATAAATAGTTTGATATTTATTCAACAACACTTCCATACATTACCGACTGCGATCAAAAGGCTTGAGGAGCAAGGAACCCGGCTAACTGAATCCGTAAAAATAATCATTGACTTAAAAAAAGATTTTGAAAACGTTCCGGGTGAATATGGAGTTGTGGCTCGAGAAAAGTTCAGTATGGTTTTAGAAAAAAACCCATCATTAGGCATGCTAAAAAAGATTTCAGACGTTTTCCAAAATCCACATGCTCACAATATTTCAGAAAATGAAGTAAAAGCTGAGTATATATCAAAATACACTTTTGCGCCAATTACTTCTTGTGACGTGGAAAGGTCATTTTCTGCTTACAAGAATATATTGAGTGACAAAAGGTGCAGATTATCTTTGAAGAGTTTAGAGGCTATTATGGTCACTTATTGCAATTTATAAATAAAAAAGGACTTTTTTTATTACACTAAATAATATTCTGTTGTTTTAATAAGTTGCATATTATTAAAAATTTTTGCATGTATAGTGCATACTAGCTTAGCCATTGTTAAAACACTCTTGTGCGCTGGTGCGTTGTCTTTTTTTTTTTTTTTAAAAACAAATAATAATAATAGGGATGTTTGCATATGTTTTGCATATTTTTTGCATATTGTCTGTGCATATAATTCCGATCCTTATTAATTATAATATGGACACAATAGCCTTTTTTGAGAGAGATAGACGATGACTGCTTAAATATACGGCTAGAAAGAAGAGTTTTGCGCTACAAAACAGAAGATGTTTTGCATATGAATGAAAGAGAGTATGTTTGAATTAGAGATGTGCAAATGTCGTGAATTTTTCGTGTCATGCGTGAATCACGTGATTACATATTGATAAAATCACGCGTGCGTGCGTGATCGTGATTCAAAAATATAATACCGTGCGTGATCGTGCGTGATTTTTTAATAATTTTCACGCACTCAAAACAGTTCTCTATGTTAAGCTTTTTCTTCTTTTGAATTTTTGATCTTTACTAAAATTATATCTCATTTATACATACATGTCGCACTTGATCAACAAGAGGGTATTAACTCAAAATTTTAAAATTTTCAGTAGAGGCAAAAAACTTTTTTTTTTAATACTACTCTTCTATCACAAAGAGAGATACAAATGTATTTTTTGGGGTGAAAGAGTAGAGAAAATGGTGTAAAATTTTTCCAGTGGATAGATATGACCACTGTCCATCGATTTCTTGCAAAAAACGAAATTTTAATAATTTTGAGTTAATACCCTCTTCCCATCAAAAATTACTGCTTCGCCATAAGCACGGTTGTAAGGGAATATCAGGTAATATTAGCTTGCAAACCTGCTTACGTATGGCATGATATTTGTTCGCGACGTCCCACTTTGGAGCATTTCGTTTTAAGTGCTTATTTCAGAGCAGTGAGTATGAAGTAAATTCATGGAACGAAAACAATATCAAACATTCGTACTGTCGTCTTATTATGTTCGTTACACTTCGTAAAATTTAAAATTTTAATCATTGCCTTACAATAGTGCTTTCTAGTATGCACTAGTGTAAGGTTAGTGTGTTTTTTGTTTTTGTTTCTACATTGATTAAATAAAGTTATCAAAAAATTTTACATTTTCTGCCATACATTTCTGCATTTGTTAAGATAATACATATGTGCTTAATATGGAGCACGTTCTTAAGGCAGAAAAAGTATGTACTGCTTCCAAAAACTTGATTATTTATTCCTGGGTTGTTTGTTGATCAAGTGCGATATATATGTATGTATGTACATATACATTGTTTAATTTGATAAATCCATTTTGTTTTCTGTATGTTTAAACTGTGCTGTGTTCAATTCCTTTCTTTGTTGAAGATAACGCCTTATATACATACATATCCCTTTTCTCCTGAAATATAATTGTTCATTACTTACCTATAGTAAAATTAAACGCAATGATATCAGACATTGATATTAATATGAAGTAAATTTCTGAACCCTGAAATAAAATGTAAAACGTCAAGTCGTGTGTTCAGTCCGAACTAGTACTAGTCTATACCTGAATTCGCTACTCGTTGGTTAGCCCATGTGCAATTTAAACGCCTTAGGTCATTTCCGCCTTTACTTGTGAATCTTTAGCCAGCACAGTATAATTATTTAAAGATTAATAGCAGAAAAAGTAAGAAATTGCATTCTACTTGTATTTGAGTCAACGACATAAGGTTGCAAATTAATAATAAGTCGATACCAACAAACTGAAGTTTCAATATTAACTCGGTAGGTTTTCTAATGGAGAGATTATAATAAAAGAAAAAAAGTAATAAAAGTAAGTTAACAAAATCATCACTTTATTATAGCATGTGGAATCCTCTTTTGGCCTTCTCTTGGAGCCTTACAACTTGAGGGAACAATTCCAAATACAGAACCTTGCACACCCCAATACAAAAAATAAACTCTTCTGGATACATACGAACGAACTACCTGCCTAGATTTCGCTTAAAAAGTTTGCGGAGATTCAGAATTTTATTTGGATTGATTATAAGCTTGCAAAAGTTGCAATTAAGAATATATCAAGAAAAAAAAAAAAAAAGAAAGGTCCAACCCCGGTTTCGTCTACTGTAATAAAAATCTAAATTTTCCCTACTTTCCCAATATAAAGTAATTTTATATTCTACAAAGTAAAAGGAGAATACTTTAGATTTTTATGTGTTAATAGTCTTTTCCATATCTACATACATATGTATAATTAGTTGTTATATGTCAATCTCTGGCTTTCAATTTCATTCATTAAAATTTACACTTTTTGTGACGTTTGATTTAATTCATACATACCTACGTATGTGCATACATATATATTTCTTTTATAAAAATTGATCTTTTAATCATTTTGTTAGTTATCCCGTATTCTCTGTTTCTCTGTTTTACCACACAACGCAGTCCACGTTATTCAGTAGTAAACTGCATAATTACTAATGGTTTAGTTGTGCAGATGTGCAGAGCAAAACAAGAAGCACGTGAAGATTAAGGAAATTTTTGTAAATATAAAAAAAAAAAAAAACATGTAAATATATAAGCATAAAACTTAATATTAAATCCAAAATATCATAAAAAAATTAGCTAAATATATACAGGTATATATTTAAACTACGATACTTCAATAAATACAGCAAAGCATAGAAAGGTGTGAAAAAAAATAATAGCATCGACGGAGGAGAAGGCCTTCAATCCCGAACGAGAGACTTAGCCACCACCTAATACATAAACCGCCTGTAAGTAATTCTTATTCATTATTTTCTAACATAACTTTTAATGCATTCCTTGATTTGGTTACTTTCCAATAACTTCATTATTAAGTTCTTGGTTATGTAGTTCAACTAGTCAGATCAATAATGTTTTTATATACACTTACATATCTAAATATATAAATATATATCTGTATATATACATGCATATTTATACATAATATTCTTTATTTTCATTGATAATTTTATTTGAACATTTTACTTGTTTTGTTCGCTTTGATTATAAATTTTCTTTATTATTTATCTTTAGTTTCTTTCGTTACGTATTTTGTTAATATACTAAGTCACAATTATTGCCTTTAGTACTCTTCAGATTTTTTGTAAGCTTTTGGTTATATTTTTTTTTTTGATAAATTAATTTGTATTCCACGAAATGTTTACGAATATGAGTGAATAAAAAGAAACTTATAGTTAGTTCGAAACTATTTTAAACTAAGTTGTTCTGACTTACACATTGGGTCTTCACTAACAGCATTGAAGACATGGTTAGGGTAGGGTATAGAGCAGACATACAATTGGTACTGCTGACTAACGATCTCACCAGGTTTTCGTCTGTTTGCATTTTAGTAGCTATGGTGTTTATTTAGGTTTTCGTTATAGTGTGTACTTTACTTTTTGTTATATCTGGTATATGGGATAGGCTGAACGTGAACACTTTGAACCCTCGACAGACTGAAGCAGCTGGTAGCTAATTAGTACACACAGTCACGTAAGGTCAAATTATACCATCTCCTCCCTCCACATGAAACAGAACCAGGTCCATAACAGAATGGCGCCCAACGTGGGGCCCGACGGATTCGTGGGTCCCAAAATTTTTGACATCTTCAGTATTTTTTTTATATATATATGCCATAGCTTTTTCTGCCAGATATATATTTGGATGGCAGTAAGTCAGCTATATGCTAGACTATCTGACCCAGTTATATTATGGCAGCGTATATTGTTTTCGTCCGTCTGAGTATAAAAATTAAATGAAATGGAGTGATATATTTTGGATAAATAGTTAGTCTAAAATACGCATATTTTTGCTATACCATAAAATGATAACACTGTTGGGAGAGATAATGAGTAAAAGGTTACTTATAGTACTTAATACTTAAGAATAAATTTTTGTTCGGTCTTGTACAGTAATTTTTACATTATGTTAACCCCAAATCATAAACCTGGTGATATAGAGTAGTCTTTTAGGTCAGAACAACACTAAAGTTTTAAAATAGGAGTAGAACCAACTACTTGGATTTATTATATAATTATATAACTGAAAAGGAATATAAACAATATTGTTATATCAAGACATACTAGTAAACTAAATAGTTTTTGCTGATTTTTTTTCATTAGCGAATATGTCATTACGTCACAGTACTGAAAATCTTAGCGTCTGTACTATTTGTAGGGAGAATATTACTACCGAGAGCATTCCTTTGAAAACCGCTTGTGGTCACCGTTTTCACAAAGACTGTTTAATAAAGTGGCTTAGACGAAATTCTACATGTCCCCAATGTAGAGCGTTTTGTAATGGTAAAGATTTTGGGATTTCTCAAACTCCAAATAGAGGAGCTAGAACTAGATCTCGAACTAACAACTCAACGAATAATATTACCATTAGGCCTTCAACTGACAATGATTTGACGATACCTCAAATTGAGAATACCAATTTGCCTCAGTCTACTAGCGTTAATAGTCCAAATGGCTTAACTGTACCCGAAAATAGCGAATTAGAAGGTGCTGTTGGTGGGGAAGATATAAGAATTAGAAATATTGTGTCAGCTGTTATATCAGCTCGCCAAGCCTCTATTTTTAACGAAATTGAAGATCGCGTAACGCGGGCGATAGAAGGTCGTATTGAGTCCGTTTTAACGAATTCTCTTAATAGATTAAATCTTAACGCCACCGATAATAATGAACAAAACCGTATAAATTTTTCTGATAATAACCAGCCGAATTACGAGTGGCCGCAAGATATGCCTAGACTTTCAAATCCTCCTAGAGCCAGGTCTGTTCACAATAATTCTGAAATACGATTAAATGACTCTATGATCGTAACTAATGCTGGGAAAATTGCTAGTTTAATCAACAATTGGGACATAAAGTTCGATGGCTCCCCCAAACTTTCGGTTGAAAATTTTATATATAGAATTGAATCTTCGGTGTTAGATACCTTAGGTGGTAACTTTAATATTCTATGTGAAAATGCGCAATGCTTATTTCTAAATGAAGCCAAAGATTGGTTTTGGAGTTTTCGACGTTCTGTAGAGAGAATAACGTGGCCTTCGTTGTGCGAAGCACTCCGAACCAACTTTGAAGAATACAGATCTGATACAGAAATAAAGGAAGACATGCGTAGCAGAAAACAAGGCCTAAATGAATCTTTCGGTGATTATAAAAGTGTTATTTTTAAAATGGCCGAAAGTCTACATACTCCTTTGAGGGAAGAAGAAAGGGTAGAGATTCTACAGCGTGGTCTCAGGCCGCGAATACGACAACAATTATTATACGTTCCCATTAATTCTGTAGCTCAATTACGTAAGCTATGCTTGAAAGGCGAAAATTTGCTCAATGAAGTAGCTAAAAATAATGCTGGTCTACCTAACTATAATAGACACATTGGCACACGTAGAAACGTGGCCGAGTTAGAAAATGATATACATGCTGGTGGTGATAAGGAAGTTGTCAGTGAAATTAATATCGATGAAATATCGAAACAATCTAATGACAAAACTATTTGTTGGAATTGCGGTAATGAAGGTCACCGCTATATTGATTGCATGGAACCCAGGACAACGTTTTGTTACGGCTGTGGTGCTCCCGGCACTTATAAGCCAACATGCAGAAACTGTAGTCCGGGAAACGTGAGAAAGAGCGAGGGCTTAAATTACAGCCTTCGCCAAGACCCCATGAGACGAAACAAATAATATTTTCAAAATTACCTAACTCAAACGAACAACCCTCTACTATTACAAAACTAAAACCGATCATACCATACGAAGTTCGTCTACAATTGTATAACGAAAAAAAGAGAGAAATATTTGGCAATGGTCACAAAGCTTGTCGTTCTTCTATCAGACAGAAAAATTATTGGAACAAGGTAAAGTCAGATCATAAAATTGTTAGTTCTCTAATTAGTTCCAAATCAAATCGAAATGGTGATTTTCGTCCCTATGCACACTTGAGTTTATTAGGTAGAAGCATCTTAGGCCTACTGGACAGTGGAGCCCAAGTTTCTTGCATAGGAGGCTCTCTGGCTAAAGAAATATGCACCATGGCTGATTTTAAGACACATAAGACATTTATAACGACCGCAGATTCCCGACAGCAAATTGTTTATGGCCAGTTAAAAACTAAGGTCGTGTTTAGAGATAGATCTGAAGAAATTACTTTTTATGTTGTACCATCGCTGACTCAAGATATCATATTGGGTATAGATTTTTGGAAAATTTTTCAAATAGCTCCAAATATAATTTCCGAAATCGAAGCTAATGTATCGGATAGTGACTACGACATAATTCCCTTGAACAATTTAGAAACATCACGGTTGGAAAGTGTAAAACAACTTTTTCCATCATATGAGAAAGAGGGTTTAGGCAAAACATCCCTTATGGAGCATGTTATAGAATTGGAACCCAATGTTCGACCCATAAAGCAACGATATTTTCCTATTTCCCCTGCTATTGAAAAATTAGTTCACTCTGAAATTGATGAAATGCTTACCCTTGGGGTTATTGAAGAGGCACCAAATAGTCCGTGGTCTAGTCCGGTGGTCTTAGTCCGTAAACCAAATAAAGTTCGGTTATGCTTGGATTCAAGGAAGGTCAATAGCGTAACAATAAAAGATGCCTACCCGTTGCCACATATAGACGGTATCTTGAGCAGATTGCCTAAAGCTCAATACATTAGCTCATTAGATCTCCGTCGAGCATTTTGGCAAATACCCTTGTCAGAAAAATCCAGGGATTTGACTTGCTTTACCGTGCCAAATAGACCACTTTATAGATATCGCGTAATGCCATTCGGCTTATGTAATGCCCCACAAGCCCTTTGTCGATTAATGGATCGTGTTATACCTGCTGAGATGAAAGATGAAGTTTTTGTATACCTGGATGATTTGTTAATCATTTCAGAAAACTTTGATAGACATATGTCAGCATTGTCCAGGGTCGCATTTGCTTTAAGGAATGCAGGGTTAACAATAAACGTTCAAAAGAGCAAGTTTTGTATAAAAGAGGTAAAATACCTTGGCTATGTGGTTGGCAATGGCACACTTCAAACAGACCCTGAAAAGGTTTCAGCCGTGACTGACTATCCGTCTCCCACATCCGTGAAACAACTCAGGCGTTTCCTTGGCATGGCCGGATGGTACCGTAGGTTTCTTGAAAATTTTGCTTCAATAACTGTACCACTTACAAATCTACTTCAAAAAGGTAAAAACTTTCAATGGACAGAAGAAGCCGAACAAGCATTTCAGTCTCTAAAACAAAAATTGGCTTCAGCTCCTGTGCTAGTAAGTCCAAATTATTCCAAACCCTTTCTACTTCAATGTGACGCCAGTAAACTAGGTGTTGGGGCGGTGCTTACGCAAGTTAATGATGACAACCATGAAATGCCGGTGGCCTTCTTTTCAAAGAAGTTAAACAAAGCGCAGTCTAACTATAGCGTCACGGAGCTAGAATGCTTGGCAGTCATGTTAGCCCTTAAAAGATTCCGGCCATATATTGAGGGCCAGGACTTCACTATCGTTACGGATCATGCAAGCCTTCAGTGGTTGATGAGACAACCTGACCTGTCTGGGCGTCTTGCACGTTGGTCGTTAAAACTGCAAGGTTTTCGATTTAAAATAGAGCATCGTCGAGGTAGTCAAAACGTTGTTCCAGATTGTTTATCAAGGCAAAACTTTGAGGAAATCTCTGATCTAGAAGTTCATCCAATAATTGATTTGGAATCACCATGTTTCGAGTCAAAGGACTACGCTGAATTGCGTCAAAATATTACGAACAATGTACTAAAATTACCCGACTTACGTATTGTAGGAAATAAAATTTATAAAAGGTGTGAGTTTTCAAACGGGAATAACTTAGATGAAATGTTTATATGGAAGTTGTGGGTGCCAAACGAACTAGTAGAGTCCGTAATAAGCAACTCCCACTCCCCACCCAATAAGTGTCACGGTGGAGTTCATAAGACACTAGAAAGGCTGCGTAGAAACTTTTATTGGACTTCTATGGCTTTTGATGTGAAAGAGTTTATTGCCAATTGTGAAGTTTGTTGTCAAACAAAATCACCAAACATTTCGTTAAGACCTCCAATGTCAGGCAGTTTTCAAGTGCAACGCCCTTTCCAAAATGTTTATGTGGACTTCGTTGGTCCTTACCCTAGGTCCAGGAGAGGATATATTGGTGCTATAATTTTAGTAGATAGTTTCACAAAATTTCCTTTTATTAAGCCTATCAGGAAGTTTACGTCAAGCGCTATTATAGATTTTTTAAAGGAAGATATTTTTCCTATATTTGGCACTCCTGAGAACCTATTAAGTGACAACGGAAAGCAATTTAAATGTACACAGTTCGCTAACTTTTTAAAGGAACGTGGCATTCGGCATATATTTATGGCTTTGTACAGCCCTCAAGCTAATGCCAGTGAAAGAGTTAATCGCTCAATTATCGCCGGCATAAGAGCATATATTGCTAAAGAGCACTCAACTTGGGATAATCATTTGCAATCTATAGCGGAAGCCTTACGTAGTTCATTACACCAAACAATTGGATGCAGCCCCTACTATGCCTTATTTGGACAGCATATGATATCTCATGCAAAGGAGTATGAGCTCCTAAAAATTTTAAACACGTTTGACTGTGAAGTCGTTGATAGAACTGACCGATTCAAGTATATCAGAAAGGACATTATGCAAAACATTGACAATGCTTTTAAAAACTCTTCAAGGCGGTATAATTTAAGAAGTCGTCCAATCAAATTTCGTGTCGGAGATACGGTTTATCGTAGAAATTTTACACTTAGCAATGCTGCCAATCAGTTTTGTTCAAAATTTGCACCAAAATTTATACAATCTGTTGTTATTGATACAAAAGGCAACAACATATATCATCTAAAGGACAAAGAAACTGGGAAAACCGAGTTTTATCACGCTAAGGACATCAGAACCAAAACAATGTAATTCAACACTTTTCATGTTTAGACGACGTAGCCGCAAAACATGTTTTGTGCTGTGTTCAATTCCTTTCTTTGTTGAAGATAACGCCTTATATACATACATATCCCTTTTCTCCTGAAATATAATTGTTCATTACTTACCTATAGTAAAATTAAACGCAATGATATCAGACATTGATATTAATATGAAGTAAATTTCTGAACCCTGAAATAAAATGTAAAACGTCAAGTCGTGTGTTCAGTCCGAACTAGTACTAGTCTATACCTGAATTCGCTACTCGTTGGTTAGCCCATGTGCAATTTAAACGCCTTAGGTCATTTCCGCCTTTACTTGTGAATCTTTAGCCAGCACAGTATAATTATTTAAAGATTAATAGCAGAAAAAGTAAGAAATTGCATTCTACTTGTATTTGAGTCAACGACATAAGGTTGCAAATTAATAATAAGTCGATACCAACAAACTGAAGTTTCAATATTAACTCGGTAGGTTTTCTAATGGAGAGATTATAATAAAAGAAAAAAAGTAATAAAAGTAAGTTAACAAAATCATCACTTTATTATAGCATGTGGAATCCTCTTTTGGCCTTCTCTTGGAGCCTTACAACTTGAGGGAACAATTCCAAATACAGAACCTTGCACACCCCAATACAAAAAATAAACTCTTCTGGATACATACGAACGAACTACCTGCCTAGATTTCGCTTAAAAAGTTTGCGGAGATTCAGAATTTTATTTGGATTGATTATAAGCTTGCAAAAGTTGCAATTAAGAATATATCAAGAAAAAAAAAAAAAAAGAAAGGTCCAACCCCGGTTTCGTCTACTGTAATAAAAATCTAAATTTTCCCTACTTTCCCAATATAAAGTAATTTTATATTCTACAAAGTAAAAGGAGAATACTTTAGATTTTTATGTGTTAATAGTCTTTTCCATATCTACATACATATGTATAATTAGTTGTTATATGTCAATCTCTGGCTTTCAATTTCATTCATTAAAATTTACACTTTTTGTGACGTTTGATTTAATTCATACATACCTACGTATGTGCATACATATATATTTCTTTTATAAAAATTGATCTTTTAATCATTTTGTTAGTTATCCCGTATTCTCTGTTTCTCTGTTTTACCACACAACGCAGTCCACGTTATTCAGTAGTAAACTGCATAATTACTAATGGTTTAGTTGTGCAGATGTGCAGAGCAAAACAAGAAGCACGTGAAGATTAAGGAAATTTTTGTAAATATAAAAAAAAAAAAAAACATGTAAATATATAAGCATAAAACTTAATATTAAATCCAAAATATCATAAAAAAATTAGCTAAATATATACAGGTATATATTTAAACTACGATACTTCAATAAATACAGCAAAGCATAGAAAGGTGTGAAAAAAAATAATAGCATCGACGGAGGAGAAGGCCTTCAATCCCGAACGAGAGACTTAGCCACCACCTAATACATAAACCG
Organism: Lypha dubia; assembly: GCA_947311025.1. Classification (NCBI taxonomy): domain Eukaryota; kingdom Metazoa; phylum Arthropoda; class Insecta; order Diptera; family Tachinidae; genus Lypha; species Lypha dubia. The sequence goes on from OX371262.1 coordinate 49,604,492, forward strand.
CCTGTAAGTAATTCTTATTCATTATTTTCTAACATAACTTTTAATGCATTCCTTGATTTGGTTACTTTCCAATAACTTCATTATTAAGTTCTTGGTTATGTAGTTCAACTAGTCAGATCAATAATGTTTTTATATACACTTACATATCTAAATATATAAATATATATCTGTATATATACATGCATATTTATACATAATATTCTTTATTTTCATTGATAATTTTATTTGAACATTTTACTTGTTTTGTTCGCTTTGATTATAAATTTTCTTTATTATTTATCTTTAGTTTCTTTCGTTACGTATTTTGTTAATATACTAAGTCACAATTATTGCCTTTAGTACTCTTCAGATTTTTTGTAAGCTTTTGGTTATATTTTTTTTTTTGATAAATTAATTTGTATTCCACGAAATGTTTACGAATATGAGTGAATAAAAAGAAACTTATAGTTAGTTCGAAACTATTTTAAACTAAGTTGTTCTGACTTACACATTGGGTCTTCACTAACAGCATTGAAGACATGGTTAGGGTAGGGTATAGAGCAGACATACAATTGGTACTGCTGACTAACGATCTCACCAGGTTTTCGTCTGTTTGCATTTTAGTAGCTATGGTGTTTATTTAGGTTTTCGTTATAGTGTGTACTTTACTTTTTGTTATATCTGGTATATGGGATAGGCTGAACGTGAACACTTTGAACCCTCGACAGACTGAAGCAGCTGGTAGCTAATTAGTACACACAGTCACGTAAGGTCAAATTATACCATCTCCTCCCTCCACATGAAACAGAACCAGGTCCATAACAAAACAGATAATGAAAATATGTAATGTGATATTTTATTTATTATTTTATTCATTATAAAATGTATGTATGTACTATGTATGTATATATTAATAAAACACTATCTAGAACCATAGTACAAAAGTATGTATGAAATGTAAATATGAAAAGTTATTCAAATGTATGTATGTAGTATCTACATTTTTTTATTTAATTGATGATCTTGAAGTAAATATAAAAATTGCTAAATGCTAAATCTTTATTGCAAAATTTGTGTTTCACCGTGAGCGTGCGTGCAAAATTATTCCCGTCGTGCGTGAAAGTACGTGATTAAACATATTGCGTTCGTGAGCGTGCGTGATCGTGAAAGTTTTAAATCATGCCGTGCGTGAGCGTGCATGAAAAATATTTATGTTTCGTGATCGTGAGCGTAATTTTACTCACGTGCACATCTCTAGTTTGAATAAATAAAATTATAAACACATTTGTGGCATAAATCATTATTTAATTTTACAGTTTAAAAAAAAAATTTTGCTTAAATAAGGTTGCATTTAAATATAAGTATTTTGTCCGAGCTGGAGTCTGCAAGTTCATTTAGCAAAGTGCTGGCTGAAGTCCTAAACAAGCTAGAGAATTCGCTGTGCAGCAAATGGATATGAATGAAATGATGAATAAAAAATTTAAAAATATATCACAAATTTTCTTTTGTTGAAATTTATACTTTTTTTTACATTTTTGTTCTTTCCGTTTGCTTTTCGTCATAAAATGTTAGCGTAAGTAAAATGAAGCAAAATATCTACATTACGGAACCAATAATATGGCTATACCGCGACGACAGAGATGATACCGCAAGAACGAAAAGATACCGCACGAAAAAACGTTTCCGCACTTGTGGAACGGAATGAAGAATTAGACCCATTAATTAAAAGTTCAAACAGAGTGAGAAAAGGGAAATCTGAAAATATGTATGTAAGTATAATAATTTAAAAATGTTCAGTAGTGATTTTCAAATTCGACATCGCAATGTCACAACAATTATAAATTTCTAAAGTAGTGTGATTTGAAATTTTAACTTTAAAAATTGATATTCGTGACATCACTCATACATAGCATATTGTGTTAAATATTGATTTGCACCCACCAGCAGAAAATGTGACCGAGTGACGTTGTTGTCGCATAAACATGTTTTGTTCCAGTGAATTTATAAACAACAAGGACTATATTAAGTTGCACCGAAGTTAAATCACTATTCACCATAGTAATTCGTTTTTGTAGACGATTTTATATTTTATAATACTTCCAATTAAATATATAATGTTCTCAAATTATCTGACTTGTTTTTCATCAAAATTTGGCGTTTTTTTCAAAATATTAAAATACGTGATATCAAAACCATTAAACTTTTGCAAAATTTCATTGTTCGGGATATAAATATCAAATATTTTTAGCCAGGGATGCTAAAGTTAATTGAAGACCTGAATTGAGATATTCGCAAATTCGATTTTCGTCACGTTTAAACTTTGATATCTTATGGGTTGTGTGAGAGAGTGGCTGACTTCCAAAACGTCAATTGCTTTGTGTTTGAACAAAGCATCACATTTCATAACGCCGCAGTACAATAATTATACAATGTATACCATTTCAAAACGCCGCCGTGAAGTATTTTTAACGCAGTAAGAAAGCTAAAAAGGCATCGGTTTTATAGTTGTTGCATTGTTTCGGAACTTTGCAAATGTATGTGATTTAAATACAGCAGCAATGCTGTATACAAACCTTGTATACGAACGTTTTGGAAGTCAGCCAGTATGTCAGATTTTATGAGATTATGTCGGAATTAATTCATTATAATTAGATAATTATCTAACGGGTTGTTCTATTTAGTTTTAAGCGAACCGAAATCTGCGGTTTTTTATACCTACTAAACAAAACTGAAAGTTAATTTAAGTTGTTGGCTTGTAGCGTTTGTACACTTTACTAAAGTGTTTTTAATTATACTTATTCGTAAACTGCAATATAATCTATTTACTTAGAATTTAACAAACTAATGTTACTTCGATCAAATGGCATACAATTCTGTAGTGTATTGAAGAACGATTTATCGATTGACATTTTGCTTGCGCAAACATATAGATATATTTACATACATATAAACAAATAAATGTGCGGAAATGAATTGTGTAACTTATAAAAATATCGTGGCGATGTGCTACAATTTGAAACTGCTCTTTTTATTTCTTACTAGATATACCCGGTGCGCTTCGCTACCCCCTCGTTATAAAATAAAATTCCTATTGTGAAAATTTAATGACGATCTGTCCAGTAGTTAAGACTATATTACGATTTTTAATTTTTCTAAAAAGGGGAGTGGTCCAACCCACTTTTCTCCTGGTAGGTATTCGAAATTATGCCAATACCTTATGTACCAAATATCATCAACGTAGGTCAAAAAATGCCCAAGATATGGCGATTTAAATTTTTCGGTTATATGGGCGGTACCACGCCTCTTTGTCCAATCAATACTTTATATAGCCTATGTCACCCGCCTGAATATTCTGAAGATTCCCTGAAAATTTCATCAATGTCGGTATAGATAGTATTGATATTGACAAATGGATTGGTCTGCTGTGTCCCTGTCAGTCAATTTCGATAAAAGTGTGTATGTATGTTTGTATGTAGGCATGTCACATGTATGTGTATCAAAATGTTTATGTAGATGTGAGGTAGATATGGAAATGTGATTTTGGGCATAAACACATTCAGTTCAGTTGCACATACATACATACTATGTTAGGCTAAATTTATATATTACTATAGTATATATGTACATATATACACATACATATTAAGTATTCTTCTCTGCTTAACTTTTTCCATGAATAACAAAATATTTACAATAAAAAAAAAGAAAACTAACTACCATTTATCCGCCCTGCTAAAGGTAGAATTAGCCGAACGTCCACGTCCCCTAACGAAACAGCTGATCCGTTTTACTATTTGAAAACAATGCAAATGCTTACCGAATTTAAATGTCACGTTGATGGAACGTCTCAATCTGTATAAAATAAGGCTCTGTTAGCCGAGCGCTGCTCTACCGTACCCGTACTGCACCGTACTGTTAGCCCGTTGGTGTACTTATAGAATATTTAAAAACGTGTTTGACTATACATAAACAAAACAGAATTACCCAACAAACCAAAACGATTTAGAAATCGCTTGTGACAAGGGCTGCCTTCCTAAACGTTTTTATGCAACATCAAAGCTGTGTTAAAATCAAGCAATTTTATTTTACAGCTCTGTAAATCAAATACATTATCATTAGAAACACTTCTTTGCTTTGCATACTTAAAATTACAATGACACCGAGACAAATTATTTTTAAAACTTCTTTTTATTTAACATAAGTTACTAAAGGCTGAACAAAACTATATTATATGATCATATTTTATTTCTATAGCTCCATTTGCACTCAGGCTACGCACACTCCTTTTCTTTTTTAAATAACTTTTGAACTATTTACTCTTTCCGGTAACAAAAAAAAAAAAAAAAAAACACAAAACTATGGCATGAGTCATTTGCGAATAAATGTGTTTAATTGTTATATAAACAATTAAGTGTATAAAAATTGTAAAGTATTTGAAAACTGCATTTTGTATATAAAAAGTTTATAAATATCATGCTTACTAAAAGTTCTAGTAAATCTGTTATAAGTTTATTATACGAGTTACATTTTGCTTATGAAATGGTTTGCTGGGTAGTATATATAAAATAAATAAATAATTTATGAAAAATTAACAGCTGTTTACAACACAGTGATGGGCTTTAAAAATTTTCAAATTGTTACTGTTGTGAAGAAAAAGTACCTAAGATATATAAATGGTATAAAAATGTACATACATGTATGTATGTATATATGAAATATTTTGCATACTAAACTTTTGATACAAATATTACATTTTCGTTTACCATTAAGTTGCTAGCGAATGCGCAACTTTAAACTCGCCTTCTGCATAACTACTTTTTTTGAGTTATGACTCTATTGCAGCAAAGACTCGATATGTGCATACATAAAAAATGTTTCTGCAGCCGTTGAATTATTTATTGGTTTATTTTATACATCTAAGCATGTACATATATATACATATATGTACATACATATATATACATATATGTACATACATGTTTATGCAGTTACATGGATATGTACACATATTATTTTCAGTTTTTCAATCATAGTTTACAGATATCATTATTAAAAAGTACCAAAGAGAAGAGCGAAAATACCCCCTTAGTATAAAACAAAATAACAGCCCATCACTGGCTTACAAATGTCACGTAACGTTCAAATGAAATTCTATTTTATACAGATTGAGACGTTCCATCAACGTGACATATAAATTCGGTAAGCATTTGCATTGTTTTCAAATAGTAAAACGGATCAGCTGTTTCGTTAGGGGACGTGGACGTTCGGCTAATTCTACCTATAGAATTTCATTTGAACGTTACGTGACATTTGTAAGCCAGTGATGGGCTGTTATTTTGTTTTATACTAAGGGGGTATTTTCGCTCTTCTCTTTGGTACTTTTTAATAATGATATCTGTAAACTATGATTGAAAAACTGAAAATAATATGTGTACATATCCATGTAACTGCATAAACATGTATGTACATATATGTATATATATGTATGTACATATATGTATATATATGTACATGCTTAGATGTATAAAATAAACCAATAAATAATTCAACGGCTGCAGAAACATTTTTTATGTATGCACATATCGAGTCTTTGCTGCAATAGAGTCATAACTCAAAAAAAGTAGTTATGCAGAAGGCGAGTTTAAAGTTGCGCATTCGCTAGCAACTTAATGGTAAACGAAAATGTAATATTTGTATCAAAAGTTTAGTATGCAAAATATTTCATATATACATACATACATGTATGTACATTTTTATACCATTTATATATCTTAGGTACTTTTTCTTCACAACAGTAACAATTTGAAAATTTTTAAAGCCCATCACTGTGTTGTAAACAGCTGTTAATTTTTCATAAATTATTTATTTATTTTATATATACTACCCAGCAAACCATTTCATAAGCAAAATGTAACTCGTATAATAAACTTATAACAGATTTACTAGAACTTTTAGTAAGCATGATATTTATAAACTTTTTATATACAAAATGCAGTTTTCAAATACTTTACAATTTTTATACACTTAATTGTTTATATAACAATTAAACACATTTATTCGCAAATGACTCATGCCATAGTTTTGTGTTTTTTTTTTTTTTTTTTTTGTTACCGGAAAGAGTAAATAGTTCAAAAGTTATTTAAAAAAGAAAAGGAGTGTGCGTAGCCTGAGTGCAAATGGAGCTATAGAAATAAAATATGATCATATAATATAGTTTTGTTCAGCCTTTAGTAACTTATGTTAAATAAAAAGAAGTTTTAAAAATAATTTGTCTCGGTGTCATTGTAATTTTAAGTATGCAAAGCAAAGAAGTGTTTCTAATGATAATGTATTTGATTTACAGAGCTGTAAAATAAAATTGCTTGATTTTAACACAGTTTTGATGTTGCATAAAAACGTTTAGGAAGGCAGCCCTTGTTACAAGCGATTTCTAAATCGTTTTGGTTTGTTGGGTAATTCTGTTTTGTTTATGTATAGTCAAACACATTTTTAAATATTCTATAAGTACACTAACAGTACGGTGCAGTACGGGTACGGTAGAGCACCGCTCGGCTAACGGAGCCTTAATATTTATCACCATATTAGCGTATTTAACAATTAAGTCACAAACATGCAAAAATTTTCAATGTTTTAACAACATCATGAACAATATTTAAATACAGTGCACTCAATAAGCAAATGACCAATTAACATGTGTCAATGTTGAAAAAATATAATAAACTCTCATTATTGAAATGTTGTTGTTTCTCATAAGCTTTTCTATTCTTCAAATAATAATAATTGTATATTTGTAAAGAGAAGACATAATGTACATAAGTATATCCAGCTGAAATGCAATCTATGCGCACGATAGTGCGCCAGTCCAAGTTCGGCCACACAGTGTGTATGTTTACACGAAACCATTCGAGCTGCTCTTACCCCCTCATAAATTTGCTCCCCCTGATCATAATAAAATAAAACTTGAAACATAAGGTCTCCCCGCAGAGGTGACCTCAGAGGTTAAATTTGAAAGTTCTACCATAAAAGCTTCCCGAGATATTATGGTGTTAAAAGTCCATATTTTAGTACATATTCACTGACTCACTGACTCATCAATATTATTGGGCACTTCCAGTAAAGCTAGAGAGCTGAAACTTGGTACACAGGTAGGTCTTGGTGAGAAAATAACCAGAAAAATCTAAAAACGGGCACTTTCCGACCGGGGGCCTAGGGTTCCCCTTCTTTGTATGGGGCAGTTCCAGTATAGCTAGAAAGCTGAAATTTGGTACACAGGCAGGTAGTGATGAGAAATACCCGAAAATGATTTTTTAACGGGACTTTTCATCTGGGGTGACAATCATGCCCCTTTTTTGTATGGGGCACTTCTAGTTGAGCTAGAAAGCTTAAATTTCGTACACAGGTAGGTCCTGATAAGAAATTAACAAAAATAATTTTTAAACGGACACTTTTCACCTGGGGGGACTAGATTTCCCTTATTTGTATGGGCATTTCCAGTATAGCTAGAAAGCTGAAATTTGGTACACAGGTGGGTCCTGATAAGAAATTAACGAAAATGATTTTTAAACCGGCACTTTTCATCTGGTGCGACTATGGTGACCCTTCTTTGTATAGGGCACTTCTATTATAGCTAGAGAGCTGAAATTTTCTACACAGGTAGGCCCAGATAAGCAATACATATAAATATTTATACAATAACAACTTAGAAAAGAGAAGTGAGATCCACACAAAAACATAAATGTGAAAATAGGGCCAAGTTCGTATCCAAAAAGTTTCGGCCGTAAAAAGTACTGAGATCAAAATAAGAACCAAGTTCTTTATAGGTACAATTCCATCTCATTTCTAGGCAACCTGTAGGCTTGGAAAAATTGTTTTGCCTTTATAATATGGGAAAGAATTTTTGAAAAAATTTTGCCAAGCTGGCAGGTTGCCTAGAAATGAGATGGAATTGTACCTATAAAGAACTTGGTTCTTATTTTGATCTCAGTTCTTTTTACGGCTGCAACTTTTTGGATAAGAACTTGGCCTTATTTTCACATTTATGTTTTTTTGTGGATATTTTTAACAAACAGCAATTTTTATTCAACACATTAATTGCAGCACATTCAAAGAATCAGTAATAATGAAAATAAAGTTACGCACAATCGCAATGATGCACCACATTTTGTTTTACTATTCTCTCAATTGGTTTGGTACTAAGACATGGTTAATAATTGAACAATAGCTAACTTCATTATTACAATATTCGTAACAATATTGTTGTATCGTAGTAGCTGTTGTTGACTATGATTCTCTAACTGCTGCTAATTTGTTGCACAAATTATGTGACATTTAATGATTTTTTAATTACATCATTTGTCGTAAAGTGAAATTTATTGGTGTTACAATTTTACTAGTGCCTGTAAAGTTTTTTGTAGCCATACACCCTTTTATGTGGTGACCGTAATATAGTTTTCATTTAAAGATAAATTATATACGTCTATATGTGTTTGTGTGTGTGTTATACAAAAATTGTACATGGATGCGTATACATCAGTGAAGGGCCCACACATACTCTTTCATATGTGTTGGTGTGGGAAGCAGCAAAAAACGAACGACGCACAGTGGCGCTATTTGAGTTTTTTCGTTGCAAAAATCATATCTTTTGAACCGAATAAGATAATTAAACAGTTTAAACAGCATATGATAGATAACTGTTCAGCCTATGAAATGAGCGTTTGGAAAGGGTGCTACGCTTTGTAAGGGCCTGCTTATGGGTTATCAAAGTTAAAATTAGTAGAAAAATCCATTTTATGGTAACTAAAAAAAATTATTTTTACATTTTTAAATTGTTTTTATTTTTTTCTTTAGGGTTTTATGTTTTAAATTATTACCCAACAAATTAAATAAATAATAATTTTTTTTTAAAGTTATTTTTTCAATTTTCTGTAAAATATTCATCACAAATCCTTTTTAGTCGCAGTGGGCTTGCATCAGCAACAGATTTGGTTATCTGAGACCTAACTCTTTCACTATCCTTTGTATATTTAATAGCTAGCGCATCCGATAAATGCTTCGTGGTCAAGTCATTGGTGGCATCGGCAAGTTTCCTCTTTCTTGTGAAAATTGAACACTCCTCAATACTTTTTTTTGGCCTTCCTTTTGCTCCTCTGGTTGATTTGGTGGGTTTATCTACTGCCAGTATAGCCAGGATGGTGTCTTCATTAAGCCAGTCCTCGTATTTGGAGTTGAAGTTCTGAATGGTTCGATTAGATATCACCCATTTTGCCTTAATATTTGCATATATCAGATAAAAATTATTTTTTATAATTTCGCTTCTCTCAATATTTCCGTATAAGCTATCAAGTTCTTCTAAAGCAGCTTCCGTGAAAAACTTTGGTGTGGTTGACTTTCTAAACAGTTGAAATAATTTTAAATTGTTCAACGCCATGTTTTCAGTACTTAAATTGTTTAATGGTTTCAGTAATTGTTGCGCCAACTTTCAGTCGTAGACAAATCCAGGCATTATGCTTATTTTGCAATATATAGGCTTATGCTACCATTCCTAAAAATTTACTACTAAAAAAAAATTTAAACAAAAATTTACTACTAAAAAAACTACTGTCAGTCAAAACATCCATGCATCCATGTCTTTTTAATCTTTTTTACCTCTAGAAGCCAAACGGGCACGTACAGGCAGATAAAACCTTTTGAATTATGTAAAGAAATAATCAAAGAACAGGTTTTGCAAATATGGCAAATATAGAAATATATAGATTTTTTTTATTTTCCGTCAAAGTTGAAAAATAGTGAAAAAACGGATAGTTTTTAAATAGTGATTTACCAGGAGAAACACAAAGCAAACAGTTAATTTTTTTTATCATTATACATTTAATAAATACATCAATCAATACAAACAAAAAATATGGAGATTCGTTACCTATTTTTCGTGATATTACACCTGAAAGTCGGTCACCTTTGAACGGTTATATCTTCTAAACTAAAAATGTGATATTATTAAGAGTGGCATATTTGAAATCGTTGAAAAGTTTCCTATAACATGGGTTTATTCAAAACTTCGTGGGCGCTCATGAAAATTTTGGTTTTTGCAACCACGTTTGCTCTACGGGCGCCACTGTGCGACGGTCAATAATAATACACTCGAAAAATTTGTGTGTTGCCAAAACTAAAATACACATCTTGCCTTTTAGTATTTAATTGATTTGAAGTTTTTTTTCAATAACACTTTTTATGTTAATATAATAATAACGAAAATAATATTCATTTAATAATAAACTAGTTATACAACGAATGTAATAAAATATAGTATTTAAAATGTAATGAAATATCGAGAAAACATAATAAATAAAAATTAAATTTATTAAAAACGAAGCCCTCAAGCTTGATAATTTATTAAATTCGATAATTAAAATAAAAAGTTCGAATAAAAACAAAATTATAAAAAAAAAATCATTTTCCCATTCTTCATTGAACATTTTGCTTTGAGTGTAACAAAAAATTGTAAAGCGAGGTCTTACTCAAACAAGTGCTGATCAGTGACTGGTTTGATCAGTGTTGCCAGTGAAATTTTTTGAATATACCTACGCTCTTCAAAAAAAATCCCTTTTTTCCCTACATTCCCCCAAAAAAAATCCCTACAAATTACCCTACATTTTAAACTGTTAAAATTTAAACATTAAAACGAATTTTTAAAACAAAACAAAAAAAATATATTTTTATTCAGGTTTTGTAAATTAAATGTAAAAAAAAATACCGAAAACACGGTTTTGTACATTAAATGTACTTAAAAAGAAATAAACTTAAAAAACTTGTACAATTCAGGTACACAAAAACTTCTTAAAATACTTATTTATAAGTTATAAAGTTCCTTAGAATTAAATTTTTCAAAATGACTTGTTTCACATTTGAAATTTATGCAGTCTATTTCATTACTTTGCGTGTAGGATCGTATTATACAAATTGAAGTTAAAAGTGTATGGCTCAATTTATTTCTTTTTTTGGTACGTACATCTGTTATAATTGAAAAAATTCTCTCAGCATCAGCATTTGCATGAGGTAATCCAAATAATATTTTTACCAGTTTTGATAAATTAGGAAATATTAATTCGTCATTAAAATTTTTTAGTTTTATTATTTTAGTCCAGAACTTTACTACGTTCATGTTTTCGAAAGATTTAATTTCATCTTTGGAAAAATTAAACTCCATTGTTCGCCATTCTTGTGTGACATCATTAAGCTTCAAGCTAAATTTTTTACATAATAATTCGAATGTATATTGCTGATTATTTTCGCTGAAAGCAGCCAAAAGATTGAGAAACTCAATTTCCTTAAAAATCGTTTCAGTTTTTAACGGAAGTCTCCTTTGAATTTCCTCCAATGCTGTTAAATAAAATTGAAGACAATCGGATTTAATTTGATTAACATTTTGTTCGGGAAGTTTTTTCAAAAATTCTTCACATTCATTGCCGAGAAATACTTCCTTTATTGGGAGTGAAATATGTGGTGATCTAACCAAACAATTAGTTTTTAATTCCGACTTTTTTATGCAGTTTTGACCCAGCTTTAAAATATTTTCGTTGATTTCCGTATGAAGAAGATGTACCAAAGGCTTTTTTCCTTGAAAAAGAGCATTTAAGGAATTAAAGTAATTCAACACATATTTTAAAAACAATAAATATGCCTTATTGCATTCATTTATGAGTTCATTATAAATCAGTTCTGCAGATTTCAATTTATCTTTTGTGCAACAAAATTTAAAATATTCAAGTAGAACTTGCCAATTTGATAATATCCGTTCTATACATTTCTGGTGCGATAGCCATCTGGTAGCAGAAGTCCTTATTATTTTTCGTTTTTCTTCGTTGAGCATTGTCTGAAATTCTTCTAATTCTGAACATCTCTTTGAGCTACCAGATATATATGTCCCGATTTGACGTATGAGCTCTTCTGGAGCCCTTGGCAATGATAGGCATGATTTATTGGCAATAATTGCTGCTGAGTGACATATACATTTTATCGTGATTACTTCAGGATTATCTTCCAACAAGCGTGAAGAGAAGGAGTTAAATTGGCCCACCATAACATTGGCTCCATCGCAACAAAGTCCAATTATATTGGACAATGGAATAGAATAACTTAAAATGCATTGTTTAAATGTACTATAAAGGAATTCTGCACTACAATCTGATCCAACGTGTAAAAGATCTAAAAGTTGCACAATAATTTTTTCCTGCTCTTCATCAAAAAATCTTACAAGTACACACATTGTTTTATTAGACGATATGTCAGTGCTTTCATCAACAAATACAGAAAATTTATATTTCTGCAATTTTTTTATCAGTTTTGATTTTTCAGCATCTGCTAACACATTTTGTATTATTTTTGAACATTTCGTTCTTCCCAATTTGCTGTTTTTCACTATTGTAGAATCCGGCACTATATCTTTTAAAAGTGGTACTAAATGCTCGACTACATTAACTGCTACATTGTGTTCGGCGAAAAACAAACTTAATCGTATTTCAAAATTTGCAACGGGGTCTCTGTTTTTATTTTGTTTAGCAAAAAAAGTGTCCACTGGTTTAGCTATATTTGCTGCTAAAACATTAGTTTTGTGCGATTTAGAGGATGCATGCCTCTGCAGTTCCGATTTTCCACAATTTAAAACTTTTCCACACGCTTTACATTTACATTTAAATTTATCTTCTAGATTTTCTTCCAACCAACCTTTAAAGTTTGTTTCATCTAACCAATTGCGACAAAACTTTTGTTTTCTGTATTTTTTTTTTGCGGCTTTCACTTTCTTCGGAAGAATTTGTTGACTCTGAAGACATTTTGCTATTATTGAATTAAAACATTATTAGAAAATTAATTTTGATGTAAATACATATAAAATTATAAGACTTACGTGATTCTTTTATCAGTATATTGTTATTTAAAAAAATGCAGAAGAAAAGTTCGCTAAAAAGTTTGCAATACATATACACAAACAGTTAAAGATTGTTGGAGTTACCAGACGATGAAAATTAAACAAACAGTCAAAGATTGTAAGTTTTGCCAGATAGAGATGATTAAAAAATCAGTGTTGTCAACAAGTTATAAAAATTGTACTATTTCTTCTTCACAAACAGGGTACAAAAAATAACTTTTATTCTAAAAGAGCATTAAATCTCAAAAGTACCTACATTTTAACGAAATAAAAAAATCCGTCCTTTTTTCCCTACGCTATCATTTTTGAAAAGAAAATACCTACATGTAGGGGTTTTACCCTACTTCTGGCAACACTGGGTTTGATTTACTTTGACGAAATGATAACAAAGCAACAACCGACAGTGTAGCCAGGTGTGGGGATTTCTCCCCAAATTGGGGATTTTAGCTGGTTTTTAGGGAGAGATTATCGTGGGGAGGGATTTGGGGATTTTTCATTTTCAGTATACCTATTATCAATTTTGCTTTATTTTACCATTTTCTTTCATACATATAATTATATGTTCATATATCTTGGCGTTTTTCTTCTCCATATTTCGATTATTTCAAGGCGATGGTATAGATGATGTTGGTTTTTATAACAATTTGTTCAAAATTTTTAAAACCAGAATTTATTGAATTCGATATTGCCAAAATGGATGTACTAATTGACGATAAGGAAAGTAATTTGGTTGTTGCTAAAATTGATGTTGGAATAGAATTCAAAGGAATTAGAAGCAAAAGGAGTTAAAAAAAAAATTTTAGATTATTTAACTGTACTAGCAAAATAAATGCTTAAAATATTCACTGAGAGTATGGAAAATTTGAGTTATTTATAAATTTACAACTCGAAAGCATAGAAAAAAGTATAAATTTGATTCAGTGTATGGAATTTTAAAATATTCTATGGATTCAAAAGTTCCATTGAGCACATAAGAATGCATTAACTTAAATAAATGTATGTAATAAAATTAATAAAAAAAAATTGTTTTTTATGATGCTTAATATACATATCGGGACGAAATTGGGGATATCCAGTTTTAAAATGGGGATTTTTGGGGATAACACTTTTTAATTTGGGGACATTAGACAATATTTACCTGGCTACACTGACGTTAATTCTCATAAGCTACACGAAGATGCTTATAGTATATGTGTGTCGACGTCGCACAAACAGAATTTTCTTGCTATACACGCGTGTATAGCATTCCAAAAAATGCCCTTCACTGGTATACAACCATACATTTGCATCCATACATATAATTATACACACGAATAACAAACGATTCGCATATGTTCCGTATCCAAATTTTAGAATCATATAAGTTTCTAATTTAATTCATGTGTAAGCATGTACATATGTATATACTTTCATACATATATTGGTTAAAATTAGTTAGATCAGTGTTTCTTAATTTCATCTGGATTTAATTTACATTAAAATTTTATTTAATCATGCTTCTAAAAGAAGTATCTATTGAATATAAAATTAAGATTTACTAGTAATTAGAAAACTAATTAATAATTCTCTAACCAAAATACAAAACAAAAGAAGTAATGTTTGGAATCACACAAAACAATGAAGAGGAAGTAGCGCATAAATACCTGTTGGGATGTATTGTTTGAATCATTTATATCATGTATCTATAATTTAGTTAGTTACGACCAATTGACTGTATATACGCCACGTATCTATATTCGTGCAGGCACCTGGAACATTTGTGAGATGAAATTTTATTCCCGTTATTAAGTTGTAAATAATTTATAGTACATATGGTTACCCATTTTCTATTTGCTGACGTTTGACATATTTTCACATGCCGGCTAAAAACAAGATTGTAAATTATTCATGTTCAATTTCAAAGGATTTTTATTTATGTTTATTAATACATACAAACTCGTATATACTATATATATGTATACATATACACGTATTTATGCACACACTATGTTTGTGCAAGATATATAAATTTATTTAAATGTGCGAGTAGTTTAAATGTGCAAACGATTAATATTACTGAAAATATCAGAATATAATACACAGGGAATTATTTGATACAAATTAAATTATATCTGAAATTGTGTTTCCACATAGTACATACTATGTATACAATCTTCTATTTCTGCTGAAGAAGAAAAATCCTCCATAGTTTTTATAAGGAAGTAAGGATAATGAAAGCAGTAGTATATGATCTGCACTGCACCATTATTTGTATCCATCCATATCATCGACATGCTTTAAATTATTATATCTTATGTATATACACCTCAAATTTGAGAAACTTCACTATAAAAACAGAGTGGTGTTGGCTAAAGTGGTTAGCGCGTTGACTTCTAAGCAAACAATGACTTAGGGCCTGGGTTCAAATGTACATTAGTAGACTTTGTCTTAATTGTTGTCGGATTATTTAAGCGATGAAGGCATAGCACTGGTTACTAAAAAACTGTTCCGACAGCAATTGAAGTTGTTGCAAGCGAATGTTCGGCAACATCGCCCTCCTTCGTCGGTTAGCAGAAACATCGGCGAAGTAAAACTATTAATAAAATGTCTGCTAATACAGCTTAACAAAGGTAATGCGTGTACTTAATACCGGAGGCACCTCAACACTTCTAAAAAAAATTAACATAACGCACAAAGCAGAGTTGTAAAAGAGTTAGGACATCTAAATATTCAACATGTATCTTCTATACCCTATCCCTCTCCCTGAGTTCCGGCACAATGCACTACATATGAAGGGGTCATCCCCTGAGTGCTGGTCTTACTTAAAAAAAAATAAAAGAGTTTATTTTTTTTTTTTTTAATAAAACATGGTGACTTAAAAAAAATAAGCAATTGAGTCTCAAATGAATAACCTTTAAATGTTAAAGGATCTAAAGAGTCTATTGCGAATCCTTTATAAGTATTTTTTAACAATTTTATTCTTTGAAAATATCATTCGCTTTGTATGGAATATAGACAACTGTACTCATAGTAAGATTCATATTATACAGATTTTAACCAACCATCACTTTATAATAGAATGTTTAAATAACTTGGAGTAAGTCACTTGAACAGACAGATGTGGGGGAGATTTTATCGTTGTTTTTGGTATAAATCATTCAGAAATAATCATAATAATACTCTCAAGTGACATTTAATGTATTTGAAGCAGTTTGAAAGCATTAAATTGTATTTCAAGCAATTGTTGCATTTTGTAAATAAAATCAGCCACAATAGACCAAAACGACATGGCAGACATAAATGTTTTACTTGCCAACAATTGAATGGATATTATGACTTCATCCATTAAACAATTGGGGTATTCACACTGTAGTCATAAGTCATATGTCATAAAATAATAGCACACCAAAATATGACAAGTGTGAATACCCCGTCATAAAAAAGTGTGCTATTTCATAATTGTGCTAGCTGATAAACATTTAACAACACCCCATTTTTAGTCGGATTATTGCGCATACGTTTGCATTTTACCTTAAATGTAAATGGTTTTTAATTGTTAATAAAGAAAATAATAAATTTCCTGTAAATTTTTTAAAGTGTCCATTATTATTTAAAATTTTCAAATTTTTTTATCTATACGAACTTTCTGAAATAAATATAATCAAAAGCAGATGTTGCCGGTAACATAAGGTAAATTAGGAAAAATGGCCCTAAACTTAAAAATAAAATAAGAAAAATTGCCCCAAAAAAAGCAAAATGGCCCCAAAGTTTGTGCTGTTGTTTTCAATACAAAAGTTTGGGGCCATTTTTTATTTAACGAAAAATGAAAAATGGCCCCAAACCAAAAATTAAAAATTGCCCCAAAATAGTGTAAATGATATAAATACCACAAAAAACTCTTAACATCAAATAATACGTTTTCAAAATTAGTATTATTATTAAACGGCGACGTTGCTCGAAATTCTATGGAGTAGAGTTACCTTGAGCCCCGCCGAGGAGCCTAGAATATAAAAACCCAATTAATAAATCAACCGTCTTAGGAGCTCCAATAATAAAAGCTCTAAGACCAAAATTAAATAAAATAAAAACAATTTTATTACATGGCGATCCTGCCAGTCTTTTTCAGCGAGTGCTACTAAACTGCACCCTGAAGAAGCAAGAGCAGCCTGCCAGTTTTCTTGGAGTGCTACTAGATTTGCACCCAGAAACAAGAGCAGAAGGAGAGGGTCCGCCTAGCCAAAAGGCACCCCAACAGAGAAAATAAAGGTCCGCCTGGCCAAGAGGCTACCAAACAAGGATGACCGCCTAGCTAAGGGGCTTTAGATAGCCAACATCTTCCACTAAAATACCACTACCAAAAATAACAGAAGGAAGACTGCCACCACATAATATTAAAATAATTAAAATGTTACTTAAATAAAAATTAAATAAGACAAAAAGTAACACTTAAAGAATATTTTTAAATTTTTCAAGAAAATTATAACTTTATAATGGATTAAAGATAATAAAATTAAATTAAATTTTAATATTAGAATAAAATAATGAATGTTAATTTAACTTTGTAATGTTTTAAGACAAAGTAATATACATAAAAATAACATTATAAAATTAAAAGATGGGCAAAACAGAATCAAAATTAGAAAAGCCCAGTGGAAACGTGGTTACCAATTTGGAAATCATAGACCATAAGTCAGAAATAAATTCATTATGGCTACTAATGCTGATATTGGTGATAACATCAGCAATAAATCTATCACTTAAGATATATCTGTTGCATAAAAGAGCTCTACGGAAGAAATATGTTAGTAGAGCAAATGATTTGGATAAAATTTAATACATGTATTGACGAAATATTGCTAGTAGTTTTAGAAAATAATAATAAAAATAATTTGACTTAATATAAAAATGTATTAGTGTAGACGACCTATATATATTAAATATGGCAAAATTAAGATATAAGTCACAATTATACAGCGAAGGCATTAATAGCCTGATGCTAAAATCTGTAGTTAATCAAATAATAATATTAGAAATAAAAAGTCACCATAAATAAACATACAACCCATTTTTGTGGCAGTAAAAGATAAAAAAAAATTATTACAGTATTAAAAATCGCAACAAAATCTATGGCATATAAACAACAAAGTAATATCGAAAATATTCAGCATCAAATTTAAAATAATGAAAAAAAGCCCAATGTGACGTCAGAAGGAAACTATTTACTTAGCACAAGTTTTCCCTAGGCTTGAAAAAGTGGCCGGTGAACAAATGGCACCTAACGAGAAAATTTTAGAATTTACCTCAATTAAATAATTTATAAATAAAAGGGCATAAAAGTAGCGCTACTACTTAATGAGGTGACCAATATAAATGATAAGAATGCTCAGGTAATTCTTGATCTAATGCTGAAATACCACGCTGATCCGATAGAGGGAGGACATTGTGGAATATATCGAACAATAGAAAAAATAAAGAGGTATTACTATTGGAAAAATATGATAAAAGACATAACGAAATATGTTAAATTATGTCAAAAAAGTCAGAAATCAAAAATAATAAACCAAAATTGATTAGAAAAATGCTAAAGCTTTTCAAATTATTGTACACATTGAAAACTCTCAGAATAACTTAGAAAAGTCTATTGAGACACATTTTATTACTGCCATAAAATTCAAAATAGCGTTAAAGGTTGACAATATAAAAACAGAAAAAATAATTTTTGGTCCACTAAATAATTTTAAGTAAGAATCATTTAAAACTGTTTTATTTTTGCCTAAAAGTCTAAAGAAGACGTTCAATTTAGTCAAAGGTACAGAGTGAAAAGTTATTTGATTTTCAAACTAGTTTAATAACATAAAATTTATGAATATAACATATATTTTTCTAAAAAAAATTTTATTATTAAAAAAAAAACCCCAAAATAAAGAAAAAGTAAAACAAAATTTTAAGGTATAAATATAATAGAAGAAAATTTATCAGAAAACCCTTTATACTGGCTTTAGATTTATTGGTCCGTATAAAATTAAGAAAATATATTTAGGAAGTAATGTTACCATAGTAGATAAGAAAACCAATAAACAACAAGTAGTTCATAAAAATAGACTTAAGATATATAATAATAACTAACATTTAATAGTATTGTTTGGCCAGACTATTATAAAATTAGAATATAAGTACATAAGTACATCTAAATATTATATTTTTTTTTTTCTTTTCTTTAAAAACAAAATAAATATTATATTACACTTATACTTAGACTAATTAAAAACAAATTGTAAAAGAATGTCCATAAAACTAACGTTATATGAACATTCATGTAAAGGGTGGAGTTGTAGCATGTGGCCAACAGTGTGTAGTATGCATTGCGATTCAATAGTACCGCAACATGCAAGCATTGACAAACTGCAAGCAAGATATTTTGTGTGTGTCGGTAATTTGACACTTGTACAGTTAATCAAGTGCAGCAGCACAATGCACTTAAATGAATCACAATTATTAACTGTATTTGTTTGATTGTAGATATAAGCTACACAAAGTATCTGTTGCTTTTAAGTATGCACTCGTTGAACTTTAAAACTGTTGAACACATGCCATACATAAATAGTTGGAAGCTAAATATGCTTACCCAACAATAATATATATTTCAATTTTTTTACTCTTATGTTAAGGTACCCCTAAGAATTATTCTCATAATTAGTATATGAGCCAATGTCATTTAGTTTATAATTCAATTAATAAATCATCAGTCTTAGGAGCTCCAATAATAAAAGATCTAAGACCAAAATTAAATAAAATAAAAACAATTTTATTACAAGTAAGCTACTGCCGCTATAAAAACCAACATGTAGAAAAAAGTACCTGCGCCCAACAATTGCCCAAATAATTAAAGTCCCCAGATTTTCTGCATTGTATTGGGGTGCTAGGTCACAATAAAATTAGTTACGTATGTAATGCAATAAAGAAAATCTCTACTAAATATCGACGTGTCGGGAAATACCATGGTGGAGAAAATCCCTAAGCACGGCGATATTTAGTAAAGATTTTCTGCACTGCATTACACACGTACCTTATTTTTATTTTGACGTAGCACCCCAATGCACTGCAGCAAATCTGGGGACTTAAATTATTTGGGCAATTGTTGGGCGCAGCCACTTTTTTCTCCATGTTGGCTAACAGCGGCAGTAGCTTTCTAACGGGTTTTTGCATTCTAGGCCCCTCGACGGGGCTCAAGGTAACTCTACTCCATAGAATTTCGAGCAACGTCGCCGATTAATAATAATACACGTTTTGAAAATGCACTATTTGATGTAATGAGTTTTTTGTGGTATTTATATCATTTACACAATTTTGTGCCATTTTTCATTTTTTGTTAAATGAAAAATGGCCCCAAACAAAACTGAAAAATGCCCCCAAATTAGGAAAAATCACCCCAAATTCGAATAATAAAAATGAAAAATGGCCCCAAAATAGGAAAAATGGTCCCAAAAATAATTATTGTTGTTTTCAATATAAAAAGTTTAGGGCCATTTTTCATTTTTCAGTTTGGGGCCATTTTTCCATTTTATACGTGTGATGCTTGCAAAGAAATACCAGCCCAAACGGGCCGGCTCCTAAGACTTTGATTGGTTTAATAGATGGATCTCCCAAATCCATTTTGATTTCATACGAATTTTTTAAAATTTAAAACGATCCTATTTAAATAAATATAAGCATGGTACAATAATATACAGGTAGCCGCACAACTACAACAAGGCAACAATAAAAAAACAACGGCTTTTTATTGTTGCTCATGAGCTAGTTGTGTCAATAGGAATAAAGGGAAAAAAGAAAAATTACAAAACAATTTCATATTTTGTTTTGTGTTTATTATTTTGTTATTGATAAATAATAAAAATATTATTTCTTTTTTGTATTTTTAACACATTTCTGCCTAATGGATATTTAAATACCCAAAAAAGTGACGACAGTAAAAAAATTCTAGTGAGGACCAGATTATAGATTATGGTTTCCAATTGCGTTTTTATTTTTATGAGCAATTATTTGTTGCAGCATATTTGTTCGTATAATCCACTATTAGATTCAACACATCATCATTGATAAATTTTCCTCAAAGCTCCATGGCACCGATACTTTCATAGAAAGCCTTATATGCACTCGCGCTATCATCAAAAGGCAAACTTCTAACTTTGTCGCCGATAGCATTTTGGTAATGTCCCTTTATCAATTTTAGGTCGCAATGAAAAATTCCAGCAGCATTTAGAAAAAGAAACAAAAGGTGATTCCCCTTTAATGGTAATGAATTTGCCCTGTTTTTAAGCGCCATGGCCACGTATCAAATTGGCTTGACAAATAACATGTATGTGTTGGTAAATATTATTTTGCTTAACACAGCAACGTGTCAAATTCATGCCGTCAAATTTCATTTGAAAGTTATTTTTGAATGATAAGAACGTGTTACGTTTTTGGTCGCAAAATATTTTTTGCTTACAAAATTTTATTAATTTTATTTATTAACATTTATAATATTAATTATCTCACATTTTTATATGCGATTGACTTACAGGGCCTTTATAATAAATTAGTATGAAAATAATTAAATATATTTTGTTAATTTTAATTCAATAAATATAAAAATTTTCATAACATTTACATTTTTTTCAACATTTGGTTTATTTTTAATTAATTTAATTTTTAAAGCAGGCAAACAGCGATAAAATTTAATTAATTCCAGTATGAAATTTTTTTATCCATTTTTTATTTATTGCGTTATCAAATTTTCCGTGTACGATATTGGCGCTACGCAAACTAAATAAAAATAAGATTTGATGTAATTACGCAGCAACACATCAAATTTGCTTCAAATTACTGTATAGACGGCAGTGAATATCTAAATTGTTTTGATTTTCGTCAAACTCACATGGACATATACGTGAGAGTTTTTTTTCACTAACACAATCAAAAAAACCTTGGTTTGTCAAGCCAATTTGATACGTGGCCATGGCGCTTTATTCTTGTGTTATTTAAAAATAGCGGCGGCTTTTAAATATTATCGGCGGCTCAAATAAGGAGTTGCAGCTGCTCGACTAAGATTTCTACTGTTATTTTATGAAAAACCTTAAACATACCTCAAAATGTCTTAAGGGCCAACTATAATGTGTTTAATGTAACTTAAGCAAATGTGCGAATACACACAATCAAATGTATACAACTATAATGTACTTAAGAGACTTTTCGTCAAGTTTCGTCAAGTGTCATTTGCTTAAGGAAAGTGCGGTCAATTTCGCTCTTCCTTAAGCAAATGACACATCAGCTGTATTATAAAAATTTTCCAATATACATAATAGATACATATAATTGTTTACAATTAAAAGATGCAGCCACTTTTGCTTTTTTTAGTACTTTTTTATTTTAGTTTTCGTTTACTTTATAAATTAATAGAAGATAAACATGGATTTACTTGTTTATGGTAATATACTCGTATTTATAACTTTTACAAATTAAATGATATTTCGTAAAAAATATTACATTTTAAAGAAATAAAAACGAAAATAGTTTTTGCAAAAGTACAAATGTTTGCAACTAAGTGTAGAAAGTTTTTAACCTCAATAAGTACAATATAGCCACCTAAAAGTCTGCAGTAATTTACTTAAGCATTTGACATGCTTCTCGTTGAATTTTGACACTAGCTTAAGTTACATTAAGCACATTATAGTTGGGCCTTTATTATTATATGACTTTTCTCCTCGAAGCACAACAACAATTTTTTTAAACTATTGTAAAATAATAAGACATATATATGACTGAAATGACAACATTGTGAACACTCCAAATGAATTTTTCGAATTTTCCTTCATCTTTTTTTGTTGGCCAGTTGAAACATTTTGTTTGACAATAGTGGGACAGTAAAGCCAGAATCAAATATGAAATAGCTAAAGACTGGATGAATTTTCACTGAAAATGTTTGATATGCGAGAATGCATACATATGTATGTATGCATAATTTGAATGTACATACTTATGTTGGCTAGTTTCTTTGTGTCCGAATTTGTGTAGGAATATACTTACATACATATGTATGTATTTATGTATACGAGTATATGGGTATACAAAAAGTGATATCGATGTAGGTGAAATATACATACCATAAAAGGAAAGTTTTTAGCGTGTTTTTGGCGTATAACAAAGAAAAATATTTGTGCGGTTTTATTTTCAGTAAGTAAACGGAAATAGAACATGAAATGGATCTACTTTGAAATTCCGTTTTGTTCACAGTTAACTAGATTACGGAAAAGCTTTTCATGTAGAAAATGCGAAAATGGCTTAATACGTTTATGGCGTGTTGCTCTTTTTAATTTTGGCATTTTATACATAACTAAACATCTACATCTTGAAAGGAAGAAGTTTTAAAGCAAGAAAAGAATAACTTAAATAACTTAACCCATTTTATACTATGGTCGAAAATACGATCAGAGATTTAAGTGATTTGTTTGAATATCTAGTATGTATGCAGTTATGTATGTATTAATTATTTTAATATATTATTAAGCTACGTTCACATTTATCAAATATATATGGAAAAACATGACCAAGAAAGAAACTAATAATTTATTTCATTAAATTTAAATCTATGAATATACTTATTTGTACAATAATAATTTTTTTTTGTGGTAAAAAAACCAGATTAAATGACACTGTCCCTAAGCAAAACAAGTGGACGAACTTTGGATGAATATTTGAGAACTGTGAACGTAGCTTTAGTTTTTACTTTTAAAAACTTAGCTAATATTTTGAGTAAATCAGTTTGCGTTTTTACCTGTTTTTTTTTCAAGATCTCATTACGAAAAATAAAAAGTAAAAATTGTTAAGGCAAAAAATTAAAAACAAAGAGGAAGGACCATATATATACCTCTGAGTTTATTCTTATATTATAACGTTTCTTCGCAGTAAGATCCATTTCAAAGAGTTTTCTTCTTTCCGCTGCTGAATTTAAATACATATATCATATACTCGAATGATATAAAATTTTATTCAAAGTTCATTGATTTTTTTTTACCGGTTTAGGTCCGGTCTTTAATAGGTTAAAACCGCGTTTTGATGAGACAAGGAACATTTTTATTTTGTCATACATGAACAAAAGTTTGTTTTGAAAACAAACATATTAACAACAACGGCCAATGGGTTATTCTTTTCAATTTGTTATGTTTCTGTAAAAAAAAATCATAGTATTTGTCCTATTGGCTAAACACAAACGGTTTATGTTTTCGAATAGTATACATGCGTTTATTTAGCGGTTACTTTATTTTATTCATTCGGAGGAAAAAGTCAAACATTCTTTTGCCACATCAAACTGCACACAAATTTTTTGTTTGGATTTAATTTAAAAATCACGCTAATAAGATTTAATGAGCCAATGCTGCAATTGTATAAAACAAACCAAAATAGGAGACAAACTTTTAAATCCTTACATTAGAAGAATTTAAAATACAATCACAAAAGCGAAAAAAATATATAGAAAAGCCACACACACGCACACACGTCACTTCCACCTCTTTTTTTTTTGCCTCTTGTTTTTCAATGAATTGAAAATATTTTCCTAAATCCCGTCTATTTTATATGTATGAAGGTTGTAGTCAATGGTTTTAACATTTCATTG
Source organism: Lypha dubia (assembly GCA_947311025.1). Classification (NCBI taxonomy): domain Eukaryota; kingdom Metazoa; phylum Arthropoda; class Insecta; order Diptera; family Tachinidae; genus Lypha; species Lypha dubia. The sequence continues at coordinate 49,629,025 of OX371262.1, forward strand.
TTGTACAACATGTTATACGTTTATATGCTGTTAGTTGAGGTTTCCATTACATTACCGACAATTTGTGCTACAAGGATAGCACTAGTAGTACTAGTAGCTTCATAAGGTATACACACACTTACACACGATGTTTGGCTGCGTTTATATTTGCTTATACAGACATACATGAACGCATAGGAAACTACATATAAATAAACCCATTCATTATATACGCGCAACTACACACACCTCCTACAATACAATATTCTAGTAACTTTATAGCTGACAATGACAACACCAACACTAGCAGCGCTACAACCATAGTGAAACAATGAATCTAAAGCTTGGCTGGGATGTTGTAAGAAAGATTGGAAAACACTGATGAGGTTGGGTTGCGAGAAATTGATTGTTAGTATCCGGTTTGCCATTGTGGACGTGATAAATACATTTGGACGCAATATATGCAACGTTATATTGTAAATAATTCTTTGTTTCACTTCAAACAACAAAAATATTTATGTGAGAAAATTTCTGAATTATTTAGGCATTCAACGGATACTAATTAAATCAAAGTATATATCATTACAATTACAATATGCTCCAATTAATGGTGTGCTAATACTACACTGATGTCTATGGATGCTAATAGAAGCCAAGACCAAAATATCTTTAGTATTTATAAATCATGGTTTAGTTCACAAACGGAAAAAAGGAGTGTTAATACGACTGCCATTTGACAAAGTTTTGCAATCAATTAAACATCATTACAGCATATTTTGCACTCAATTTCAGAATCAAATAAAGTTTATTAGAGCAAGAGTATATTTTATTTAGGCTTTGTTTTTATTTTTAGTTAAGCTAATTTCTAGTAAATCTTAAAAAAGTTAAATTTTCGGTGGTTTGGATGTTTAAATGTTTGCATATTTGACTCCAGAATACAGCGCAAAAATCGGTACCAGCAAACGAAGTTCCAGGCTCTAATATTAGTCGTATTGAAGCCTCAATTGAAAGCTTAATACAAACAGTAAATACTTTTACTCATAACATGTCCTGCATGATGCAGGAAATGTTGAAAATGCAATCTACCTTGTTGCAGGCTGTATTGAAAAAACCATGAACTTAAGAATCTGTTTTTGGAACGCAAACGGCATCTGCCAACATAAAAACGATATAGAATACTTTCTTATGGATAAACAAATCGATGTTATGTTTATCTTAGAAACTCATTTGACCTCCCGAAGCTATTTTAGAATTAGTGGATATTAATTCTACGACACCAAGGATCCTCGAGGTAGAGCTTGTGGTAGCTCGGGAATCCTAATAACAAAGCGAATAAAACACTACCTGTTAAATGATTTTTGTGAAGATTATCTTTAAGCAACAAACATCTGTATTGAAAATTATTATCAAAAATTTGTAATATCATCTGTCTATTCCCCCCCAAGATTTTCTATTAACGAGAGTCAATATACGGATTTTTATAAATCACTGGGCCCCCGTTTTCTAGCAGCTGGGGTTCACGTTTAATCACTTCTAAGGGTCGTGTTTTGTTCAACACAATGTCAAAAATGGGTTTGAATGTAGTTTCAAGTGGTCAGCAAACATATTGGCCAACGGATCGACAAAAAATTCCTGATGTTATCGACTTTGGAATTGTTAAAGAAGGTGTGCCCAGCGTAATGATTGCAGTTGAATCATCTTTGGATTTATCTTCAGACCACTCGCATACAACTTCATCACCTACATGTGACTTACCAACGACATCTGCCCGTACTAATGAAATACAAATAAATATAAAAATGAAATACAAAAAATATCTGAGTGCTCATTGCTGAAACAATATGCCGTTGAGAACACCTTCTGATATAGATGACTCTATTAGGTTGTTTCAAGCACACGTTAAAGAAGCTGCTCTTAATGCTTCTTCAAATCAACCAAGTCAACAAATGCGATTCAACAATATTTTTTCTGTTGATATAGAAAGGCTTTTATCTTAAAAAAGGAAAGCTCGACGAGAATGGCAACGCTACAGATCGCCTCAGCTAAAATTTAGGCTTAAGGAATGTACCAAACAGCTTAGAAAAGTTTTAAAAACACAAAAAAAACGCATACAGAGGACAGAGGACTTAAAAGGCCGGTGATATGTAAACCTCCATTACGAGCTTCAAATGGTGACTGGGCAAGAACTGATGCTGAAAAAGGTGCTCTTTTAGTTAAACACTTTGAAAAAGTATTTACTCCAAATATTTCAGTTGATATTATTGAACTGCCACCAGTCGTCGCTTTACCAGACATTTCACTAAGATTTAATATTGTGGAGATTGAAAAGGCTATTACAAGTCTAAACTCAAAAAAAGCCCCAGGTATTGATAAAATAAGCAAGAAAATGCTTCAAGAATTGCCTTTCATTGCAAAACGAGTAATACTATTCATCTTTAATATTATTTTACGACTGCAATACTATCCGGCAGAATGTAAGGTTTGGATGATTACTATGATACCAAAGCCGGTAAGGATCATACAAAGGTTTAATCCTATCGGCCTTTCAGTTTATTGTCTAATATGTCGAAACTTTTTGAAAAACTGTATATGACCAAGCTGACTCCTATAGTAACTAGCGGTGCATGTATTCCGGATCATCAATTCGGTTTTCGCAGTCAGCATAACACTATTGAACAAACTCACAGACTTGTGAACGAAACGCTTAAGTGGTATACATACATATATATGTATAAATAACTTAAAATTAATAAATTTAAAATCGACCAATAACAAAGTTAAACATAGTGAATATAAAACTAAAAAAATAATACAAATTATTTGATACTTATCGTTGCTATGATATTGAGCCGAAAACATATAAAAAGAAAGGCTAATGTAATAAAATAGCTTGTATATTTGGAGCTCCTAAGACGGTTGATTTATTAATTGTATTGTAAACTAAATGACATTGGCTCATATACTAATTATGAGAATAATTCTTAGGGGTACCTTAACATAAGAGTAAAAAAATTGAAATATATATTATTGTTGGGTAAGCATATTTAGCTTCCAACTATTTATGTATGGCATGTGTTCAACAGTTTTAAAGTTCAACGAGTGCATACTTAAAAGCAACAGATACTTTGTGTAGCTTATATCTACAATCAAACAAATACAGTTAATAATTGTGATTCATTTAAGTGCATTGTGCTGCTGCACTTGATTAACTGTACAAGTGTCAAATTACCGACACACACAAAATATCTTGCTTGCAGTTTGTCAATGCTTGCATGTTGCGGTACTATTGAATCGCAATGCATACTACACACTGTTGGCCACATGCTACACCTCCACCCTTTACAAGAATGTTCATATAACGTTAGTTTTATGGACATTCTTTTACAATTAGTTTTTAATTAGTCTAAGTATAAGTGTAATATAATATTTATTTTGTTTTTAAAGAAAAGAAAAAAAAATATAATATTTAGATGTACTTATATTCTAATTTTATAGTAGTTCGGCCGAACAATATTATTAAATGTTAGTTATTATTATATATCTTAAGTCTATTTTTATGAACTACTTGTTGTTTATTGGTTTTCTTATCTACTATGGTAACATTACTTCCTAAATATATTTTCTTAATTTTATACGGACCAATAAATCTAAGGCCAGTATAAAGGGTTTTCTGATTAATTTTCTTCTATTATATTTTTACCTTAAAATTTTGTTTTACTTTTTCTTTATTTTGGGGGGTTTTTTTTTGAATAATAAAATTTTTATTAGAAAAATATATGTATGTACATATGTACATATATATTCATAAATTTTATGTTATTAAACTAGTTTGAAAATCAAATAACATTTTACTCTGTACCTTTGACTAAATTGAACGACTTCATTAGACTTTTAGGCAAGAATAAAACAGTTTTAAATGATTCTTACCCAAAAATTGTTTAGTGGATCAAAAATTATTTTTTCTGTTTTTATATTGTCAACCTTTAACGCTATTTTGAATTTTATGGCAGTAATAAAATGTGTCTCAATAGACTTTTCTAAGTTATTCTGAGAGTTTTCAATGTGTACAATAATTTGAAAAGCTTTAGCATTTTTCTAATCAATTTTAGTTTATTATTTTTGATTTCTGGCATTTTTTACATAATTTAACATATTTCGTTAGTCTTTTATCATATTTTTCCAAAAGTTATACCTCTTTATATTTTCTATTGTTCGATATATTCCACAATGTCCTCCCTCTATCGGATCATCGTGGTATTTCAGCATTAGATCAAGAATTGCCTGAGCATTCTTATCATTTATATTGGTCACCTCATAAAGTAGTAGCGCTACTTTTTTTGCCCTTTTTATTTATAAATTATTTAATTGAGATAAATTCTAAAATTTTCTCATTAGGTGCCTATTTGTTCACCGGCCACTTTCTCAAGCCTTGGGAAAAATTGTCCTAGGTCAATATTCCCATTAATGAACATTATATATAATTTACCGGCCACTTTTTCAAGCCTAGGGAAAACTTGTCCTAAGTCAAGATTCCCTTTAGTAAATAGTTTTCTTCTGACGTCATATTGGGCTTTTTATCATTATTTTAAATTTGATGCTGAATATTTTCGATCTTACTTTGTTGTTTACATGTCATAGATTTTGTTGTTGTCATTCAGTTTCAACTCTCGTAGTGAACAGACGCGTTTTTATAATCGTCGCAACTGAATATAAAAAAAAAATATAAAAGTAAAAAAAAATTTCAAGTCACAAAAAATATAAAAAAAAACAAAACATTTATTGAACAGTTATTTTACTGGTTTTATTTTATTTTTTGCTTGTGTGCAATACACATAAATATTTTCATACACAAACTAATAGGTCTGTCTGCGTACACATATTTTGCATAATTTTGTGCAAAATGTTGCAAAATCTTTCAAAATGTTGTCTGCGTACTCCAAATCTCTTGCAGCGAGAGAGGCAAAAAGAGAATTTTTTGACAGTTGGAAGTTAGAGAACTTGCAAAATGTTGCTGGAGAAATTTCTGCTTGCAAGATTATGCAACTACTTTGAACAGCTGTTTATTTACTATTTGCATGAAATAATTTTTGTGAAATGAAAATAAAAATTAAAATTTTACAATGGCAGAGGTAAGTAGTTAGGATTGTGTTGATTTTTAATGTTTATAATAAACAAAACATTTTACTTCATGCTAGAAACGTCCAAATATACTTTAATTAATAATATTTTAATTTACCGCGAGAATTCACTTTTGCCTACACATATGCCAAAATGCTTTTGCTTTCTTATTTCAATTGTTTACACACCGATCAGCTGTTTTCTTGCAAGATTTCACTGGATGCTGTCTGCGTACTTTTTGAGATATTTTCAGCCGACAGAGTAAAATTGGTCTTACTCTCCCAAAAAAAACTTACTGAGTATTTGCTACTAGAAAAGTACCCAGCCAGACATAATATAAGTGAAAATAAAAAAAAGAGAACTCTGATGAGTTCATCTTCTGATAAAAACAACAATATTCCTACAAGCAGTAGGAATGTACAATATATAACTTTAGTTGCTGATGACGACAATAAAAAAAATGAATTAAACAAAAACCTGAATTTAACAGAAAACACAAATACTCGTGCGCGATCATTATCTCTGAACATGTTATATAGTGATCAAGAAGCAACAACAATTGCACCCATCAGCAAACTTGTCAGCTTAGCTGTACAAACAAACAAACAAACAATAAGTAACAAGGTGACGAACGTGCACAAAATGGTAGATGCGGTGAGTACAATAAATGATAATAAAATTCAAACAGCAATGGACAGATACATAACCGTGTTAAAAAGGGGAAGAAGTCCAAAATCTGCTCAAATAGCTTCAACAGCGAAAGTTCCCAGAGATGGAAAAAACAAAATAAAAAATTCCGAAAATCGTTTCTCGATTTTATCAGAACAAGACAATGAAGACACAACTACAACAAGGTCGAGTAAACCTCCACCGATATATTTAAGAGAGCAGAACTCTAGTTTTTTGGTAAAAAGCCTTATCTCCTTAATTGGAGAAAATGAGTTCTATGTAACTCCAATTAAGAGCGGAAATATTAACGAAACAAAAATCCAGGTGGTGCAAGAAAGTAATTACCGAAAAATAGTTTCTGACCTTGAGTCAATAAACAAAAATTTGTATAGGTACCAATTAAAGAGTGCTAAACGTCTAACCGTCGTAATAAAAGGTGTAGACTCTATTGTGGATCCAGAAGAGGTTAAGTCTGGCCTTGAAAATAATGGTTTCAAATGTTTCTAACATCAAAAATAGGGAACAAATCCCCCAACCTATTTTTAGAGTCGAGCTACAGCCAGGTGACTTGAAAATTAAAAAAAAATGAATCGCACCCAATCTATAATCTAAAGTACTTGTTACACAGAAGAGTTACAGTGGAGATGCCACATAAAAAAATGGACCTATCCAATGCATGAACTGTCAAGAATTTGGCCATACCAAAACTTATTGCAAGTTGCCTACCGTTTGCGTTGAATTTGGTGAGTTGCACAGTACCGCTAGCTGTGGCAAAATAAAAGATGATACCAAGGCAAAAAAATGCGGCAATAGCAGTGGAAACCACAGTGCTAACTATAGAGGCTGCCCTCTTTACTCTTTTTTTAAAAATTCGTCGAACAGAAAAACAAATGCTATTCAGCCCAACACCCCTTTAAACTACCCTCAGTTACCTCAACCGTCGTCTAGCCATAATCAATACTCAAATGTTGTAAAGTCTAACACGAGTAAGAACTCAACAAAAACCTAATAGTCAATTTTCATACGCTAATATTTTAAAGAGTAACCAGACTCCGGCGCAAAAAACTGTACCAGCTAATGAAGAATCAGGGCATAATTTTAGTCGTATTGAAGCCTCGATAGAGATCCTAATACAAACAGTAAATACATTTACTCTCAACATGTCCTGTATGTTGCAGGAAATGTTGAAAATGCAGTCTACCTTGTTGCAGGCTGTATTGAAAAATCCATGAACTTAAGAATCTGTTTTTGGAACGCAAACGGCATCTGCCAACATAAAAATGAAATTGAATATTTTCTTCTGGATAAACAAATCGATGTTATGCTTATCTCAGAAACTCATTTGACGTCTCGAAGGTATTTTAAAATTAGTGGATATAATTTCTACGATACTAAGGATCCTCGAGGTAGAGCTTGTGGTGGCTCTGGAATCCTAATAAAAACTCGAATAAAACTCTACCTGCTAAATGACCTTCGTGAAGAATATCTCCAAGCAACGAACATCTGCATTGAAAATTTTTATCAAAAGCTTGTGATATCATCTGTTTATTCTCCTCCCAGGTTTTCAATTTCAGAGAGTCAATATACCGCATTTTATACAACACTGGGGTCCCGTTTTCTAGCAGCTGGCGATTACAATGCTAAACACACTTTTTGGGGTTCACGTTTAATCAGTCCTAAGGGTCGTGTTTTGTTTGACACAATTTCAAAAATGGGTTTGAATGTAGTTTCAGCCAGTAGTGGTCAGCCAACAAATTGGCCAACGGATCGACAAAAAATTTCTGATATTATCGATTTTGGAATCTCGAAAGGTGTGCCCAGCGAAATGATGGAAGTAGAAGCATCTTTGGATTTGTCTTCAGATCATTAGCCTACTATTATCACTATTTACTTACACACAACCGCAATACCAACATGTGATTTACCGCTGACATCTGCACGTATTAACTGGCTGAAATACAAAAAATATTTGAGTGCTCATTGCACGGAAAATATGCAATTGAGAACACCTACTGACATAGAAAATTCTATTAGGTTGTTTGAAGCACATGCTAAACAAGCTGTTCTTAATGCTTCTTCAATTCAACCAAATCAACAAGCGAGATTTAAAAATATTTTTTGTGCAGATATAGAAAGGCTACTGAGCGAAAAACGGAGAGCTCGACGAGAATGGCAACGATACAGATCGCCTCAGTTAAAATTACGGCTTAAGGAGTGTACCAAGCAACTTAGAAAAGTTTTGCAAACACAAAAAACAGCTTCGCTGCAAAAATTTCTGCAAGTGTTTGATACAACACCATCAACAGATTATTCGCTGTGGCGTGCAGCCAGAGGACTTAAAAGGCCGATGATATGTAAACCTCCATTACGAGCTTCAAATGGTGACTGGGCAAGAACTGATGCTGAAAAAGGTGCTCTTTTTGTTAAACACTTAGAAAAGGTATTTACTCCAAATATTTCTGCTGATAGTACTGAACTGCCGCCAGTCGTCGCTTTACCAGAAATTCCGCTAAGATTTAATATTGTGGAGATTCAAAAGGCTATTACAACTCTAAAGTCAAAAAAAGCCCCAGGTATTGATAGAATAAGCAACAAAATGCTGCAAGAATTGCCTTTCATTGCAAAACGAATAATACTATTCATCTTTAATAGTATTTTACGACTGCAATACTATCCGGCAGAATGAAAGGTTTCGATGATTACTATGATACCAAAGCCCGGTAAGGATCATACAAAGGTTGAATCCTATCGGCCTATCAGTTTATTGTCCAATATGTCGAAAATTTTTGAAAAACTGTACATGAGCAAGCTGACTCCTATAGTAACTAGAAGTGCATGAATTCCAGATCAACAATTCGGTTTTCGCAGTCAGCATAACACTATTGAACAAACTCACACACTTGTGAATGTTATAAGAGAAACTTTTGAAAAAAGAAATATTGTTCAGCGCTTTTTATTGATGTCGCACAGGCCTTTGATAAAGTATGGCACGAAGGTCTTATCCACAAATTAACACAAAATCTACCCGCAAACATCGTCAGGCTCTTAAAAAGCTATCTAGAGGAACGAAAATTTGTAGTTAAGGAAGGCAATTTTACAAGCCCCCCGCAGTCGATTGAAGCCGGAGTCCCTCAAGGCAGTATCTTCGGTCCTTTACTTTATTTAATATATGCCTCTGACTTACCGTTAAGCAGTATCATTCACTCGTCAACATTTGCTGATGATACGGCTTTTCTAAGCGTTCATGAAAATCCTGTAGAAGCTTCCCGGAATCTCCAAGGGTACATCTCAAAATTGGAAACATGGCTTAAACAATGACGGATAAAAGTGAATGAGCAGAAATGTGTACACGTAACTTTTACTTTACGCAGGGAAACATGCCCGCCTATACAAATCATCACCGAGACTATACCGCAACACACTGTAGTAAAATATCTAGGCGTTCATCTTGATCGTCGTTTAACATGGAAATCGCATATAGACGCAAAGTTGACACAAATGAAATTAAAAGCAGCCCAAATGAATTGGCTTATTGGAAGAAATTCTATATTAAGTCTTGACTGTAAACTTTTGTTATACAACGCGTTCCTGAAACCAATATAGGCCTATGGAATCCAGTTATGGGGCACTGCCTCAGCATCGAGTGTAGAAAAAATTCAAAGGCGACAAAACAAAATTATACGTACAATTACTGGCAGCCCCCTGGTATATCCGAAATCAGCGAATTCACAAAGATCTTGATGTTCCGTTGGTGAAGACAGTATTTTCAAAACACGCAAAAAAATATATTGAAAATTTAGTATTGCACCCAAATCCACTTGCGTGCAACATTCTAAATTATAGAGGCCACACCCGGTTGAGAAGGAGGGATACTCTTTCTCTCAGCCGTACACGAGAGATGTAAAACATCAAAAATCAACAGTATCAATCATATATTAATGTATTTTTAGATTTAAGATTTGAAAAACTTATTGATGTTTCAATATATAATTGAAGATTCAATAAATAATAAAACTACCACAAAAAAAAAGAGAGATTTTGTTGTGATTTTTAATACTGTATTAATTTTTTTATGTTTTACTGCCACAAAAATTAGTTGTATGTTTATTTATGGTGCCTTTTTATTTCTAATATTATTATTTGATTAACTACAGATTTAAGCATTAGGCTATTAATACCTTGGCTGTATAATTGTGACTTATATCTTAATTTTGGCACGTTTAAAAAATTTTTTTTTTGTTTAATAGGTCGTCTACACTAATACATTTTTATATTATGTCAAATTATTTTTTTTTTTATATTCTAAAGCTACTAGCATATATTTCGCTAATACATGTATTAATTTTTATCCAAATCATTTGCTCTACTAACATATTTCTTCCATAGAGCTCTTTTATGCAACAAATATATCTTAAGTAATAGATTTATTGCTGATATTATTACCAATATTAGCAATAGTAACCATAATGAATTTATTTCTGACTTATGGTCTATGATTTCCAAAGTGGTAATCACGTTTGCACTGGGCTTTTCTAATTTTGATTCTGTTTTGCCCATCTTTAATTTTATAATAGTATTTTTATGTATATTATTTTGTCTTAAAACATTAAAAAATTAAATATAATATTAATTTACTTTCATTATTTTATTCTTAGTATTAAAAGTTAATTTAATTTTACAATTTTATTATTTTTAATTAAGTTAAATTTTTTTTTATCCATTATAAAGTTATAATTTTTTTTTTTTGAAAAATTTAAAAATAATTAAAAATATTCTTGAGGTGTTACTTTTTGTCTTATTTTATTAAGCTTTAATTTTTATTTAAGTAACATTTTATTTATATTTCTATTTTAAGTGCCTTTGTTGGCGTTTTTGTAAATAAAAAAAAAATGTTGTTTTTTAAGATTTTAGCTACAAGCTATTTAGTAATCAAAAAAAAATGTTTGCCACGAGCGGTTAACGCTTACTGGCCCTAGTGTGCGACTTTAGCGCACCACTTTTAATATAAAAGTTATTAATTAATCAATTGTAAAATACATATGAAGTAAAATATATATATTTTTGGTGATTTTGTGTTCTTCTTGGTTCTCTTCAGATCATTTTGGCTGGCTGATGGAGGTGATATTTGTATTGAAGATGTCGTGCTTCTTTAGCTACCTTTTGGCCAGGCGGACCTTTATTTGCTTCTTTAATGCTGGGGTGCCTTTTGGCCAGGCGGACCCTCTCCTTCTTCTGCTCTTGTTTCTGGGTGCAAATCTAGTAGCACTCCAAGAAAACTGGCAGGCTGCTCTTGCTTCTTCAGGGTGCAGTTTAGTAGCACTCGCTGAAGAAGACTGGCAGGATCGCCATGTAATAAAATAGTTTTTATTTATTTTATTTTTGTCTTAGAGCTTGTGTAGTTAGAGCTCCTTAGACAGTTGATTTATTAATTGTATTATAAACTAAATGACATTGGCTTATATACTAATTATGAGAATAATTCTTAGGGGTACCTTAACATAAGAGTAAAAGAATAGAAATATATATTATTGTTGGGTAAGCATATTTAGCTTCCAACTATTTATGTATGGCATGTGTTCAACAGTTTTAATGTATCCCGAGTGCATACTTAAAAGCAACAGATACTTTGTGTAGCTTATATCTACAATCAAACAAATACAGTTAATAATTGTGATTCATTTAAGTGCATTGTGCTGCTGCACTTGATTAACCGTACAAGTGTCAAATTACCGACACACACAAAATATCTTGCTTGCAGTTTGTCAATGCTTGCATGTTGCGGTACTATTGAATCGCAATGCATACTACACACTGTTGGCCACATGCTACACTAACACAGAAGTACCTGGAGAAAGTGCTACTATTTCCAAAGCTAAAGTTCTCTGTAAGTATTTATTTTCAATATAATACAGATGCATATGTATGTACGTATATATGCATATAAATACTTATTACGATGCAAATCCCCGAGCAGTCACGAAATTTCTAAAATAAGTTTTATATGTGGCTTATCTTCTTTTTTATTAATTATTGTATTTCGTTGTTACATACATAAATTTTTGTTCGATTATATTAAAGGTTCAGAAAGAAACGCAGTTGAATGCGTGAGAAGCTTAACCCTCTAACCGGCGAGACTGCCTTTAGACGGTGTGTAATAAATACGTTACTATGCAGCCGTATTTCTTGAAAGCTCTGTTCTAACGGTAGATATCAGCAGAGAAACAAGCAATTGTCTTATTGAGGCAAATAGCAGCACACATTTATCACTTAATTGCAAACTGTTAAGTGATAAAGTCATTTTTTTGACAAAGTGTGTAAAATAATTATTTGTGTATCAAGTGGAATTTTGAAAGAAGTATAAAATCCTGTTAATTCATAATTTGCGTGCAGAAAAATTTTTTTCATACAGGTAAATATATATTCTTTTGTGTTTAGTGTTTTTAATATCAGGTTTTTAGCAAAACTTAGCTTTAGCCTGTGAAAATTGGACAACGCCTAAAGGCGGACCTGCCGGCTACGAGCTACTTTTGCATACACATTGCTCTGGTTCATAGTGTTTTTTCGTTTCATTATTCTTTGTACATTTTTCGGTTTTAACATTCTAGGAAGGAATTAGCCGTTTGAAAATGTCTTCACAAAGAAAAAATTTTAATTTTTCAAAATTAACTGATGAGGAAATTGAAGCACTCATGGCTGAATCAGTGGATGGTGCAGATTCAGAAGGCGATTTCGACTTTGACGACGATGATGATTTGGAAGACCCAGACTTTCAACTACCAAACGTAGATTTTGCTACATTAGAAGAAGAGTGGAATAATGCAGGCAACAACAATATTCTTTCTGATCTCATGAATGTTTCTCAAAACTCAGAACAACATCTGCCAGAAGTGAACAACAACGTGCAGCTTTCTGAGGAGTCTTCATCATTAAAAGCTGGGAAAACAAAAACGAAGAGGGCAAGATCTCCTCTACCAGAACTTGAAGCTGGTGAAAGTGCAGTAGTGTCAAATGCTGGGGGGTTTAGCGGAAATGTAAGAGATATTTCTCCCCAAAACCCAGAGTTCAGAAAGATTTTATGGAAAAAAGAATTTCTTCAACTTGAAAAAAATGATGTAGTATTTCAAGGAGATAAGGAATTGCCGCAACAATTCATGGAATTAACCACACCATTCCGTTGCTTTAATTATTTCTTCAACGATGACTTCCTGAATGAAACTGTGTATCAAAGCAATCTGTATGCAAAACAGCAAGATGTTTCCACGAGTTTTAATCTAACGACGTGTGATTTAAAAAAATATATCGGAATTTTGATTTATATGTCTGTGTACCGGTATCCCAATGTTGAGAGTTACTGGTCAAAACATTCCTTTGAGCCAATTAGAAACGCAATGACTTCTAAACAGTTTTTTTCAATCAGAAAATATCTTCATTTTAATGACACAACAAAAATGAAAAAACCACAGGAAGCAGGATATGATGACCTGTACAAAATTCGTCCAGTTATTGACAGACTCAATATGCAATTTGATGCTGTGCCAAAAACAGCTCGGCTATGCATTGATGAACAAATGTGTTCAACAAAAATGTTGACAAAATTCCGGCAATATATGCCCGCAAAGCCCCACAAATATGGCATGAAACTTTTTGTCCTTTGTGACTCGGATGGCTTTTCGTACAGATTTGAGGTATACAAAGGAGCTGGCGATAATGAAGTAACACCTAACACCCCTGACTTAGGAGCGACAGCCAATGTGGTCATAAGATTGTCAAGTACAATTCCAGATTTCAAAAATCATATCTTGTACTTCGATAATTTTTATACCTCTCTGCCACTTCTTGTTTATTTACGAAGCAGAGGAATTTATGCATTAGGAACCGTCCGATCTAACAGGATACCCAACTGCAAGCTGACAAAGGAAGCGGAATTAAAAGATAAGCAACGTGGACACTCAGAAGAGTTTGTTGGCCGTGCTTTTGGAGTAGACATATCTTGTGTTCAATGGAAGGATACGAAATATGTACGATTGGTATCCACGTATGCTGGAATTAAGCCTTTTAAAACACTGAACAGCAATTCACAACCCTTAAAAATATGCCGTTATGATCGCAAAAATAAATCTTATGTCGATGTAGACTGTCCTAATATAATTAAAGAATATAACCGCCATATGGGTGGTGTTGATTTGATGGACAGCTTACTTGGTCGCTATCACATCAGAATGAAAACAAAGAAATGGACTTTGCGTTTATTTTATCACCTAATTGATATGTCGTTAGTGAATTCATACCTCCTTTTCCAGCGTATTCATGGAATTAACTGTAAAGATGTTACTCATAAAAAATTACCAGATTTTCGTATTGAAGTGGCTGATGTACTTTGTCGTTACGAGAACGCTAACGCCAAAAGAGCTGTTGGTAGACCTCAGAGCCAAAGCCCAAACCAACAAAAACCAAAGAAATCGTATGGTCCACCAAATGACATTCGTTTTGATGGAGTTGCACATATGCCTGACATTTTGGACCGCAGTGGTAAAAAAGTATGCAAACTACAAGGATGTAAGTCCGAAACACAAATGTATTGTACTAAATGTAAATTAAATCTATGCTTATCAAACAATAAAAAATGTTTTCACATTTATCACACAAAACAATAAAACAAAACTGAATAAAATTTCAAGGAAAATCATCCCTTAATTAAATTTTTTTTATTTGGTTACCAGGCAGGTCCGCCTTTTGGCGGTCAACATATATTCTCACCTGGAAGGTAAGTTTTAAAAATTTTTCAACTTTTAACATTCACGTATGTTTTATTTATCCAAAAACTATCAATAAATAATTTTTTTTAATCGAAAAAAAATTGGCCGGTTAGAGGGTTAAGGTATGATCATTCGAATGCACAGGATTTTGACATATGTGTGCAAGCGTGCTATCATTTTAGAATAAACGAAATAAAAAAGCTTCGTCTTCACTTGAAATATTCAAACCTTGGCCCGAATATAAAAAGCCAAGTGGATTTCGATATGTAAGAATATTATTTTCATATATTTTTGTGCTTATTAAAGGCCTCTTTACATGGTAATACATGTATATCAGTAAGTCAAAAATTGATAAAAACTTATCATGTAAGCGCAAATTGTTTTGAGTAAAGAGAATACGGATAAAAAAGCTGACAAGCGTTCGGTAAATGTTTATTTTCTAAACCATTTTAAAAACTTATACTCATTTTATCAGAGGTGTCTTTTTAAGTAAACATTGGCAGCTTTAAGAGTATATATTTGTTATGATTTATTTTGTAACTTATTTTTTAGAATCAAAAACACAAGAGACTATTATGATTTTAGTTATTACTTTAATTTTATTTACTTTTCAATTTTTATTACTTAATTTAATTTTGTTATTTTATAACCGTCTCAGGGACCCGCTTTTTAAGGCTGGTGTTTGATCAGGTTTTTGTTATGTGTGTTATGTGTTAAGAACTGACTCGACTAGAGCTGACTTCACTGACTACAGTTGACTAGCGTTGACTGAATAGACTGAATAGACTGAATGGGGCTCCATACCAAATCACCCTCCGCTTTTATACCCACTTTTGTGCTGCTCGATGAACGGTGCTGCTAACGTTCGCTGCCGCTGGCGTGGTCGTTCCCGCGATACTGCTGAGTGTGCGATTATTGCAACTTCAGCATATCCATAGCCGTGGAACTTCCAGCCGATTGCGGTTCTCACGATAATGCAATGTCAGCATATATCTGTAGGAAAATTACTGGTAATAACGTCAGTATTATATGCAGCGTTATTGCAACGTCAGCATATGTCTGTGTATGTATGCAGCGTATGTTTTGCTGCTTTAGGTATTTTTTGTTGGTTGAGGGAAAATAACTCAACGTCAGTATGTGTGTGCAGCGTATGTTCCGCTATCGCTGAGACTTCTGTTGGTTAGGGGAAAATGACTCATAACATCCCTCCCCCCTTACGGACAAGAAACATCCTGCCTTAGGATGTTTCGTAGCCGTCCTTCTGGAATCAAGTCAAAAATAGATGTGTGTATGCATCCGACTACCTTGGCGATACAGCTTTGGCAGCTCTCGGAGTAATATGTAATTATCTCCCGAGCCTTGATTGCCTGAAGGTTCGCAGTTTACCATTAGTTGGTGACTGCTAAGTGTCTGTCGACTTGGTACGTTTGCTGCGTCACCAAGGAAAAAATATGATGTTGTTGGTGAAGTGTTGAGGTTGTTACTGACGTTGGGGTGATTTCCCATTTTCTAACGGAACTGCGTTTTCCGTCCATGTATGTGTTGTGCCATCGCATATAGCTTTAACTGTTGATTATGGTTGTGTGAGGTTGAAGGTTATGGCTGTTTGTCTGTTGATATTTGGATTGGATTCTTTATTGTTGTCGGAACTGGGTTTTTCGTCCATGTATGTGTTGTAGTATCGTATGTAGGTTTTGCTGTTGCGTGAGGTTGATAGGTATAGGCTGCTGTTGATGATTGTTGGATTCTTCATTGTTAACGGGATGATGATTGTTGGTTGTTTTTTAAAACGCTGGTTAATATTTTTAATCTTATAACTAACAATTTCTTCTTACGTATACTTATATAAAATTTTCTTTTCTTACAATTTTTCCTTATTACTATTATTTCTTATTATTATTATATTGAATATTTTGGATTTGTTATACTCAACCAGTTACAGGATTTTATTATTATGATTTAAAAAAAAATTTTCTTACATATCTTTGCTTATTGCGTTTTTTAATTCTACTTATTTTGATAAAAAATTTAAAATATTTGTTAGTTGTTTCTAAGTTTTATAAGTTAAGTTCGTATCATTATTTGGTTGGTTTTTTTTTTATTTTTGTATATTTTTCTCTCAATTACTTATTACTAGTTGAGAAGAGTTGTGTTAAAAAAAACTAATTCCTATAATTTCAACTTTAAATTGTATGTATGCCTGAAATAAATCATATTTTGTTTAACATTTTCCATAAATTTAATATAAATTCAATTTTTCGTAATTTACTTTTACGATTTTTTAAAAACATTTTAAAACGTTGCAAAAATGAGTAGGAAAAATTTTACAAAATTTCAATTGATTAAAGCACTTTTTTTATTAAAAAGTGAGTTCAGTTGTATTTGTTAGTATTTTTTTAGTGAAAGAAATTTAATACTTTTGTTGTTTCTGTTGATCTGAAAGAAAAATTATACATACGCGTATAATTATTTTCAAATCAACAACAAACAGAAAAAAAATCGAAAAGTTTTTTTTTTTTTTTGTTACTGTTTGCATATCCATATGCACACATATACGTACATATGTATACATATGCGCATACGTACATTAAACTATGCAGTTTGATTTAGTTGTCATTGGCCGTGAAATTGTCTGGCAAAATTTTGCCGTGGAATCATGTTTCATAACCAAGTACTCATGCCCAAAAAAAAACGTATATAACCCAGTTGGAAATTTTTGGAATTTAATTTGAGTTCAATTCTTTGTTTCAAATTTATAAATTAAACCTAAACTTAATTGATGTCGTTAACCGTTGTCATTGTTGATGCATAAATGGCCGACAATTTTTGTCACTGAACATAATTGTGAACAGTTTTGCATTTCAAGTTTTATGCAATACGTATAACAATTTTGTATTTATTGCGCCATGACTCAATCATAACTTAGTAAGAACTATTGGGTTCAATAATTTAGCGATTATCGCTATAAATGTGTATGTATATTTTTACTATACATATGTTTTATCTTTTTAATTTTTTTACTCAATTGGATGTCTATGCCAATTGGGTCGCTTTTTGTTCATGTATTGCAGTTCTAGTGTATTTCATACAATAATTTTGTAGAACATTAAAACTGCATTAATGCAAAAATTTAAAAATTAAATTCCATTGTTCAGTTTATAATGTGATTTTCGTAAGTGCAGTTGGTTTTGTCTAAACGTTTATAAACAAAAGCAAAAAAAAATCATACACAGGCAAACCAACATAGTTACATACATAAAACTTCGCGAATTCCTTTTCGTCTCTGTGGTGGAAAATATCATTTTGTGTGCAAATAACACGAGTTACGTGAAGAATTTATTATACAAATTTAATCCTAAAGAATCCACAAAATCACAATGTCTGACGAATCATTCTATGGTGTTACTTTGAAAGGCGAAAACGACTCGGTTGAATGGGAAGTATTATCCAATGATGAGGATTATCCCCGCGGTCAAAAATTAATCATCAGACAAATTCTTTTGGGTGCAGAAGCAAAGGAGGATGAATTCAATGTTGTAGAGGTGCACTCTGTTAAAGACAACTTGAAGATCCCTATTGCCGTTTTAAAGCCGGTGAAACACGCGCCGTTAATCCCGACATTGAATTCTATGAAACCTCAGCTACATTCAATTTGATTAGAGGTAATGGTCCCGTTTATATTCATGGAATAATCAACAACATCCACAACAACACCGCCATCTCTAACCCTGCGATGAACACAGGTAAGTTGGGTGTCTGTCCAAATCTTTCATTTTACTTTCTCTTGATTTCCTTTAAGTTTGTTGTTAAAGCTTTTGTCATATTTTTTCGTTTTGATTTATACTTTTAAATATTTTAATTTCAACATATTGTTCTTTGTCCTTTTATTAAAGTTTTTCTTGAATTTATTTACTGCTTTTTCCTATAAAAATCCTCAATGTTTTTGTCCAACAAAATAATTTTATTTGGGGAGAATAAAACAAAAATAAAAATAAATAAGTAATCGGGCGTGATTTCGTGATTATCGGTTTCCAATTTTTCTTCATGTCGCGCAAGACAGTGAGTGTAATTCGTGCTTTCAACACAAAATAATCTGGAGTGAAAT
The DNA here is from genome assembly GCA_947311025.1 of Lypha dubia. Lineage (NCBI taxonomy): Eukaryota > Metazoa > Arthropoda > Insecta > Diptera > Tachinidae > Lypha > Lypha dubia. Next base: position 49,647,652 of record OX371262.1, read on the forward strand.
TCATTTGGATATTCTTTAGTTTCATTTTTGAAGAATATTTTTAAAAACTTTCATTGCTCGCAAAATTTCTAGAATTTAAATATTATTAAAAAAAAATTTATACGTCTCTTATTTATTCTTATTTTAATACGTTTTCGTAAATCTGTTGCGGCTTCTAACTAATCTGTCTGCTTAATTTTATTTTTAGAAAAGTATCCGTTGGTCGATTAGAAGGTGATACCGTGTAAGTAGCGTTCCATCCTTTTTTTAACCTTTCCCTTTTACTAATTATTTTGCTTCTTTCAGATCCGTGACGTCGACCTGGGTCCCCGGTTTCCTCAAGTTGACGCAATTTTTTCATTGTCCCTTTAAGGTATGTTTCATTGTTTCTTATTATAGTCCTGTATAAATATGCATATCCTTTATATTTCAGCCATTGAAGACCCTAAATATCAATCATCAATACCGTCGATATTGCGGTGAGTTTTTCCTTCTTCTCTTTTTCCAATTCATTTCCGTCATAATGTTGGTTTTTAGACGCCTTATTCTTTCCTCCTGTTTTGTCAATGACAATGTGTGTTGTTGTGTTCCTCCATACTGCGTGTAGTGGTTGAATTTTGAAAATCTCGACTGGATCTCCTTCCTCCATGGGATATCTTTCTCGCTTGCTTTCAGTATGGGTACTGCTGTGCCTCCATTTTTAATGTTGGCCACAGTATTTCCACCATAAACTCCAGGGAAAATCTCCTGTTTTTGTACAACCACAGTTTTATCCCTCGAAATGATATTAACCGGCACTTTAGTAACTGCTCCTACAAGTAAGACCAATTTTCGCTCCCTAGCTCCTTGGCAGGGTAGCGTCATAAAAACTGTGTCCACATTGCTCGGTGATTCAGTACTATTATTTATATTTGGCATTATCTCTTCACTTTGTTTCTCTTCATATTTATGTTTTAATACTTTGTCTTTTTCTGCTTTCACTTCCAAAGTTTGCCCGTTCTCTTGATTTGCCTGTTTATGCACAACCACGGTTTTATCTCTTGATATGATATTAACCGGTACTTTAGTAACTGCTCCCGTATCTACAAGTAAGACCAATTTTTGCTCCCTAGCTCCTTGGCAGGGTAGCGTAATAAAAACTGCGTCCACATTGCCCGGTGATTCAGTACTACTATTTATATTTGGCATTATCTCTTCACTTTTTTCATCCTTTTTTTTTTGTTTAATTTATTATCTTTTGCAGTATTTTCTCCTATAGTGTGCCCGATCTCCTTATTTACCGAGTGTACAACTGCCTCGGTTACTATCCTGGTTGGCTGCTCTGTTTCTGAGTCAGTCTCCGTATCATCTTTATTTACCCGATTCTTTGTTTCTGATTCTTTATTATATTTGTAGTTGTTCTCTTTTTTATGCCAATCTAATTTTCTGTTAATTTGCCGGACCCCAGTTATTGGCGATAACTGGGCCGAATTTCGTTTCCCTGAGCATTCGTCCGATTAGTATTGTTGTGGGCCTCTACTGGTCTGTTAGCTAGGTCCTTGCCGTTGTTGCTATTTCGCACCTGTTGGTCGATCCCTGTTCCTACTGTCTGAGTTTGTCTGATATTGCTTCTGCAGTCCCGTGCGAAATGTCCTTGTTGCTGACATTTAAAACAGGTTGGGCGTGTACCATTGTTTATTTGTGGGCCTCCACGGATTTCTGTGTTTGTTATCCTCTTATTTGTTTCCGTCGTCCTTCAATCCAATTGATTTTGGTTGGGTAGGTTTCTTCTTGGCTCACAGAAAGGGGTTTCCTTGTAACCATTTATTCTACACAATCGGCAGTATAAGAAGCCTAATCCCTTCCTGCAGTTTTCCACATCGTGCCCGCTGTTTCCACAGAACGTACAGCTCACATTCCTGCACAGTGGCCCCATTTCATGACCGTATTTTCCACAGCTCATACAGTATGGTGTGTTTAGCCGCTTTTTGCAGCTATTCCATTCATGCCCCGTCCTGTTGCAAAAACTACAGGGGACTTCTGAATCTATTGTGTTGATGCTGTGCGTTGGTTCGCCAAACAATTCCTCAGCGTTCTCGACTATCTCTATCAACTTAGTGAGCTCTTCCTCCTCCTGCCCCACAAATCGAGCTTTAAGAGCATGGTCCTTCAGACCCTTGATGAAGCTTCTTACCGCTATCCTCTTGAAGTCCTTCAGCATGGTTTCCCGGCCAGGCCCCACCGGCCATTCGTTCTCTATTGTTGTTTTTGCCTCATTTAATAGGCTATCCAGGCGTTCTCCAAATTTGCATGCTGACTCTCTGATGCTCTGTTTGCACCCCAAGATCAGCTCCCTTATCTTATCCAGGCTTTTATTTTTTAGATAAAATTTCTTGATGGTGTTGCAGTAGGCGTCCACTGAACCAAAAGTCATCTGGGATCATCTTGGTAGTGGGCTGTGTCCACGCAAGAACTTGTAGACTGTCCATTTAATAACTATACTTGTCGTTCTATTAATTTGTCTGTCTTTGTCTGAGGGTTGTCCATTAAAACTGTCTTTTACTTACCCATATTCCGCTGTTTGTCATCTTCTTAGTCGTTTGTGGTTTTTGATTATTTTCACTTTATATTATTATTATTATTTTATATTATGTGTTTGTTCGCAACCGCGCAGAATTTTACAATCAAAGTAATTTTCCTTTTTGTCCTGATCCGCTTTAGCGATTAGTCCTGCAATGACAATACAAGGTAGCTAGAGGTTAGACTTTTATGTATTTGCCCTGTGCAGTTCTATACAGTCGAATGTAGGATGCAACAATACAAGGTAGCTAGAGGTTAGACTTTTATGTATTGTTGGTTTTGCTACACCGGACAGTTTTTTCTTTAGCAAGATCAACACAAGGATTATTTTATTTGATGCAATTATTATTTACGCGGCTACCGGCTGCGCCAAAATGTTATGATTTATTTTGTAACTTATTTTTTAGAATCAAAAACACAAGAGACTATTATGATTTTAGTTATTACTTTAATTTTATTTACTTTTCAATTTTTATTACTTAATTTAATTTTGTTATTTTATAACCGTCTCAGGGACCCGCTTTTTAAGGCTGGTGTTTGATCAGGTTTTTGTTATGTGTGTTATGTGTTAAGAACTGACTCGACTAGAGCTGACTTCACTGACTACAGTTGACTAGCGTTGACTGAATAGACTGAATGGGGCTCCATACCAAATCACCCTCCGCTTTTATACCCACTTTTGTGCTGCTCGATGAACGGTGCTGCTGACGTTCGCTGCCGCTGGCGTGGTCGTTCCCGCGATACTGCTGAGTGTGCGATTATTGCAACTTCAGCATATCCATACCCGTGGAACTTCCAGCCGATTGCGGTTCTCACGATAATGCAATGTCAGCATATATCTGTAGGAAAATTACTGGTAATAACGTCAGTATTGTATGCAGCGTTATTGCAACGTCAGCATATGTCTGTGTATGTATGCAGCGTATGTTTTGCTGCTTTAGGTATTTTTTGTTGGTTGAGGGAAAATAACTCAACGTCAGTATGTGTGTGCAGCGTATGTTCCGCTGTCGCTGATACTTCTGTTGCTTAGGGGAAAATGACTCATAACATATTGAAGGTGGCATAATTTCTATACAATAATTACAAAAACAACTAAACCAAATTCATGTTGTTTTTGTAAATATTGTAGAACTATAACCACCAGCTATTTCGTAGCGCAGACTTTTGATTTTATTATTATTATCCGTGTAAACATAAAAAACACCTCCAACGGACTTTTGTTCTCTCTTCTTATACACAAAGAGAATTTCATAATATTTTGATTCTACAAAGTGTTAATACTTTGTATTACCATGCAAACTCACCTTAAATAAATACATTTCAGATTGACAAAGAGTTTGGTATTCTTTTTGGCAATCGTGTTAAAATAAAAGAGTTCCTTCTAAATAACTTACGAGAAAAGGCCATGAAAGATATTTTAGTCATTTGGATAATTCTCAATGCACTAACGGTAAAAAGAATTAAAATCTTAAATACTAGAGTTGTCAACCGATTAACAATAATTCGATTAATCGATCAAACAAAACGAAACTCTGGTTCGAATAATTTTAAAATGCCGATTTTCGAGTAACGAATAAATCGAGTAATTAATGTCAATTAATCGAACAAATTTTTTTCAGTTTGAAATGCATACGTACAAATTTTTAAAATTTATTATTTTGGATGTTTGTAGTTATTGTCGACCTGCGCATATCTAGTAGTCATGCTATGTTTTGAATGAAACGTTAAATAATTTTCAAGAAGAGGGTTTTTTCACTCTCAGGTGAATAAGTTAGAAATACACAAAAGCCAAAAAATTAAGCTCGGTTTGGAAGTATTTTACCACACACACATTCGTTACATAGCTCGTTGTGGACGGACGTGTTTTTTGGGAGCGCTAATTTTAAAATCAAATAAATCTATAAACGCGGAATCTGATTTATACAGTGTTAAAAATCATAAATATTGTGCTTGATTATAAAAACTTTTAAAATGCAGTTGTACTTACATGCTATTTAAAAGCATACTGCATTGTATAAATTTTCCTCTGCTCGCTCTTAAACTCAACAAACACAACAACAAAATATTAACTAAACAAATCTAAAATATCAGCAAACTTTTTAATAAATAACAGACACAGAACCTGTTCTACTAAACAGTATATAATTATAAAATTTAAATAACAAACAACAACAATTTTAAACTGCATTTATGTATTTTCGCATACAAATTGAAACGAAAACAAAATAAAAACTGCAATATACAAAATTTCTGTACTGTTTTAAATTCATTAACCACAACAACAAAAATATGTTATATGATCAAGCAGGTCTAAAATAGCAGCAAAATATGAACAATATCATCAATATACAAACAAATACTGGACCTGTTCTAATAAACAAAATATTTGCATTTTTATTTACGAAATAAAACCTAATAAATTCTTTTATGTTTTGTTTGGAATAAAGCGTTTTTTGTCGCTGTATCACAATTCACAACGATCAAATTGAACTAATATTATTAAATATTGCACTTGTTAAGTTGATTTTCACATTTTTTTTTCTTGTTTTGCAATTATCTCCTCTCATGGCAATGGCAACAAGAACTACTAAAAACGTTCGCAAATTACTGTCTTCGCCCGCAACTCCACAAAAAATTCAACCTGTTGAGAATACCCTTCCAACAAATATTCTGCAGTTGTTGGATGATAAACTGGAGAAACAGAAGAAGCAGATAATTGAAAACATAACACATACACACACCGCTAGTGAGAAAAAGATTATGGATCGTTTTGATTTACTAACTGCTGAGTTACATAAATTACAAACAAAAATGATTGATATTGAAGTACGAGTGGAAAAGGTCGAAAATTCACAGAGAGAGGATATTGCTAAAATAAATAAGGAACTCACAACAATGAGAGCTAAATTTGTTTCGCTTCAAAATAATGTTGTAGCTTCTGATTTAATTATCAGTGGCATTCCAGAAAGAGAAAATGAGAATATTATAGATTTATTCTCCAAAATATGCCACACTATAAAACATAAACCTCCGCATGTAAGAGAAGTTTTTCGACTTAAATCTAAAAATAAACCATCAAACTCAAACTCAATTATGATAAAACTCGCTTCTTCGGATGATAGAAACTTGCTGTTTCGATCAATTGCAGGGTTCTGTAAAACCAATAAAAGATCCTTAAATTTAAACGATATTGGTGGTGATGCAGAGAGGAACATCTATGTGCATGAATGTTTAACAGATAGCAACAGGGAGCTTATGTTTTACTGTTCTAAACTGAAGTGTGAAGGTAAACTAACATCATCATTTTCGATTCGTGGCAATGTTTATGTTCGAGTTGAAAGACATCAAAGAGCTATTTACGTAACTGATACAGCGAGTGTTGATGCTTTGATTGTGCCCAAAACTTAATAAATATTAAATCGGTTTTTTCTCTTTTTTCTCTGTTTTATTATCTGCTTCTAAATTATGTATTATTTCCCTTTCATTTCTTATCAGTCATTTTGCAAACGTGCACGGTTGTCGTATAATTTAAAGTACAAACGTGTAACATGACTCTCAGTTCGATCAGCCATAACTGTAACTTAAGAACAATTTTGGGGATTGTTGGGAAGACCTATAAAGGTTTTAAAATTTGTCACTTTAATGCTAGAAGCCTTAATTCTGCGAAAATTGATTACATTAATTATATTCTGTCAAACTGTTTTGTAGATCTTCTTTGTGTTTCAGAAACATGGTTCGATCCTGAATCTGAGGATGATTTTCATAATATTTTAAACTTTAATTTAATTCGTAATGATAGAAGATCTGGTGAAAAGGGAGGAGGTGTTGCAATTTATTATAAAAAGGGTTTGAGACATAAAATTGTTTTAAAATCTGATCCAGCTAATGTGGTTGAGTTTATTGGTGTTGAGTTTCAGGGATCCAACTCTACTAAATGCTGTGTAGTCTGTGTTTATAATCGAAGTAAACTGAATGATCTTGATGAGTTTTTTTGATAAGTTAAATGTGATAGCGATGAATTATGAAAACTTAATTGTTTGCGGCGATTTTAATATAGATTTATCAATTAATAACACAATATCATATCAACTTTTGGATGGAATTAATGCTAGTGGTTTGCATGTCATAAACTCTTGCTATACTAGATTTGCCCCTAATGTTAAACCTGCTCTGCTAGACCTTATGTGTACCTCTAACAGCTCATCAGTCATTCACTTTGATCAGTTTTCTCTTGCCGGCGTTTCTGACCATGATATGTTGCTTCTTGTAACTGATTTTGATTTGCACTACAATGAGAGTAGCAGTCATTTCTACTCACGGAATTATAAGCAAATCAATATTCAACTGTTAAGTTTTGATGCAGCAAATGTTAACTGGAATGAATGCTGGCTCTATGATAATATTAATGATAAGTTGGCCTGTTTCTCGGAAAGCGTTCTATTCTTGTTTCAGAAACACGTACCATTAAGAAAAATAAAAATTAGCAACATTAATCAGCCTTGGTTTAATTATAGAGTTAAATGCGCTATCAAGATACGAAATAAACTATACTCTATTTGGAAGAACAGACAGTGTGAATACAATTGGGAGCGGTATCGATTAGCTAGAAATCAGGTGCATGTTATCACGAAAATCCAGAAGAGTGAGTACTTTAGAAGCAAATTAAATACAAATATTTCATCTAGAGAACTATGGAAAAACCTTGAACAGCTTGGTTTGAGGAAAAAGAAACTTGAATGCGATGTGTGTCCTGAAACCATGAATGACTTCTTCCTAAAATCATCTATTGTAAATAATACTGACACCTTCGCCGTAAATCATAATATTTTATCTAATAGATCCGTGTTTTCTTTTAGCCCATTTACAACTAAGGAGGTTGGTAGATCAATTTCGGCAATCAAGTCCACTGCGGTTGGCTTTGATGGAATTAATATTAATTTTTTAAAGCTTATTTTACCTTTTATAATTCCTTCAGTTACTCATATCTTTAACCACATCATCACAACATCGACTTTTCCTAATGACTGGAAAATTGCTAACATAATACCAGTTGCTAAAAGAAATCAACCTATCAGCCCTGAAGACTATCGACCCATAAGTATCCTCCCATCTCTTTCAAAGGCTTTTGAAAGATTGGCCTCAAACCAAATTATAAACTACTTGCAATGTCATACGCTTTTATCAGAGTATCAATCTGGTTATCGGGCTGCAAAAAGCTGTGGTACTGCCATAGTGAAAGTTTTGGAAGATATTCGTCCATCCTTTGATAATGGTGAATTAACTATTGTAGTTCTTATTGATTTCTCAAAAGCTTTTGATACGGTCAACCATGATGTGTTGTTACTTAAGCTGAAAAATTACTTTAGTTTTAGTAATCATGCTGTTGGGCTTATAAGATCATATCTTTCGAATCGCTTTCAACGCGTTAGTTCAAAGACGTCATTTTCTACACTAAAACCTGTGTTTTCTGGCGTTCCGCAGGGATCTATACTTGGCCCATTACTTTTTAGCATGTTTATAAACGATATTGTTCACTGCTGTAAAAATTCCCATATTCATTTATATGCAGATGATGCTCAAATTTATTTATCCCGGCCTTTGGGGCTAGTTGAAGACTTAGTTTGTCGTCTTAATGAAGACCTAAATGATATCTGTGAGTGGTCTTTTAACAACTATCTAAAAATAAACACTGCAAAAACTCAAGCTCTATTGATTCATGCTAGAAGCTACAACTACAGTATCTTGCCTGAAATATCTATGAAGAACGAAGTTGTGAAATATGTACAAGTAGTAAAAAATCTAGGTATTGTTATTAATTCTGACCTTAAATGTAAGGATCATGTTAGTTACACTGTTACGAGAATCTATAACGTTCTTCGAAAACTGTGGTATTCGTCGTCATTTATTTCGAGTGATATTAAACTGAAAATTGTCAAATCTCTAATTGTACCCATTATAACATATGGAGCTATAGTTTTTGGTGAACTTGATGCTGCATCAAAATATAAATTACAGAAAGTGCTCAATAACTGTGCCAGATATGTGTTCAATAAAAGGAAATATGATAGGATATCTCAATTCTCCATTCAGATTCTGGGATGCGGTTTGACTTCCTACTTGAGCATTCGAAATTTAATATTTCTTCATAAAGTTATATATTCGCATGAACCAAGATATATTTATGAAAAAATATGCTTCTGCAGATCTAGTCGCACATTAAACATTATAATACCGAATTACTATTATTTATCGTCCTCAAGATTGTTCTTCATTAGTGCTGTGAAATTGTGGAATAATTTACCAAATCACATTAAAACCGATCCCCGCGCATCGTCTTTCAAAATGACTGTTAAACAACTTTTTAGTAACTAATTTGAATATTCTTTTTTCTCATTTTCTTGTATTTTAGTATGTTTATAAGTATTTTAATGTATTGTATTTAAGAAGGTAGTTTTAAGTAAACTAAAATTTGTTATCATTGAGCATATACACTTGTTTGAGGTGCTTTAAGAGACTTTAAGTCTTACTTGTACTTAAAAATAAAAATAATAATAATAATAATAATAATAATAAATGAAAAAAAAAAACAAAGTCACATGTTGCAAGTGTCCTAAAGGCTGTGCTTCACTATCGTACACAATCGCACGATTCTTTCACAGGAAAATCTTATAGAAATCGGACCGACTTTAAAAATCGGTTCAAAATGGTGTTGTAGGTGCCACTCTATCATACAAAACTGATGCCAAACAACCTTGTTGACAATAAATACTCCTCTGATCGCATGAAAACTATCATTTTATGAACATTTCCATAAAGTTTTACAAATCGCACGACATGCCACACTAGTTCAAACTATACTTTTTCAGGACACATCTCATATTTGGCAGGTCGCACGATTGTGTAGGATGGTGAATCACGGCCTTAAAGTATACAAAATTGTTGGATCAACATCAAAAACATTAATAATTCTTTTGCAACAGATTTACGAAAACGTATTAAAATAACAATAAATGAGAGACGTATAAAATTTTTAAATACGTTAATAATATAATTTTTAAATTCTGGAAAGTTTCCGAGCAACGAAAGTTTTTAAAATATTCTTAAAAAAGTAAAACTAAAGAATATACAAATAAATTATACTCCAGATTATTTTATGTTGCAAGTAACCACCATAATTCAGATGAAGGTAACGATATAAAAGATGTTACTAGTAATGAAAATAACATTCTTTTATGCGAATTAAATAATTATATTAAAAATTCAAAATATAAAAAACACTTCAGCGATATATTAGACGATATGGTATATTTGGAAAAATCTAACAAAAGAACAGAAAAATTAGATGCTCTATTTTATGCTCTTATATCACCTACCTCGACAATTAGCGAAAGAGTTTTTTCAAACTTTAATTTAATAAAAACCAAAACCAAAAATCGTTTGAAAGCTAAAAAATTTAGTCAACTTTTATTTTTAAAAGATTATTTCTTAAGAAAATCCCAGATTGTCTGATTTAACAAAAAAAAAAAAATCATTTGATATTTTTTGACTGAATGAAGAATGTTTATTTGAATTAATAGTTTTATGTATTTTTTTGTTAATAAAAATATTAACTATTTTATTTTTAAGTTTTTTGTATGAAAGTTTATTTTTTGTCAATAAATTTTTTTAATCATTTTTTATTCGTTGTTCTCATCGATTAATCGAATAATTTTTCAGCTTTAATCGTTTGATCGAACGAACAAAAACAATTATTTGAAATATTCGAACAAAGTTGAAAGGCGAATAATTGACAACTCTATTAAATACACACAATACAAACTAATTTTCATATTGTTCATTTTGTAAAATAATAACAACTTTCCACAATTGTTTTTTTTTATTTATGTTAAACTTATGTGGTGCATCCATGGCTATTTTATTTTATTTATTACTGTCGTAAAAGAAAACAACAAGAAGTCGCTTGTAAAATTTACAGTGCGAAACTCACAGAATGCTTTTTTTGTGTATTGGAAATAGCGAACAGCTCATACATACGTGATCACATACATTACCTAGCATCTGAGCCTGGTTACGTTCAACCATTGGAAAGGAGGACTTGAAAGGCTTTGAAAACTTTTTTGTTTATTTAGATCAGTGAAGGGCATTTTTTGAAATGCTATATACGCGTGTATAGCAAGAAAATTCTGTTTGCGCGACGTCGACACACGCATGATGAAACAAACATGGTGGTAGCGCTACGAAAGCTGATTATTTTTTGCACTACTTTTTTGTTCGTTTTTTGCTGCTTCCCACACTAATACATATGAGAGAGTGTGTGTGTGCCCTTCACTGAGTTAGATGCAATATCTTTTCAATTTCCCAGTTTTTTACGAGCTTTGGACATTTGTTTTAAATGTTTTCAATTATTTAATTTAGAATATCATCCATCTTGTGTAAAGTTTTGGAATTTTATTGCATCTTTTTTTTATCAGATGAAAAGTTCAAAAAAGTCTTCTTCAAAAGATAGCATAAAATTAAATACATATCAACAGCTAAACTGCAAAATAAATAGTGTTTTTAAACGGAATTTAATATATGTATGTATGTATATGTTTCTTCCTAAATGATGAAACAGAACTGGGGCTTGACCTTTTTCTTCATACAATTTGGCATATAAAAGACGCGGCTGAAAGCAGTCGTGAGATAGAATCTATTTTATTTTGCCAGCGACTTTTCTTATGCTCTCACTCTCAGAGTAAAATGCTCTCAACAATGCTACCACACTTTTATTATATTTCATACAATTTGTAAACAAAACCAAAGAAAAATAAGAACATTTTGTTGTTTGATTTGCTCTCTTTATTTATATTTATATTCTATTTTATTTGACCTTTTCTTTATATTTATTAGAATGTTTGTTTAAGCAATAGGTCTTTTGATTTAATATATATATATTGTTGTTTTATTTATATTTAGTTTCGATATTTCGCTAACAATTTGTTAGCATCTTCAGGAAAATTTTTTAAACAACAATATATATATATTAAATCAAAAGACCTATTGCTTAAACAAACATTCTAATAAAAGAAAAATAAGAACAAAAGAAAATCAAAAAAAAAATTTGAAAGAGCAATATATTTATAATTTTCTACATATGTAAATAAAATGAGTAATATTGTCGAAAAATTGATTGCAGAAGTGCATAAACATGATTTCATATATAATTTTCAGTCATCAATGTACAAAAACAAGACTTGTGGATAAAAATTGGAAATGTGAATGAAGTTGAAGCCGACGCTTCAATTATGGGCCTTTTTTCTCTGAGAGGCGTTTTTGCTTGAAGTTGCGGACGTGTTCTGTTTCATCATTAAGTTCAATCTATACCAGCGATAGGCAAAAACAGGGCGCCGTGCCTTTTGGATTCTCTTTTCTTATGTACGTGTGTACACGCATTGTAGAGAAATAAACAACTTTAATCAGTCTAGCTTGAGCATTCAAACAGACAGGTTGTGTGTATCGCATTCTTTAACAATCTCAACGTTGCCAGAAAAAAAAATGTTTCCCAACTTTTTTTGTAGGTAAAATAAGAAAAGATGTGTGATGAACAATATGCAATGAACTTTTTATTTTCTTTAAAAATATTTCAACAGATACATACCCAACATTAAAAAATAAAATTTTAAAACTCTATTCTATGTTTGGGTCGACCTATATATGTGAATCAACATTTTCTTTACTGCGACATATTCAAAATAAAAATAGAAATCGTTTAACAGATAAGCATTTAGAAAGCTTATTACGGATAAAATGTTGCCCATACGTAATAAATATTGATAACGTTATGCAATACCAATAATAGACTTAATTTTTCTTTTTTTAATTAACGTAATTAAAATTTAAATTCTTTGAATTTTCTATGATTTAACGCATTATGGCCTACTCGTATTTTATTAACAATTTGAACAACTACTTTCGTTGTATTCACTACATTTGAATTTTTTGTAAACAATGCCAGTTGATGTATAATACAATGAAAAACATTAATATTCAAATTAGTTTTAAATAAATGCACTACAAAACCATATTTTCTACCCTTCATTACATTGGCGCCATCGGTGCATACATAACTAAACTTATTCTTATCAGCTAAAGAAAGAACAGTTTCATTAACGATATCAAAAATAAGTTTTCCTTTTACACTGCCGTGTAAGCCATGCAGAGAAAACATTTCTTCATGAACTTCAAAACTTTCATCTACAGTTCTAATACAAATAATAAGCTGGGATATATCGTTTATATCAGTGGTCTCATCCAAACATATTGAGAAAAATTTGCAATTTAGCAATCTTTTCTTAATATTTGAAAAGATAAATGCACTGATTTGCTCAGTGCGACGAGCAATTGTGCGAGAAGACAGTGGAATATCCCTTATGATTTTCAGTACAAAAACATTTAAGGAAATCATTGCTCTTTCAAAAATTCGCATAAACGACGGCAAGGTTTAGCGAGAGACATAGCAACAACAAAAAAATAACAAAAATAAAAATCTAAGAACTTTGCACTAACGAAATGTTTATAGACATTCTTAATCCAGAAAAAACCAAACTTACCCACATTTTTATATGGGCATGAAACATTACCAGTGGCAGCACCGTTTTATTGTGAGAGGGAGAATAAATATAACTCACACAGTAGCAAAATGTAATAGTATAGGTTGCCTATCGCTGATCTATACCATTGATCGTCAAACTAGCCCCTAGGGGCCGAGCACCAATCGTCATTTTCACAAACACAACACGAACCAAACAGAAGAGACAAACTAAAATACGAAACAAACTCATTTGTCGCTTTATTTTAGAATTTGCAACAACAATACACATGCAAAAGAGGGCAAGAAAATATTTTTTTTTAGTCTCTTTATTTGTTATTCATAGTACACTGTGAATATTTTAATTTTTCTGGATGTGAAATGTTGAATGGAAGATTTTTTGTATATATATATTTTTTAATGGAAAATTTTTTTAATTATGTAAATTCATTCAACCTTTCGTCCATAAACACGCTAAACCAATCCAGTGTGTATGCATACAAACTTTTAATATGATGTTAGGCTACAGTAAAAAATAAATGTAACAATCAATTTCTACAAGTGTAAAAACACCAATACATTGATATTTCCTACATGTTCTCTTTATGACAAAGGCTGATCTATACTAATAGTATAAAGAGGAAAGATTTGATTTTTTGTTTGTTTGTTTGTTTGTTTGTTTGTTTGAAATGAATAGGCTCCAAAACGGCTGGGCCGATTTTGATGAATTTTTCAGGGAATCTTGAGAATATTCTGGCGGGTGACATAAGCTATATGAAATTTTGATTGAACAAAGAGGCGTGGCACCGCCCATATAACCCATAATTTGGGAATTTGATGACCTACGTCGATGATATTTGGTACATAGGGTATTGGCATAATTTGGAATACGTAGCAGGAGAAAAGTGAATGGGACCACGCCGCTTTTTAGGAAAACCAAACCCGTGGAACGCTCTTTCTGAAATTTTCACAGCATGTTACTGTGACTCTGGAAGGAATAATAGTCTATATGAAGTTTTGATTGCACATAGAGGCGTGGCACCGCCCATATAACCCAAAAATTTAAATCGCCATATTTTGGGAATTTTTTGACCTACGTCGACGATATTTGGTACATATGGTATTGGCATAATTTTAAATACGTAAGAGGAGTAAGGAAAAAAGTAGGTGGTACCACGCCCCTTTTTAGAAAAATAAAAATCGTAATATAGTCTTAATTACTGGACCGATCGTCATTAAATTTTCACAATAGGAATTTTATTTTATAACGAGGGGTTAGCGAAGCGCACCGGGTATATCTAGTAATTAATAAAATAAATAAACAATCGATTAATTACTTTTTACACGCTTACAAAGTTTTTCATGCTATATTGGTACCTCACAGTAAGATATTTACTGTCTTATTCATTATAAATATTTTGGTTTTCAAAGGCTTATACACATAATTTTTAGATAGAAATTATGTTTTAAAAGCCTTTTATAACTCAAAATTATTTTTAATGAATAATGGTGGTAATGAACATTTTCAATGCAAAATGTGATTGAAACAATGTAGTTGTTCATTGAGTCAAAGTAAAGGTTCATTAAATTCAATGTAAAAGTTCATTAAAACAATTTATAATATAAGTAAATGGTTCACTAAATTCTATGTAAAAGTTCATTGAAATAATGTATCAGTTCATTGGATCAAGAACCAAGTTCATTGACATCAATGAATCAATTCAATAAATATTTATCACGAACTCAACCTACAAGTTCATTAAGACAATGAACGGTTTCATTGGGCCAATGAACTTGTACATTGATTTTTAAGCCCGTATATTTTTTAATGAACGATAAATCACCTGTGTCTTAGGTCAAAATTAAGGAAAAAATTAATTGTGACAATGAACTTTTTCTTTGATTTTATGTACCTTTTTGGTTCACTGTATAAATGGTTGAACAGATTGACAGAAGTGGATTAATTCAATATTTTTAATCCTCAATTTATCTAGTTTAATTTAAATGTCTTATGATTGTGCTAATCTATGTGCTGCAAGTCATTAATAAATATGTAGAAATGCAGCATTTGGATTCGCTAACCCATAATAATCAAATTAAATCGAATAAAATTTTATATCCTATACAATTGTTTTCAGATAAAGATTTTGCCATAAGGTTACCTTTTGTGCAACGTTTTTTTTTTTTTTAATTTACATTTTAAAAAATATCCTTGCATATTCAATATTATTCCAATACACTTTGTATTAATTCAAAAAATCCTTTAAAAAGTTCGTGAAAAGTTTGAAAAATATATACATAAGTTCTTGTGCCGATGTCGGAATAAATTTTTAAGCGTAGCATTTAAATGTTTTTATTTAGAAACTTTTATTGTTTGATAATGTGACATGAATTTGCATATTTATTATTATTTTTTTTTTCGAGGAATTCGCTTTTAATTTCAGTTGTTAAAGGGAAAACATTTACACATTAATATTATTTTTTTCGCATGTTATGCTGTATTTAATTTTGTTTTTCTCAATGTGTTGATAATGTTACATTAAACTTCTCCCACATATATTATGCATACATTCAAACATTCATAAAACAATACATATACGCCTCCATCCCACATCGTGTTCACCAATACTCGTACATTTTTACGTCAATAAACACATAAATATATACATATTCCCAGCGGGAAAACTCAGAAGACCTTCTAACATCAGGCCTTATTAAACGCCTTCTTAGGATTGTTTTTGAACCAATTTCCTTTTTTGTTTTTAACTGCTAAAGAAGGCTTCATAGAAGCCCTCGACTCTCCCTATTAATAATAATAAGACACATTCCAAATTAGCTTTTCTGAGAAGGGAGAATAGAGGAAGAGAGAGTTATATTTTTTTGTGTTATACTTATTCCAAAGTAAAAGAAAGGATTCAGAATGACGTTATAAAAATAAAATTACAAACATACATAAATATATATGGACATACATATATACATTAAAAACATCCAAATACAGAACATAGAAATGGCAAGAGATCATAAATCATTTTAGTTGAGTTTCGGAAGTCAAAAAGAGTATTGGTTTTTTAAGAGCAAGTGCTAAAAAGTGAAAAAGTTAGAAAAATTAATAAAAGAAGTTTAAAGTGTTTAATTAAATTAGATAAAGACAAATGTTTGAAAATATGGAAGAAGAAAAACTGTTTGATAAGAATATTGTGTTATATATTTTGTTCAAAAATACTGTTTTTTAATATTAATATGAATAAGTACACATATGGACATTTATATATAGCACGAACGTATATATGTACTTATGTAAATAATTTAAACAAATAAATAAAAAACTTTTAAATATTAAAACACTAAAATGTTATTACTTTTATTAGCAGGGAGTTATTTTCAGGCCTTTCTGCATACCTTCAGCTAAAAGCTTTTTAGAATTTCTTCCCATAAGCCAATTCATTTGGGCTGCTTTAAATTTCATTTGTGTCAACTTTGCGTCTATATACGATTCCCATGTTAAACGACGATCAAGATGAACGCCTAGATATTTTACTACAGTGTGTTGCGGTATAGTCTCGGTGTTGATTTGTATAGGCGGGCATGTTTCCCTGCGTAAGGTAAAAGTAACGTGTACACATTTCTGCTCATTCACTTTTATCCGCCATTGTTTTAGCCATGTTTCCAATTTTGAGATGTACCCTTGTAAATTCCGGGAAGCTTCTACAGGATTTTCATGAACGCTTAGAAAAGCCGTATCATCAGCAAATGTTGACGTGTGAATGATACTGATTAACGGTAAGTCAGAGGCATATATTAAATAAAGTAAAGGACCGAAGATACTGCCTTGAGGTACTCCGGCTTCAATCGACTGCGGGGGGCTTGAAAAATTGCCTTCCTTAACTACAAATTTTCGTTCCTCTAGATAGTTTTTTAAGAGCCTGACGATATTTGCGTGTAGATTTTATGTTAATTTGTGGACAAGACCTTCGTGCCATACTTTATCAAAGGCCTGTGCGACAGCAATAAAAAGCGCTGAACAATATTTATTTTTTCAAAAGTTTCTCTTATAACATTCACAAGTCTGTGAGTTTGTTCAATAGTGCTATGTTGTCTGCGAAAATCGAATTGATGATCTGGAATGCATGCACTGCTAGTTACTATAGGAGTCAGCTTGCTCATGTACAGTTTTTCAAAAAGTTTCGACATATTGGACAATAAACTAATAGGCCGATAGGATTCAACCTTTGTATGATCCTTACCGGGCTTTGGTATCATAGTAATCATCGAAACCTTTCATTCTGCCGGATAGTATTGCAGTCGTAAAAAACTATTAAAGATGAATAGTATTACTCGTTTTGCAATGAAAGGCAATTCTTGCAGCATTTTGTTACTTATTTCATCAATACCTGGGGCTTTTTTTGAGTTTAGACTTGTAATAGCCTTTTCAATCTCCTCAATATTTAATCTTAGCGGAATTTCTGGTAAAGCGACGACTGGTGGCAGTTCAATAATATCAGCAGAAATATTTAGAGTAAATACTTTTTCTAAGTGTTTAACAAAAAGAGCACCTTTTTCAGCATCAGTTCTTGCCAAGTCACCATTTGAAGCTCGTAATGGAGGTTTACATATCACCGGCCTTTTAAGTCCTCTGGCTGCACGCCACTGCGAATAATCTGTTGATGGTGTTGCATCGAGTTCTTGCAGAAATTTTTGCAGCGAAGCTGTTTTTTGTGTTTGCAAAACTTTTCTAAGCTGTTTGGTATACTACTATTGACGCCTTTTGGCCAGGCGCTTCCACCTCAGTGTTTTTTTTTTTTTTGCTTAAACACTCTTCTCACGGAGACTTGGCTGTCCGTCAGGTTCCGTTTTGTGCTAATTTTAAAGCACTTTGTAATCCAGGACTGGCAGGATCGCCATGTAATATGATTAAAACAATTTAGTTATTCTTAGTGTTTGGGTAGTATTTTTATTGTACTTGGAAGTATTTAAATTGCCGGCGCTAATAAACGCCACTGGCAAATAAAAGTAAAAGGCAGATGCGTCGAGCTCTCCGTTTTTCAGTCAATAGCCTTTCTATATCTGCACAAAAAATATTGTTAAATCTCGCTTGTTGATTGAATTGAAGAAGCATTAAGAGCAGCTTGTTTAGCATTTGCTTCAAACAACCTAATAGAATTTTCTATGTCAGTAGGTGTTCTCAATGGCATATTTTCCGTGCAATGAGCACTCAAATATTTTTTGTATTTCAGCCAGTTAATACGTGCAGATGTCAGCGGTAAATCACATGTTGGTCTTGCGGTTGTGTGAGAGTAAATAGTGATAATAGTAGGCGAGTGATCTGAAGACAAATCCAAAGATGCTTCTACTTCCATCATTTGGCTGGGCACACCTTTCGAGATTCCAAAGTCGATAACATCAGGAATTTTTGGTCGATCCGTTGGCCAATATGTTGGCTGACCACTTGAAACTACATTCAAACCCATTTTTGAAATTCTGTCGTACAAAACACGACCCTTACTACTGATTAAACATAAACCCCAAAAAGTGTGTTTAGCATTGTAGTCGCCAGCTGCTAGAAAACGGGACCCCAGTGTTGTTTAAAATGCGGTATATTGACTCTCTGAAATTGAAAACCTGGGAGGAGAATAAACAGATGATGTCACAAGCTTTTGATAAAAATTTTCAATACAGATATTTGTTGCTTGAAGATATTCTTCACGAAGGTCATTTAGCAGGTAGAGTTTTATTCGAGTTTTTATTAGGATTCCAGAGCCACCACAAGCTCTACCTCGAGGATCCTTAGTATTGTAGAAATTATATCCACTAATTTTAAAATACCTTCGAGACGTCAAATGAGTTTCTGAGATAAGCATAACAGCGATTTGTTTATCCAGAAGAAAATATTCTATTTCATTTTTATGTTGGCAGATGCCGTTTGCGTTCCAAAAACATATTCTTAAGTTCATGGATTTTTCAATACAGCCTGCAACAAGGTAGACTGCAGTTTCAACATTTCCTGCATCATACAGGACATGTTGAGAGTAAATGTATTTACTGTTTCTATTAGGGTCTCTATCGAGGTTTCAATACGACTAAAATTATACCCTGATTCTTCGTTAGCTGGTACAGTTTTTTGTGCCGGAGTCTGGTTACTCCTTAAAATATTAGCGTATAAAGATTGACTATTAGGTTTTTGTTGAGTAAGAGTCGTGTTAGACTTTAAAACATTTGAGTATTGATTATGGCTAGACGACGGTTGAGGTAACTGAGGGTACTTTAAAGGGGTGTTGGGCTGATCGGGAGTAGCATTTGTTTTTCTGTTCGACGAATTTTTAAAAAAAGAGTAAAGAGGGCAGCCTCGGTAGTTATCAGTGTGGTTTCCGCCGCAATTGCCACATTTTTTTTGCCTTGGGATCACCTTTCAATTTGCTGCAGTTAGCGAAACTGTGTAACTCACCACATACAACGCAAACGGTAGGCAACTTGCAATAAGTTTTGGTATGGCCAAATTCTTGACAGTTCATGCATTGGATAGGTCCATTTTTTTATGTGGCATCTCAACTGTAACTCTTCTGTGTAACAAGTACTTCAGATTATATATTGGGTGCGATTCATTTTTTTTTATTTTCAAGTCACCTGGCTGTAGCTCGACTCTAAAAATAGGTTGGGGGATTTTTTCCCTATTTTTGATGTTAGAAACATTTTTAACTTTGAAGCCATTATTTTCAAGGCCAGACTTAACCTCTTCTGGATCCACACTATTACGGCGGTTAGACCTTTAGCACTCTTTAATTGGTACGTATAAAAATTTTTGTATTTTGACTCAAGGTCAGAAACTATTTTTCGGTAATAACGCTTAATTGGAGTTACATAGAAGAAGAAATTCTATATTAAGTCTTGACTGTAAACTTTTGTTATACAACGCGATCCTGAAACCAATATGGTCCTATGGAATCCAGTTATGGGGTACTGCCTCAGCATCAAGTGTAGAAAAAATTCAAAGGCGAAATCAGCGAATTCACAAAGATCTTGATGTTCCGTTGGTGAAGACAGTATTTTCAAAACACGCAAAAAAATATATTGAAAAACTAGTATTGCACCCAAATCCACTTGCGCGCAACATTCTAAATTATAGAGGCCACACCCGGTTGAGGAGGAGGGATACTCTTTCTCTGCCGTACACGAGAGATGTAAAACATCAAAAATCAACAGTTGGAATTAAAAATTTTGTTTAGCACTGGCTAAACATATATTAAAGTATTTTTAGATTTACGATTTGAAAAACTTATTGATGTTTCAATTTATAATTGAAGATTCAATGAATAATAAAACTACCACAAAAAAAAAAAGCCTTTATTACGAGCCCTTTCAGATGGCCTTTGTAGGAAGGCCTTTTGACTGCCATGCTCTGAAAGGCCTCCTGAAAGCCATTAATTTTAAGGCCTTTTAGAATCACTCTCGAAATAAAGGATTGCGGAAGGGCTTCCCCGCAATGACATCGTGTGTAAAAAATATATGAGTATGGGATGGAGCGCGAAGGCCTTCCGCATCCAAAAGAAGGGGTGCAGAGGCCTTCTAGAAGGCCTTCATAGTCCTTCTTTTTCCCGCTGGGTTGTACATATATGTATGTTTTTAAAAGTTTGTATTTGCATCTTGCACTTTTAAATACACAACCAAATGCATGAATTTGTGTAAATCCATGCCAAAATAGAGTTTTATCCCTTTACTACAAATTTAAAAAATATTAAAGTTTGTCTTTGCATTGGCTACTACGTTCTACTGGAAAACATAAAATATTAAGCCATTAATTGAAAGGCAAAATCAATAGAAGCAAAAGAAAGAGCTTCAAAAAAAAAATTATATTTTATTACCTCAAGTGTTCATAAAAAAGTTTTGCTGAAGTCATTTATTTTCTTGTTCATTAACAATATAAAGATTGAAATCAATGTTACTTATGATGTGTTAATTTAAAATCGAACCCTTTTTGGCCATTTATGTTCTGATTGATTATTGATCTAATTTTGAGGATACGAACAATGTCCTTTTTAATACCTAAAAAAAGAGCTCAAAGTATTATTTACAGGGTATGCTTAGATTCAGCAAAACCGAATTTTATATTTTCTTTCATATTTTTTTTTTGTTGCTGTTGTTCTTGTTGTTTTCTTTTTCTTTTCATTTCACTTTATGTGTATGTATTTTATTCAACAAGAGGGAAAAATATTTTAATGCTGTCAGTTTAAGCGAAAACGAAAATTTATTACAAGAGTAAATGTATGTATTTATGTATGTTTTCAGTTCAAGAAAGAAAAGGGATTTGTAATGTTTTTGGCTCTTTTATATGTATGTACATTTATATATTTTATTTTTTTATTTTTTATATTTTTGGTTAAACCTCTTTACAAATAAAGGTTTAAGCTACAACTATTACTATGACTGTACAACAATGAAATCTTTTGTAAGAAAATTTCAGTAGAATGATATGTAACAGACAAACCAACAAACTTCTGAATCTGCATATTCCAACTTACTTACATACAAACGTACTTGTAAATAAAAAAAAGGTGGCAAAATGGCTCAGTGTGTATTAAAAAAAATCGAAGTTTGTTTTTTACTTCCTAACAAATTATATACAGAAGAGAGAGATGTCTTCTGTTTATTTTCGTAAAAATCTATCATGTTTCACACTTTTTACACAAATATTGAGACCAACAAAGTGAAATAAATATATACACCCCAATTCTAAATGACAATTCCCTAGGAATTTTTTCCCTATTCCCTTATTTTTAACAAAATTTCGTGGGAAAAATGTTCCCTTTTTTCTCTTCCCTTATTCTAAATGAACTTCGAATTGGGAAACTCTTCCCTGGGAATAAAAGTAGGTATTCCAAATGTTGGAAATTTTTTCCCCAAATATTTTGAAGGGAATTAATGCAAAATTTTAAATTCCAAATATTTACACTAAAAAATTCAAGAGGAATAGTGAAAAAAATGTAAGTATTAACTGCCTGTTCGCCGATATCGAAGAAGTTCTTTCTTTCGAGCAATTACATTTGAAACAAAAACAAATTGTTTAAATATTTTTTTTAATACGATTAAAATAATAATTTTTCAGGTTGAAAAACAGAAACTCAAACACAAACAGACAGCAAATGAAAATTATGTTAAGTACTAAGAATACAAAAATATTTTTCAGGTTTGGTGCGATCAGAAAAAGTATGTACGGCACAAAGCAGCGCAAAATTTAAAATCTTCTAAAGCCACCGGCGGGGGTCCAAATATGGAGCAAAAGTTGTCAACATTCGAAGAGGCAATATATAATTTGATAGGCATGAAGGAGTCAGTGGAAGGTGTGGCTTCTACATTTGGATTAGGGCCATCAACCCGCAAAAAGCCAACTCCAAAAAGCGTTCCACAACTACGATGTTGTTTTTGACAGTGACAAAGATACGCCAAAAAAGCGATTCAAACCAGATGCGCAGAAGGAAGTATCTGCATAAACCCGTCTGTTCTAGTGAAATTTTTGTTGAGAAGATCAGTATTCAGAAGAAGATGCTGGAAGAGATGAAGCAACAGCAGAAAAATACAAAAAAGGTATACCGTTCGATTGAGCGCCTGTATGATTTAAAGAAAGCAGAATTAGAAGAGCAAAAGCGATATAATGTGTTGATGGAAATATTACGTTTCAGAGAAGTCGAGGACAAAATTGAAAAAAAAACCGCCGTCTGTTGGAGCTTGAGGGTATCAAACATAATAATTAAAAATATTGTAAATATTATACTATTGTACCTGATTTGATTTATTTCTAATTTTTGTAAAACATAAAAAACAATATTGAATTTAAATTAGAAACACTTTTCCAAAATTTATGTTTTACAAAAACAATCCATGTCTTCATGTATATACATTTGTGATATATTTTTAATTTAAAAACAAGACATTTTTATTGTTTTTGAAGTATTTATTTAATTTTGCAATAATAAAGACTGAAAACATAAATAAATTTATACAAATATTTATTTATTTATTAAAAAATTTAGTCAATGGATGTAATCCTTACAGACTAATAACAAGATACTTAAGATTATATTCAGATCAAACAAAATTACAAAACATTACAATTTAAGAGTTAAGAAAAATAATGATTTTACGTTTTACAATATTAGAATGTAAAGATAGATAGACAAATTCAGACACGTAATTAAATTGAAATTAAGAGCATATATCACCATTGAAAAGGTTTATCATACGAGACAGATTTAACATTTATAAAAAAGAAGTTTGTACATTTATAAAAAAGCAGTTTGTTATAAACTATTTCCAATATTATTTCTAATGTTTTGTGCAATGGACAAATATGGATATCACGTCATCTTGAACATTTGAATATTCAATATTTTCAGTATCGCTTACTTATGTATTGCATTTAAAATGAATGCAGATATTATGCAATGCGCAGCAAACATTTGTTATTTTGGCTGCCTTTTCTGGAGCGTATTGCAGCTCTCTAGCAAGAATACATCTCCACCTATTTTTTAAGACAAAATTAGTGCGTCCAATTACGTTTCGACACTTGGAATGAACTTCATTAAATTTTATTTCCACAGACCCATCCCGAGGACATCGATGAAGGGTCAAAAGCCATGGTTCCAAGGCATATCCTGCGTCTCCTATGTCATTACAAACTTACCAAGAAGGCAGTAATTTCTCCCGACTCTAAGGTATTCTTGCTCAAGATGAGCTCGCAACTCGCTGGAATTCCAAATGAAAGAGTCATGACACTCACCGGGATGACAGGCATGAACATATAGAATCCTCAGCTCATTATCACAAACCTTTAAAAATTATTGTTCCTTAAGTATAAATTATTAGTCTTTGAAATAACACATTCAAGTTACCAACATCACGTTTAAACTGTAGAAACCCTTTCTGTTGTAATATAAATGCTTGTTATTAGACGGAGCAATTATTCGTGTGTTCCGTCAACACATCCTATTACTCTGGGGATGCCATGCTTAACATAGAAAGATAACGCAATTTTTTTTTTCTTCGTCTGTTCGGCAGAAAGAAATCCATCTTGGACATAAATGTTCCTCAAAAACGTTGATCACTTCTGCTAGAGCTTTGCTAAGACTACTCTGGGCCACAGATACATATATCCGAATCCTTTCCTATGCCTGTTTGATACCCACCTTCGGCGAAGAATCGTAAAGCTGCGTTCAATTTTATTATGGGGAAAACTCCAAGCGACATCAGCTTTGGCCGTGTGTTGGTCGTTAGCACTTCTAACAGGTACTTGAATGCCGGTTTATTTACTCGATAATATTTTTCAAACCTTTTATAGAAACATGTTAATAAATAATTATATAAACATAAACAAATGTTTTCAAATACTTACAAAGTTTGTGGCAACTCGAGTGGATTGCGGGCATCCCGTAGATATCTTCTTTAAATTTTTTCTTTTTGTTGGTTTTCAGCGTCTTCCATTTCACCTACATTAACAATAAACGCAGCACTAAACATTTCGTTCCTTTTTTTATTTTTGTTTTATTATTATATAGATTTTGGGCTTGTTTTTTATAAAACTTAATTGCAAAATTTTTAAAAAAAAACCAAACAGCTGAATTAAAACAGCTGATTTCGATTTTTCGAATTATCTTTCCCTTATTATTCCCTTCCCAAACTGTTTAGAATAGGGGAATTGTATTCTTGGGAAAAATTAATTATTTAGAATTGGGGTGATAAACATCAACTTTTTTATAGCACGCAATAGGAAAACTAAATCGATAAATATATCAAGTACGGGTATAAGCTTTTACTATTTTTATCACACGTGTTTTCGTGTTTGGAGGTACCGATTCCTTTATTCAGGGTTTAAAAATAGTTGAATTTTCCACCGCTTAATATCTTACGAATTGTCTTCTTTATTTAATAAACATTTAATTTATAATAGTTATTAGAATTAAAAACAAATAAAATTAGTATTCGCTAAGATAAACATTACGATTATGACGTCAAATTCTAAAATTGCAAAAAAGTGAGATTAAGTTATGTGCATTAAAGCCATTTACACTAAACATCAAAAGTTAACGTAATTAACGTATTGCGCGACATTTACGGATAACTAAAATCTAAAATATTTACGTTCTTGGGTTTCCGAAAAAAATTATTCAAAATTGGCTTACTAATTTATATTTCAATAAAAAGAATAGGCTGGGAAAGACTTTAAACAAAAAATCAAACAACAAAATTGAAGTTAAAAGAGAAAATACTTATCTCTTACTTTTATTTCACACTTCGGCGGTGTGTTTTAATATACTCATACAGCCCTCAGCAACCTCAATGCGCAATATAAAAAAAAATTTTGTATTATTAATTTTTTTGTCGTTCTTCACTGTATACACGAAGGAGCAAAGCAACAACACTTTCGTATGCTTTGCTGGTAAACTTTGACGACAGTGATCATCAATGTACATTTTGTTTTTGTTTAACGGATGATATGAAATAAATATATGAAATATATTTTTTGTGTTTTCTTTGCATGTATTTGTTTTTACAACAAAAATTTTTGAATAAAAATTAGTTTTTCTTTAAATGTATTGGTGTTTGCTCTTCCATAAGGAACTTGTGGGCACCGCGGATCTGAATGAAATTTTATCTTCCATTCGTTGTTTACTTTATTATTCGTGTCAACTAAATGTAAACAGCCGACCAACATCAACGAGCTTAAAAATAAGTTGAGCGATCTATCTGCCTTCTTTTTGTGCAGCCTCGGAAGCGCTTCAAAACAGCGCATCTCGAAAGTATTAAATTTTGTTACTGTTTCCAGATATATAATAATTTTTTGCTGGGGGATTCATTATTGAATTTTAATACATATGTTCCATTTATTGTCTGATTATTTATTGTTCCAATGTGTGATAAAATAGTTTTTATTTATTTTATTTTTGTCTTAGAGCTTGTGTAGTTGGAGCTCCTAAGACAGTTGATTTATTAATTGAATTATAAACTAAATGACATTGGCTTATATACTAATTATGAGAATAATTCTTAGGGGTACCTTAACATAAGAGTAAAAGAATAGAAATATATATTATTGTTGAGTAAGCATATTTAGCTTCCAACTATTTATGTATGGCATGTGTTCAACAGTTTTAAAGTTAAACGAGTGCATACTTAAAAGCAACAGATACTTTGTTTTGCTTATATTTACAATTAAACAAATGCAGTAAATAAATGTTATTCATTTAAGTGCATTGTGCAGCTGCACTTGATTAAACGTACAAGTGTCAAATTACCGACACACACAAAATATCTTGCTTGCAGTTTGTCAATGCTTGCATGTTGCGGTACTATTGAATCGCAATGCATACTACACGCTGTTGGCCACATGCTACACCTCCACCTTTTACAAGAATGTTCATATAACGTTAGTTTTGTGGACATTCTTTTACAATTAGTTTTTAATTAGTCTAAGTATAAGTGTAATATAATATTTATTTTGTTTTTAAAGAAAAGAAAAAAAAAATTATAGTATTTAGATCAGGGATCCCCACACATATACATTCACATTTATGTTTGTGCTGGTTGTTTGATTTTGAGCGTAATTTATTTTTCTCTCATTGCATTAGGGTTGCCAGGACATATTTGGTTCTTTTTTTTTTTTTTTTTTTTTAATTAGGACCAGCACTCAGGGGATGGCCCCTACTTATGCAGTGCATTGTGTCGGAACTCAGAGAGAGGGATAGAGTAGAGAAGATAGATGTTGAAAATTTAGAAGGCTTAACTCTGTTACAACTCTGCTCTGCGCGTTATGTTAATTTTTATAGCAGTGTTGATGCGTCTCCGGTGTTAGGTAGATGCATTAACTTTGTTAAGCTGTATTGGCAGGCATTTTATTAATTGTTTTACTTCGCCGATGTTTCTGCTAACCGACGAAGGAGGGCGATGTTGTGTACAATCGCTGTCAGAACATGTTTTAGTGACCAGTGCTATGCCTTCATCACTTAAATAGTCCGACAACAATTAATACAACTCCACACTAACGTACATTACAGAAATTAATGATGTTGATTGACTTGCTCTGGCCAGGGTTTGAACCCAGGCCCCACGTCATTGTTTGCTTAGTAGTCAACGCGCTAACCACTTCAGCCAACACCACCCACAAATTAAAAAAAAATTAACACAAATCGCCACATGTGATATAAATATATTAAAAATACCATTTAATTTGTTATTTTATTTTGTACTCAAATAAAGACTTAATGTCAAATAAACTTTTAATAAAAGCTTGGAAGGTAAAAAATTTTTTTTTTTTATTTTGAAAATAAACAATATAAAATTAATTTTAAATTCTGTGTGCCGTATTCAGCATTTATTTCATCAAGAAAGTTTTTTAATTTTCGATTGGTCAGAATTATGGCCCCCACGTATCTTATTAATTACTTTTATGGCAACTTGCATAGTATTCAATAAATTCAAGTTTTTTGTAAATAACGCCTGTTGATGTATTATGCAATGAAATACATACATATAAGTTAAAATAGTTTTTTAACAAAAACCCCACGAAACCATCTTTTTTGCCCACCATCACATTGGCACCGTCAGTGCATACCGAACAAAACTTATTTTTGTCCGCATAAGAAGAAATCTCTCCATCAACGACATCAAAAATAGTGCTACCCTTAACATTTCCATGCAAAGCAACCATTAGGAATTATATAAAATCTAAATTCAACCCTGGAAAAAGAAACAAGCGACTACACAACTTACTCGCATGAATGATCCAACAAGACTAAATTATTTTATTAAATAAAAATACAAATTATCTTCTCATGCTCTCTTTATTAGTAAGAGAGCATTCGCACATGTGCGGTGTTTTGCAGATCTCTGATTTAGATGTACTTATA
Source organism: Lypha dubia (assembly GCA_947311025.1). Classification (NCBI taxonomy): domain Eukaryota; kingdom Metazoa; phylum Arthropoda; class Insecta; order Diptera; family Tachinidae; genus Lypha; species Lypha dubia. Next base: position 49,675,651 of record OX371262.1, read on the forward strand.
TTCTAATTTTATAGTAGTCGTATGGCCATACAATAATATTAAATGTTAGTTATTATTATATATCTTAAGTCTATTTTTATGAACTACTTGTTGTTTATTAGTTTTCTTATCAACTATGGTAACATTATTTCTTAAATCTATTTTCTTAATTTTATACGGACCTTTATATTGATTTTCCAATTTATGCCCTGAATTACTCCTAAGTAAAACTAAATCTCCTATTTTAAAATTATGTTCTAAAATATTCTTATCGTAATTTAATTTTTGTTTTATTTTATTTCTATCTAAAAATATCTGCGCGCGTTTATGAGCTAGTTCTAACCTATATTTTGCCTCTTTGGCATAGTTATCCACATTATATAGTGGCGTCACACTATCTATTTTAGCAAATTGCCTAAAATTGTTTGGTAATTTTGAAAATACTAACTCATAAATACAGTAGTTATGCACCGTTGACGAAGTTGTATTAAAACAGTATGTGAAATACTTTAACCATTCGTCCCAGTCAGTTTTGTCCACAGATATGTATATAAGAACGAACATATTCGTTAAAAGTTCTATGACTTCTTTCTATTGTTCCTAGTGTTTGATAGTGATGTGCCGTGGAAGTTATATTTTCAATTTTTAGTAGTGTGCATAGTTCCGTCAGTATAGAATTTTTGTACTCTGTTCCCATGTCCGAAATGAACGTTTTCATTGGACCATAGGTTAATACAAAATTTTCAAATATCGCTTTTGCGATTGTTCTTGCAGATTTATCTGGTGTTGGTATTGTCACCAAATATTTAGTAAGATCACATATTAAAGTAATTGCATACTCATTTCCATTAATCGATTTTGGAAATGGCCCTATTGTGTCTACATACACCGTGTCGAATGCTTTTTCTGGTGTTTCTGTTATAGTCATAGGACTTTTGTTATGGTTTACTGTTTTTGATTTTTGGCATTTTTGACATGACTTAACATATTTCGTTATGTCTTTTATCATATTTTTCCAATAGTAATACCTCTTTATTTTTTCTATTGTTCTATATATTCCACAATGTCCTCCCTCTATCGGATCATCATGGTATTTCAGCATTATATCAAGAATTGCCTTAGCATTCTTATCATTTATATTGGTCACCTCATTAAGTAGCGCTACTTTTAATTTATTTAAATATTTATTGCCCATATTTTTAAATTCATTTATGGAGATAAATTCGAAAATTTTCTCACTGGGTGCCATTTGTAGTGTCTCTACACTAAGTTTACCGGCCACTTTCTCAAGCCTTGGGAAAAATTGTCCTAGGTCAATATTCCCATTAGTAAACAAATTATTTATATTTATATATGTAATAACAGATTTTCCTCGTTTGATGTAACATTTTACAGGAGTAATCTTTAATTTATAATATTTTCTGACGTCATATTGGGCTTTTTTTTCATTATTTTAAATTTGATGCTGAATATTTTCGATATTACTTTGTTGTTTATATGCCATAGATTTTGTTGCGATTTTTAATACTGTAATAATTTTTTTATACCCTTCACCAAAAATGGTAAGGGTATTTATAGGTTTGTCATTACGTGTGTAATTTCCACAATATTTATATGAGGTCCGTATAGTATATATATTCTGGATCCTTATAGATAAAAAAGTTAACTGTCTGTCCGTCTGTCGGCCGGTCCTACTGTCCGTCTGTCTGTACGTGAAATCCATTTTCTGAAGACACTAGAAGAGCTAGAGAATTGTTTCTTAAAGTAAAATGTAGGGATTTTTCTAAGGATGCTTCGTATTGAAAATCAGCAAAAATAAAAATATCGATTCTGAAATGGATATATATATACAAATAAATGAAGATATATATTCATTGCAGAAATAAATTTATAAATACACTAGGTGCCTCAGTAGTATTGAATACGGGGTTAAGCGCATTGAATATGTGTCAGAGACAATAATTCAACACACGACCCATCGTGCTACTGAGGCTTGGTAGTGTTGAATGTATATTACCTTAATAATAACTCAACGTATTTTTTCGTACAACCCCCTTTTTGTCACACATCTAAGCATGTGTGTATAAAAATACAAGCCATTTGCTTTTGAAAGATCAGCAGACTCAAATCGTTATTTGCTTTTACATACCAACCAATATTCTACACACATAAAAAATTTCAATTTTTTTTTTCACCAAAGCACATTATAAACATAAATATGTATGTATGCACACAAACACTATACATACGTACCAGACAAGTAAACTCTGTGGAAAAAAATTTCGCACACTGATGATTACAAATATACTCTGATGTATTTATATGTATGTTAAAAATGCTTCTGTATTTATCTTTTAAAATGTTGTATATTTGTCAATTTGTTTTTCATTTTAAAAATTGAAATATATGTATGTACAATGAAGGCTTGAAACTATATTTGAAAATAATAAACAGGTTATTTTATACATATATATATACATATACATATACATATGTATATACATAATTGAAATGAGCCGTCGCTAAAAAGTATTTTGTCACCAGTAAAATAACTTTTCCTTTTATGAGGTGTTTTTTGATACATATGTATGTATGTACAGACATAAGTACTTATGTAATAGGTCAATAACGAAGAATAAATAACTTACATAATTACTATTTGAAATAGCCCTACGTTAGAACAATGAATATTGTTTTAGCCTTCTCGAAATCGATAAACTGATACGTTCTGTTAGGCTGATTGGATAATCTAAGTAAGTACATATGAATGTACCTAATATGTATAATAGCTACATACATATGTATGTACATATGTATGTGTTTTGAAAAACCCCCTAGTAATTTGAATTTTCATCTAAGCAAGTAGGTATGTACTAAGCTTTAAGCTAACTCAAAATAGTGTTGACTTTTCAAATATCAAATTATTACCTACAGTTAAAATAATAGGTAATTATGTGTGTAACAAATAACAATATACATACTTATGTATGTAGGTACCTACATAGCAATTACATATATCAATATGTATAACAATATCAACTTTAAATCCGTGCTGAAATGAAAGTAACAAGCCAACATATGTATGTACATATGTATGTATATAAAAATGTGCGTATAAATATAAAACAAAGTTACCCATCAAACCAAAAACTTCGATTTTGTAACGAATTCGAAAGTTTCGATTTGTAAAAAAATGTCTTAACAATGTCGTTTAGACTATTCTTAATGTTTTCGTAATCATTTTTAATTGACTAAACATCTGCACGTGATAAAACACTATTTATCTTGCAAATTTTATTAAATTTTTCTTGTTAGTTATATTTATCTTTGACGCCCTATGTTCTTCGTGAACATTCTATTTAAATATTTTATGCTACAATTTGTATTTATATTATATTTTATTTTTTTGTAAAACTCATGTGCACACAAATAGTGCATTTAATATTACATATGTACCTACAATAATAATTACCTGCGATACACATATATGTACATTTTTTTCTGTTACTTGCCTTTTTTTTGTTTAAGGTAAAAAAAAATTATTTTGAAAAACTTAAAGTGCACATATGCGATTTCTTTTAATTCATTAGTATGTAGTTCCAATTATGCGTGATTTCTGTAATTGAACAAATTGTTCAATTAAACGGGATTCTTGTAATTGAACGAATTGTTCAATTAAGCGGGTATCGGCTAATTGGTTCCCCGGTTAATTGAACAAAAAGTTGTGCAAATTTTGATGTGCAATTAACCGAAAAAGACTGTATTAACGAATTTTACCTGATTTTGCAATACTTACTTAATAATTAAATTTTTTAAAAAAATGTTTCTCTTCACAAACTCAATTTAAAACTTGTAAACATCAAATAGGTATAACTTCAGACATAATACAGAAATGTCTTACGGTAGAAAAAATAAATATTTTGTATTATTGCCCATGCGCCCAACCATACGTACAAATATATATTATATAATTATTTGTATGTATATATATATGTATGTAAGCCTGAATGTTTTCATAAAAAGGGCATACCCTGCAGTTTTAAAAGTAGAATTTTAATCGAAATCGTTAAGTATTTCCCTAACGAAAATCCGACTAAATACTACAGTGGCCACAAGTAATGCAAGAGTTCGCCTTTGAATCTCTCACACATATACATGTAAAAAAAGTGTTTTTAAAGGTAAAATGAGCAGAAGTCAACTAAAACGTTGCATAAACAAAGAAAAAGAACAATTAATTGAATATTTTATAACTATTGAAAAAGAAATTTGATGAATAAACAAATATCAAAAAAAAATTTAAATTTCTGTAGTATTTTCATTTATGAAATATCATTGTTGATCTAACTGGTACATTTTGACTAGAGAAATAGTTGGGAGTTGTTCACCAGTGATCTCATCGGTCTGATCGTGTCAAGTGATTACCGTCAATGTCATCCGTATGTTAAAATCGTCAGTCGAGTGCATTGCTAGTTGTTAGGCTGGTAGTTAGTGGAAATGGCTGGTAGCTCGCGAAATAGCTAGACATTCGCTAGCTACGCCGACTGCAGGGTATTTAAAATACTTGCAAACAATAATATTTATACACACAGAAGCAGAATTACATATACATATATGTATGTAAGTATTTGTGTTGAAAATGTTAATGTTTGTTGAATTTTAAAGTTCTAACTAAGCTTGATGTTGATCTGATACATACATATATTTGAGCTATCCATGAATAAATAATAAAAGCTGTCGATGGATGTTGAAAAAATTTCCATTATCTTTATTTTATGTATGTACCTACGTACTAGTAATGTTACGAATACTTGTATTTTTTCGACTATTTGCTTATTTTAATATACTTTTATTCGTATTCGACAAGTAAGTATTTTGTTACATACCTACCAGAAATTAAACATTTTTCCTTTTATGGGATGTTTGTTTCATATAAATTAGATTATTTCTAAACAAAATATGTTTCAATCAGCAGGTTTTCTTTTAAGCAAATGCAAGCAAGTGCTTTGAGATTGATCAAAAATAATAAATAACAATTTTTATTTTCAATTAAGCGATTTTTACATATAAACAGTGCGTTCTTATCCGAATTCGACTTTATACACATATATTTACCGTGTAGTACCTACACCATACCATAGCGTTTTAATTTACTTTAGCAAAAATAAAATTTCGGTTCTGAGTTTTGATTACATATATACAATTTTATAAACCTTTCAAAAATAAATTTAAAATAAATATTCATGTGCTCCAGTATTGAACTGAGGAGTCGCTCACTATAATTCTACCCACTAACCATTGTGCTACAGAGGCTTGTTATTAACTTAATTATAACTTTACGTATTTTTTTGTACAAACCCCTTTTTGTCACACATCTAAGCATGTGTGTATAAAAATACAAGGCATTTGCTTTTGAAAGATCAACACATTCAAATCATTATTTGCTTTTAACATACCAAGCAGTGCTGCCACGACCAAAAAAATATTACAACCAAATTTTTTGAAAAAGTTACCAAATGTGAAAAAATAACCAAATTTAAAATGCATATTTTATTAACAAAAAATATTTAAATTTATTTAAAGTAGCATTACATACAGTTTATTTGCATTTTATACATAGTTAAATAATAATTGCAAAACAAGAAAACGAAAAAAAAAAAATCATACTAATAGTAAATGAAAAGGAGAAACTTAAATTGAAATCAGTTTTTGTTTATTTGAGCCCTTATTCGTAAAAATAGTTTTTTTTATAAGAGTTAAACCTGCCAAATGTTTATACAAAATTCATTTGATTGAAAGTTTATAAATTAAAATTTTTTTTGAATAGGATCATTACAATAAACAAAATTTGTACTGCACATTTATAAAAAATAAGAAAGGAAAAAAAGAAAATTTTTTTTACATATTAATAAAATTCTTATTAATAAGTGAAAAACATAACAAGAAACTTAAATTTAAACAAACTTTTTAAAGTGTTTATTTATTTAAAATAAGCAATATTTGTACTTCAGAAAAATATGTAATTGTTTTACAAAATTTTTCTTTTAAATCAAAAAATCAATAGATTTACAATTCACAGTATTGAGATTAGAAATTATATACGAATTTTCAATTCATATCTTTGGCAGACCATAAATAATGGGCAACATTTTGATTTTTGCACAACTGTTTCGATTGGATAATATTGTTAATAGTTTTAAAATCAAGACTATTACGAAAATTGGCTTTGTTTAAATTAAGCTGTGAAAACATTCTTTCGGCTGCAGCAGAACTATGTGGCAATGATAATAAATTTTGTACGAAATAAAAAAGTTGTTCGAAAGTTTTTTCGTTCATCCCATTTTTGCTTTAAAAGTTGTCAGGTCTAGATAGATGTGAATCATTGCATATTTTTTGATAACACAGAGCAGATCATTTAGTAGTACGGAGAGGTGTTGACAGTGTTGGGACCCAATCGTACTATGAAAAGGTAATTAAAAATTTTAAAAATTGTTTCAAAGTTTAACAAGTTATATATATAGTTAAAAAATATTCAAACGAAAAACAGTAAGCAAAATGAAAAATATTCCAATCTCACATTGAAAAATAAAATTACCAATTTTGGTTAGAAATAACAAAAAACGGCAGCTCTGATACCAAGCACTTTTCTACACACATAAAAAATTTCAATTTCTTTTCACCAAAGCACGTTATAAACATAAATATGTATGTATGTACACACATCGTTTTTAGAACACTATACGTACCAGACAAGTAAACTCTGTGGAAAAAATGTCGCACACTGATGATCACAAATATACTCTAATGTATTTATATGTATGTATGTTAAAAATGCTTTTGTATTTATCTTTTAAATTGTTGTATATATGTCAATTTGTTTTTCATTTTAAAAATTGAAATAAGTATATGTATGTACAATGTAGGCTTGAAACTATATTTGAAAATAATAAACAGGTTATTTTATACATATATATATACATATATATATATATATATATATACATAATTGAAATGAGCCGTCGCTAAAAAGTATTTTGTCACCAGTAAAATAACTTTTCCTTTTATGAGGTGTTTTTTGATATGTATGTACATACATAAGTACCTACATATGTAATAGGTCAATAACGAAGAATAAATAACTTACATAATTACTATTTGAAATAGCCCTACGTTAGAACAATGAATATTGTTTTAGCCTTCTCGAAATCGATAAACTGATACGTTCTGTTAGGCTGATTGGATAATATAAGTACATACATAAGTATGTACATTTGTACCTAATATGTATAATAGCTACATATTTCTACATATTTCATTTACAAATATTTCTCGAATAATTTGCACAGAGTAGGTACATTTTCCAAAAAAAAAAATCATAAAAAAGTATTTATCTTTTCAATTAGTATTTTTTTATTGTTTATTGGGAGGAATAATCTATTCTATTCTGCCCATTGGAGAACTCTGTCACATAAGTATATAGCTCTGAAGAAAATATGAAAGTGTGTCCAAGTATGCAGTTTTAACTTACTTTTTATACCTATTGTTTGAAATATTATATTTATATAACAAAGGATATACAGGCTTATTATATTCTGCGAATCACATACATATATGTATATGCATTGGTGAAGGGTATATAAGATTCGGCACAGCCGAATATAGCACTCTTACTTGTTTATTTATGGTGACTTTCTATTTCTAATATTATTATTTGATTAACTACAGATTTTAGCATCAGGCTATTAATGCCTTCGCTGTATAATTGTGACTTATATCTTAATTTTGCCATATTTAATATATATAGGTCGTCTACACTAATACATTTTTATATTATGTCAAATTATTTTTATTATTATTTTCTAAAACTACTAGCAATATTTCGTCAATACATGTATTAAATTTTATCCAAATCATTTGCTCTACTAACATATTTCTTCCGTAGAGCTCTTTTATGCAACAGATATATCTTAAGCAGGGTCCGTAACTGTTATGACTTTTATCAAAAAAATCAAAAAATAAGAGTTATTTTTGATTTTTATATTTTTAGATAGAAAATAAGAGTTATTTTTGATATTTATTATTTTAAATGAAAAATAAAAGTTATTTTTGATTTTTATATTTTTATATCAATAATAAAAATCAATTAAAAATTCGTGACATAGGTAATATGTTTATTAATCTTTGTTACGTATTAAAGTAAAAATAAAGTACACAGTTATAATAACAATAATTAAAAGTTTTCTACGATGTTCATTTATGTATGATTTATTTCTTCAAATATTGAAAAATAACTCTTATTTCCGGTCCCTGATCTTAAGTGATATCAATAATAAAAATAAATTCAAAACTCTTATTTATTTGTTGATGCCGTATGTATTATAATATGCTGCTTCATTCAAATTTCTATATGAATATAATATATTATGTGACTTATCCATTATCAGCTATAAAAACATGAATGCATTGAAATAGCTTATAAGTCAAGTCAGTGTTAAGAGGTCGTTTTCAGGTGTTCAATTTTACCATCATAATTGATTTTAAATGTTCCTCAGATAAATTATATCTCAAATCTGAGTGCTGAAAATGACCTATTGATCTATTGACCTACGGTAGAAGTAATATCTGCGAAAATAATGAACATTAAATAAAGCAGTAAAACGGCGAATGCCTACTGCAATGAAATTGAAAGTTTAGCAAAATCATTAGAAAGTGCGTATATAATAGATGGATTACCATCAGAATTAGCAAGCAAATATTCAACACAAGTCGCTGTAAACGCACTGCAACATTGATAAAGTAAAGCTTATCATGGAGGCAGCCCGATTCAATAGCATGAATGGTGCTATAAGTAAATTTGTCAATAGCTGTACCGAAGCCACAGGCCAACAGAATGCCGTACTACATTATGGGCAAAAATATAGACCCAATAACAATTACCGTGGCAATAATACAAGTTTTCGTAGAAGAAATAATTTCCTATGTAACAATAATAGCAATAACAGCGATAATAACAGTAATGACAATTATAACAGAAACCGTCAAAGATATAACAATAACAACAATAATGACAATTACCGTCAAAGATACACCAATAACCGAAGGAACAACAACTACATAAGAGCAACAGAATCAAATCAAAATGATTCGGAGAACTCCGAATTTCCCCTAAGACCAATTCAGTAAATATCTATCATCTAAACCTCAACTTAAGTTTCGTTATTAATGTTCAACTAAATAATACCGACACTACAAGTTTTACTATCACTTGTGTTAATAAAAAAAACTAATGTTTCTTTTAATGGTTTTTTATTCGTAGCTAGTGCTACACTTTATTTTGACATGAGTTTCTTAACTAACTTAAAATTAACAATTTCATATTCTTATAATTACAAAAAATGCTTGTTATTGCTTATTGTGGCGATTCTACATTTTCACACACTTATAATTATGAAATGTGACGATTTCCAATTAATTTGGGTTTCACATGTTGTGCAATATCCGGTAATGAGTTAAAGTGACTTATTTAAATTAATACAAATAATGCAAACTAGACAATTCAGTGGTTTTGACTATTGCAACATAAATTAATTGGAATTCGTCGAAAAATAAGGTTCTTTAACAAAAATTTAGTTTGTATGTAAGAATGTTTTTACATTGTCTTTCAGATAATATAAAGAATGCAAACTTGCATTTTAATGCATGCCTAAGAAAGGTAAAAGGTAAAGTAGAAAGAAGAATAACTAAATGATGATTCTATGGGGTGTTATCGTAACTACTACACTCACACTTTTGGTAGACACTAATAAAATCTAAATTTTTCAGATTAAACAAAATAAATACTAATGACACAACAGTTTTTAGTGGCATAGGACAGGGCAATATAAAATCAATGGGAGTATATTTTTTGATCTAAAATTCGAAAAATTTTTAATACCACACAAATTTCAAATCATAGGAATGGATTTCATGAAAATGCATAATTGCATGTTGGATTTTAACAAAAACAATGATTGCCTTATCCTAAGACCATTGAATATACCACACACAATCAATATACCAATTACAAATAACAATAGCGAAATAACTTTACCACCAAGATGTGAAATAATACATCAAATAAAATTTAAAAATTCAAACAGTGAAATACTAATTCCTAATCAAGAAATTGAAAGAAAATAAAAACTATTTTATTACAATTTAATACAATTGTACCCGTTTTGAATTCTTCTACCGATGGTACATGGAAAGCATCGGAAATGTCGCAATGTGGACGAGATTCATTTAGAAAATGTGGGATACAGGTAGAGTTGACAATGTCTTTTAAATCATTTACTTTACAAATTGTTATAGTATTGATAATAGTACAATTTTACTTAATAGCTAACACTTTTTCTTTATATTTCATATATAGGATATTTGTATAATGGAGGAGGAGGAATCTGAAAGTGTATTTGTTTGTTAAATTTATCTTCTAATGTTATTCTTGAGTATGGTTTTGTTAGATTCAGTGGTTACGCATGTTCCCTTATCTTCTTTAACTATTTCTTTCTTATATCTTGGGGTTAACTAAGTTCCTAATCTTAATCTGTTTAACTTTGCAAAAACTGTTTCGTCTGGTTCGTAGGTTTTTCCTGTCTATGTTTGCTATGATATTGCATGTCAAATTCTTGTTTTTGTCTTAACTTTTCTATATTTACTATTCTACCATTTTCTAGCTGGGAAGGGTCTGTACTTATTCTTCTACCAAAAAATAGTTCGATTGGTTTCTTCCCTGTTGTGCTATGTATTGAGCAATTATATTTATATACTGAAATTTCAAATAGTTCTTTAAAGTTGTTATAAATATATTCTACCAGATATAGCCGGTGCGCTTCGCTACCCCCCTCGTTATAAAATAAAATTCCTATTGTGAAAATTTAATGAAGATCGGTACAGTAGTTAATAATATATTACGATTTTTTATTTTCCTAAAAAGGGGCGTCGTCCCGACCACTTTTTTGGTACATATTCCAAATTATGCCAATACCATATGTACCAAATATCATCGACGTAGGTCAAAAAATGCCCAAAATATGGCGATTTAAATTTTTGGGTTATATGGGCGGTGCCACGCCTCTTTGTCCAATCAAAACTTCATATAGCCTATTATTCCTTCCAGAGTCACAGTAACATGCTGTAAAAATTTCAGGAAGAAAAATAAATATATGTATATGTCATTGGTGGTGCAATATGAAAATTGGATTTTGCCACGCCTCTCCGCCCGCAGACCGAAAATCAAAAATCAGACTTCACAGTGTCACCCGCCTGAATATTCTGAAGATTCTGTGAAAATTTCATCAAAATCGGCCCAGCCGTTTTGGAGTCCATACGTTACTTACATATACATTCATTTTTATATAAATAGATTGAATAGAAAAAAGATAATAAGAGATAGAGAAGAAGAAAAAGAAAATAGAGAAAGAGAAGAAGAGGTAGAGAAGAAGAGAAAGAGAAGAAGAGATAGAGACTAAGAGAAAGAGAAGAAGAGATAGAGAAGAATAGAAAGTTTATAGTCTTATTTTACTTAACGCACCAACAATATATTTTTCGAACTTATATATATACGAATTCGTATAGATATCTATTAAAATCAGTATTGAACTTAATATATGAAAGCGCCATCTGGTGGTAACTTCCATTAATATGAATATCATATTCGTTGCCTCTGTGTAAAAATACATGGTCATAATGATTTTCATGATAATCGGTTGAACGGGGCAGAAGTTGATACTCTGCAGCGCCACCTGGTGGCGAGTGGCATAAATGAGCATATTATACAAACCTCCTCCGTGGAAAAATTCATATATATACCAATTTTCATAATAATCGGTCCGGTAATTTTTGAGTTCATCGATGACATACAGACAAACATTCATTTATATATATATATATAGATTTTTGTACATCGCATAATTTCAGATAACGTAGAGTGGCATCTCTCTACTTGTCCATTAACGCTGTTTGAATAAGGTGGAACTGTAAATATTTCTATATTTAGTTGGTTTTTTATCATGAAAGTAATGGTTGAAGAATTAAATGATTTTTCATTGTACATAACGATAGTTTTAGGTACACCGAATGCGAATATTAGTTCACGAAGTGGTTGTCTTATGTCCTCTATTGCCTTGGATTTTATCAGTTTTACTTGTGCATATTTGGAAAATGTATCAATTGCTGTTAATACCAAATTTTTTTTCGGTTTTATAAATATCTATGTGAATAATTTCGCCAGGATATTTTAGGATAGGGGTTCCCTTAAATACGGGTTTCATTGAATGTCTATCACATTTGTTTTCCTTACATGTAACGCATTGTTTTACTATTCTTTTAATTTTCCTTGACATAGCTGAAAAATAGTATTGATCTATTATTTGTTCTCTATTTTCTTTGCTGTTTCGGTGTGCTCTGTTGTGTGTGTCTATAATTATTTTTTTTTGCTCTTCTTCACTTCGTATATCTTCTACCTGGTGTCTAGTAAATCTGATACGATATTTATTAAAGTGCTGTTGATAGATTTCTTGTTTTTTTCCCATGTTTCCTTCCGTAGTTTTGATTGCATTGAAGATTGATGGGTAAAGATATTTCTTAAGTACGATTATAAGTTTGTTCTGTGTTAACTTTGGCTCAAATATATGGTGACGGTGGTAATGTGGAAAAATTATTTCGAATTTATATTGGGGTGTAGGATGTGTGTAGATATTTATTTGATTTTTAAAGCAGTTTATTGGTGTATCGACGCTTAATATGAGGTGCTGACAAGAACTGTCATCGCTATGTGTATTTAATGAGGGTATTTAATTGCGTCATGGCGGGAATTCTTGACAGTGCATCTGCCACTACATTTGCTTTCCCTGGTTTTGAGAAAAGTTCGTAGTTATATTCCTCTAGTATAGCCTTCCCACGCTTCATTTGGCTGTTGTTCTTATTGCTGAGGGCGTAGGTAAGTGGCTGGTGATCAGTGAATATTTTTATTTTCGCAGAACCGTATAAATAATTTCGAAGCGAGCTTAGGGCCCAGATTATCGGTAGCATTTCTTTCTCGTTTGCAGCGTAATGCTCTTCAGTTTTATTCAAAGTTGGGGTTATAAATGCAATTGGCTTATTATTTTGCGACAGAACTGCACCTAGGGCAAAATCAGAAGCATCTGTTGTGAGATCCAGGTCTTTACTATAATTTGGATAAGCTAGTACGATATCTTGAGAGACTAAAGTGTTTTTCAATTTTCCAAAAGCTTCAACAGCTTCATCGTGTAATGTTATATGTCTTTGAGCTGATTTATTTTTTGAAAGGCGGCCTTCTTCCCCTCTTTAAATTTGCGTTAGAGGTTTTGCTACCTTCGCATAATCTTTCAGCGGTAATAGCCCGATAATCCTAAAAAGGACCGTAGTTTCTTTTTGGTAATGGAAAATCGAGAATAGCTTCAACTTTTTTCTTATTAATTTTTATACCATCCTCTGAAATTATAAATCCAAAGAATTCTACTTCATTTTATAAGAAGTTGCATTTGTCAAGCTGTACTTTTAGGTTTGCTGCCTGAAGTGTTGCAAACACAGCTCGAATGTGATCAAAATGTTCCTTTTCTGTATTGCTATATATAACAATATCATCGATGTACACGTAGCATATCTTCCCGATGTAATCATGCAAAACATCATCTAAAGCCCGTTGGAATATGGCCGGAGCGTTTTTTAGGCCGAACGGAAGGCGTACGAATTCGTATTTGCCATTCGCAACGGAGAAAGCTGTTTCGTGTGTAGATTATTGCATTGAGTGCTTTTAATGAATCATTTCCATGAATGCCATCGAATGATTTTAATGTTGAAAGAATATAAAATTTTATTTCCTTTTCTAAATTGAAAAGTTTTACAAACGTATGTTCTTTTATTTCAATGTTACCTGCTATTGATTTTGCAAAAAATGATTCTTTATTTGGTATGGTTTTTTTTTACAATGTTTGGCTAACGTCGTCCTCATTAAACGGTATTTCGCCGATTTGATTATTATTAAGATAATTGTTAATGACCTCATTATAAGTTTCTAGCTCATTATCGATATGAAAGTTTCTTTGTATTTTAGGTCGATAACTGGAGTTTGCAATTGTTGGTGGTGACCTTTTGTTAATGTTTTGATATTGTGGTCTGTTCATATAATTAACTCGCTTTGTAAACTAATGCAATGTAAATGTAAATTACTATCTATATCCATAGGTTATGGTAATGGTTGAGGTTTAGGAGGGATAGGTATTGGAGGATTAAAATTGTAGCTATTATTTGCGTTAGTACGAGACTGTGTCGGGTGGATGTTTATTGGTACATTATTGTTTGTGTTCGGAAATATGTAAGGTTTTTGTTGTACCTGGGGCATATGAGCCAATTGTGGATAAAAATTGCCTTGGTTAAAGCGAGGCGTTATGTTAACGGATTGTGATTGATAGTTACGCGAGTAGTTGCGTCTTGGAAGTGGAGGAGTAGGATTTCTGTATTTGAAATATTGGCTATAATTTGATCGAAAATTTTGGTTTTCCAGTTTGAGGCAAAGGTGGAAAGCTTGAACTAGATCTGCCGGTTCCCTCATACCAAGAAGTTTTAATAAATCATCATTTAAGCCCCTAATAAATATATCTAGAGCTTTATTGCGATATGATTCTGTTAGTAAGTTTAAAGACTCATTAGACGCATCTAAGCTTCCGAGTTTGTTAAGTATTATAGATAAGTGCTTATAAACCACTTGATAAAAGCCTTGAATAGATAATTTCCCTTGTACTAATGAGATCATTTGATATTCAAGGGTTGCTATGTCCCTCTTATCGGAATAATGAAGAGAAAGACAATAATGGATTTCCAGTCGAGAGGGGTATTGTAGGATTCTAGAGCAACATCGGCGTTACCTACAATCTTATTTCTTATCACACTGAGAATACCGTAGTACCTCGGTGTCCCTTTGGAAGGTTAATAAATTTGTAAGATTGGTTCGACACTCTTACTCCTCGAGTTGAATTCAGTTTAGTTGCCGTTAAATTCACGTAAGCTTTTAACGATGTCTGGTATTTTATCGAAATCTGTGAAATTTCCCCTATATTGTGCTTCAATTTCTTGGACAGAAGCTATATTATGACTTGGGTTTAATATGGATTGTATCAATCCGGGTAATTCTTGTTGTAAAAGCCTATAGGTAGTTTCTGTAATTATACTGTTCAGATCACTAATATTTAATGCTCTTGGTCCTTGCTCTGTGTTCGCTGCATTTAGAACTGCAGGACGAATGAGATTGTCTGGATTTGACATAGCTTACGATTTTTAGTTTAACTAAGGGATTTGTTTACAATTTTTTTCGGTTTTTTATTCTTTGTTTGATTTTACTCTTATTATATTAAAACTTTTTTACTACACTTTACTTTGATTTTACTATTTTGATTTTACTATTAACGTGATTACTTATTACAAATATATTGTATCTTATATCTATGATATCTATTTTTATAACTTACAATATAATTATCTGCATTCTGGTCCTTATTTCCTTTCCGCTCTCTGGATAGCTGGCTTGGCACGTAATGCCGTCCTTTTTGCTGTCTGCTACTGAGGGGCCAAACACTATCACTTTTGTATTTCACAGTTCTTCTTGTATTTGTGTCAATCGAATCTTTTTATTTTGATATCCACTGCTTTTCTTTATAATTTTTATGCTTTGATTATAAATGGTTGTTAGTTTCTTATTAAAATTTGCTTTAAAACGAGCGTTTTCTTCTTTAATTTATTAAGCGAAAATTTTCCTTTTAAAACGAATAAATATTGTTCCGAAGTTCTAAGTTTATACTTTTGAAAGCGAATGTTTGAATGTGATTTATCTTTTCTACTGATCAGTTTTGGGGATCTTCCCTTTCATTACGCATTTCTTTAGGGATTTTGTAATGAGGGATTCGCGAAGATAATTTTCACTTTTATTCCTCTTTTATATGTTAATGTTTCACTATGTGGAAGTGTTTCTTTGTTTAAGTTTAACTATGTAAAACTAATTTTAATTATTTTAAGAACTTTTTAATTAAAAGATCTAAAAAAATTGTTTTTGGTCAGAATGACCGCACTTTATTTTTACCAAATTACAACTGAACACTTAAAAATAATTTACAATGCATTTTATTGAATTTTGTTTCTTAAATTAAAGTGCTTATTCTACTTTTATTATTTCGCAATTAATTTATATATTTTTAAGCTATTCAATAGCTTCCAGCGCGGGGACCGAATCAAGAAGTTTTTAAACGTTTGTTTCTTAAGTCTTTTGTTTTTGAAACGAAAAAACCTGGAAAATATCTGTCAAAAATCTGTTATTTGTTTTGAAAGCAAAAAACCTGGCACTAAGTTTGTTTCTTAAGTCTTTTGTGTTGTTAAGTATTTATGTAAATCGCCCAATGTATGTTAACCGCTAAAGTATGCTATTGATTAACATTAACATTTGATATCATATCACTGATGGAAAAATGAAAAATTGAAATGGTACTGTCCGACAACAAAAAGAGTACTTTTTTCAACATTGTGGTACTTTTTGGTGAACATATATTTTTATTCAAAAATAAAATTAAAAATCCATTTTATAATAAAAAAATATTAAATGAAGAAAACAATGCAGCTTGGTTGGCATAATTTTTCAACCAGGTTCAACCCCGTATTAGCAGAACAAAACCAATACATGTACATTAAAAAAAAACAAATGTGTGCAAAATACACTAACTACACACATATATGTATATTTTTACAATTTTATGCCAGATTATTTAGTCTCGTGTGTTTTCGAAAGAACAAAAGTTATGCGAACTAAAAATTAATCTCGTGTAAATTGGACCAATAACATTAAAGGACACTATACATTCGCCAAAATCACATCAAGCATTTAGGGTTGTAACAGTAAAAATTTGTTTGTATGTGTGGCACCGACGACGCTTGATGAAAAATCAAAAAATTTAGATATTTGGTATGCTTGATATCAAGCATACGTACACGCGCTTGATGCCAATGACAGTGTATAGTGCCCTTAACAACTTATGCAAAAAACACATACAACAACATGAATAACGAATTTGTGCATTCCTTAGTTCTTGTTTTGAAGCCAATGTTATCAATGATTATAAAAATAACGCAGATTTCTAAACAAAAAAGTGGTACTAAATTTGACGTGTGGGTACTGTGGTATTTTTGTTGTGAAAAAGTACCGAAAATAGTACAAAAGTACTGTATTTTCCATCACTGTATCATATTGATATCATTAACATACAGTATTGCCCGAATAACAAAAGAGTTATTAAACAAAATGTAATAATATAATTTCATAAGTTGATAAAAAAATGCTGTGCAATAGCTTTACCGCGGCAGTCCCCGAGTGCCACAGGTCTTTTTTTATTAATAATTAGTTAAGTGAATTTTGCCTATTTTCTGTTTTTCATAATTTCGCAATTAATTTATATTTTCTTTATTAATAATTAGTGCACCAGATTTTGCCTATTTTGTGTTGTTCATTATTTCACAATTAATTTATATTTTCTTTATTAATAATTAGTTCACCGAATTTTGCCTATTTTACATTATTTCTTATTTCGAAATTTTGCTAGTTCGGTGACCTTTGCATTCTTTATTATTTTGGAATTATATTTATTTATATTTTTATTAACCACAGTGTTAACTTATATGCAGGAGCACAGCTGGCCGAGTTTTTTTATACATATTTTCATTGCCTATTGTCAAAAATCTTTCATTTTCTTCCTACACCATTTTCTTTAAGTTCTGCTGAGCAGAGATGAAAAGGAATGATTAAAATTTGGTTTTTAATTAAAACTAATTTACAAAAAGTTCAATTGATTAATTTTACACAAAATGTGAATTGAATTAAAACACGAATGCATTCCTCATGCATTAAAAATTCTCGCATGCATTCACATCACTAAAAAGATTAATTGAATTAAAGTTTGAGTGAAATCATTGGTGATTTCAAGAAAATCGATTTTATAATTCACTGTTTTCACTACGATTAGGATCATTATTAAAAAACTCTTGAATGTTTTAACAAAAATTTCAAAAGAGTTTCTGATTCGTAGATTCTTTCAAAAAGGAATCATTCCTTTACAACTCTGCTACTGAGCTATTTTTTAAAACTGTAAATTTATTTTACACAAACAAAAAGCCTGTTGCTTTTTTATTTTTTATGTTGTTGCCGCGACTCATATATTTGATATTGATATACTTTAAAAGCACCAAAATACAAACATTGTTTTCTGTTCTATTGTTGTTTGGTTGAACTGAAGGTAAAATAATTTCAAAACATATGTAGATACCCTGCAACATTTTATGAAAAAATTTATCATATTCGAGTCATTTATGACTCCTCTATACTACTTTGCAATTATAACGTATAACATTAAGAGAAAATAACAATACGTTATAATTGCAAAGTAAAATACTGTAATGAACGTGGTATACATATAATTACGAAGAAACATAGGACACGATAAGCTCCTGCCTAATAAGGGTGCCGGCGCTTAAGAACGCCACTAGCCTAATTGTCCTTAAGCAGTTGAATGCTTTATAAATAAAAAGACAAGCCGATTCTAAGGCTAAGTAATAATTGATTTATTTTCTAAAACTTCGCTTCTTATATACTAAATTAACGGTAACTTAAAACTACAAAAATTTCTTAAGTAGCAAAGAAGTATACTTAACATAATTGTTGTATCAAATAACAATTAAAATAAAAGTATTTTTTTTTTTTTATATGTATATTATTTATTGAATCTTCAATAATAGATTGAAACATCAATAAGTTTTTCAAATCTTAAATCTAAAAAAAAATAATAAATATAAGTTTAGCCAATGCTAAACAAAATTTTTAGTTTCAACGGTTGATTTTTGTTGTTTTTACATCTCTCGTGTACGGCTGATAGAAAGAGTATCCCTCCTCCTAAGCCGGGTGTGGCCTCTATACTCTAGAATATTGCGCGCAAGTGGATTTAAGTGCAACTCAAGTTTTTTAATGTATTTTTTCGCGTGTTTAGAAAATACTGTCTTAACCAACGGAACATCGAGATCTATGTGAATTCGATAATTTCGGATATATAAGGGGGCTGCTGTTATTGTACGTAGGATTTTATTCTGTCGCCTTTGAATTCTTTCGACATTCGATGCTGCGGCAGTGCCCCATAACTGGATTCCATAGGACCATATTGGCTTAGTATAGAGTTTCTTCCAATAAGCCAATTCATTTGGGCTGCTTTTAGTTTCATTTGTGTTAACATTGCGTCTATATGCCATTTCCATGTTAAACGACGATCAAGATGAACGCCTAGATATTTTACTACAGTGTGTTGCGGTATAGTCTCGGTGTTAATTTTTATAGGCGGGCATATTTCCCTGCGCAACGTAAAAGTGACGTGTGCACATTTCTGCTCGTTAACTTTTATACGCCATTGTTTGAGCCATTTTTTCAGTTTGGATATATATTCTTCTAAGTTGCCGGAAGCTTCTACAGGATTTTCGTGAACGCTTAAAAAGGCTGTATCATCCGCAAATGTTGATGTATGAATGTTACTGCTTAACGGTAAGTCAGAGGCATATATTAAATAAAGTAAGGGACCGAAGATACTGCCTTGAGGGACTCCGGCTTCAAGCGACTGCGGAGGGCTTAAAAAATTGCCTTCCCTAACTACAAATTTACGTTCCATTAAATAGCTTTTTAAAAGCTTTACGATGTTTTCTGGCAGATTTTGTGTTGATTTGTTGAAAAGACCTTCGTGCCATACTTTATCGAAAGCTTGTGAGACATCAATAAAGAGCGCAGAGCAGTATTTCTTTTTTTCAAAAGAGTCGCTAACAACATTCACAAGTCTGTGAGTTTGTTCAATTGTGCTTTGTTGACTGCGAAAACCGGATTGATGATCTGAAATGCATCCACTTCTACTCACTATAGGCATCAGCTTGCTCATGTACAGCTTTTCAAATAGTTTTGAAATGTTGGGCAATAAACTAAGAGGCCGATAGGATTCAACCTTCGTATGATCCTTGCCGGGCTTTGGTATCATAATAATCATCGAAACCTTCCATTCTGCCGGATAGTATTGCATCCGTAAAATACCATTAAAAATTAATAGTATTATTCTTTTTGCAATATATGGCAATTCTTGAAGTATTTTGTTGCTTATTTTGTCGATACCTGGGGCTTTTTTGGTGTTTAGACTAGCAATAAATAGCATTTTCAATCTCCACAATATTACATTTTAGCGGTGTTTCTGGTAAAGAGACGACTGGTGGCAGTTCAGCAATATTAACAGAAATATTTGGAGTAAACACTTTTTCTAAGTGTTTAAAGTAAAGAGCACCTTTTTCAGCATCAGTTCTTGCCCAGTCACGATTAGAGACCCGTAATGGAGGTTTGCATACCACTGGTCTTTTAAGTCCTCTGGCTGCACGCCACAGCGAATAATCTGTTAATGGTGTTGCATCGAGTTCTTGCAGAAATTTTTGCAGCGAAGCTGTTTTTTGTGTTTGCAAAACTTTTCTTAGCTGTTTGGTACACTCCTTAAGCTTTAATTTTAGCTGAGGCGATCTGTAACGTTGCCATTCTCGTCGAGCTTTCCGTTATTCAGTCAATAGCCTTTCTATATCCGCACAACAAATATTGTTAAATCTCGCTTGTTGATTTGGTTGAATTGAAGAAGCATTAAGAGCAGCTTGTTTAGCATGTACTTCAAACAATCTAATAAAATTTTCTATGTCAGTAGGTGTTCTCAATGGCATATTTTCCGTGCAATGAGCACTCAAATATTTTTTTTATTTCAGCCAGTTAACACGTGCAGATGTCAGCGGTAAATCACATGTTGGTGTTGCAGTTGTGTGTGAGTAAATAGTGATAATAGAAGGCGAGTGATCTGAAGACAAATCCAAAGATGCTTCTACATCAATCATTTCGCTGGGCACACCTTTGGAGATTCCAAAGTCGATAACATCAGGAATTTTTTGTCGATCCGTTGGCCGATATGTTGGCTGTCCACTTGAAACTACATTCAAACCCATTTTTGAAATTGTGTCAAACAAAACACGACCCTTAGGACTGATTAAACGTGAACCCCAAAAAGTGTGTTTAGCATTGTAGTCGCCAGCCGCTAGAAAACAGGAGCCCAGTGATTTGTAAAAAGCCGTATATTGACTCTCTGAAATTGAAAACCTAGGAGGAGAATAAACAGAGGATATCACAAGCTTTTTTCAATACAGATATTTGTTGCTTGAAGATATTCTTCACGAAGGTCATTTAGCAGGTAGTGTTTTATTCGAGTTTTTATTAGTATTCCAGAGCCACCACAAGCTCTACCTCGAGGATCCTTAGTGTCGTAGAAAATATATCCATTAATTTTAAAATAGCTTCGAGACGTCAAATGAGTTTCTGAGATAAGCATAACATCGATTTGTTTATTCGGAAGAAAATATTCTATTTCATTTTTATGTTGGCAGATGCCGTTTGCGTTCCAAAAACTTCATGAGTTCATGATTTTTTCAATACAGCCTGCAACAAGGTATACTGCATTTCCAACATTTTCTGCATCATACAGGACATGTTGAGAGTAAATGTATTTACTGTATGTATTAGGATCTCTATCGAGGCTTCAATACCACTAAAATTATGCCCTGATTCCTTATTTGCAGGTACAGTTTTTTGCGCCGGAGTCTGGTTACTCTTTAAAATATTAGCGTATGAAAATTTACTATTAGGTTTTTGTTGAGTAAGAGTCGTGTTAGACTTTAAAACATTTGAGTATTGATTATGGCTAGACGACGGTTGAGGTAACTGAGGGTAGTTTAAAGGGGTGTTGGGCTGATCGGGAGTAGCATTTGTTTTTCTGTTCGACGAATTTTTAAAAAAAGAGTAAAGAGGGCAGCCTCTATAGTTAGCAGTGTGGTTTCCACTGCAATTGCCGCAATTTTTTGCCTTGGTATCACCTTTTATTTTGTCACAGTTAGCGGTACTGTGCTACTCACCACATACAAGGCAAACGGTAGGCAACTTGCAATAAGTTTTGGTGTGGCCAAATTCTTGACAGTTCATGCATTGGACAGGTCCATTTTTTTATGTGGCATCTCAACTGTAACTCTTCTGTGTAACAAGTACTTTAGATTAAAGATTGGGTGCGATTCATATTTTTTTAATTTTCAAGTCACCTGGCTGTAGCTCGACTCTAAAAATAGGTTGGGGTATTTGTTCCCTATTTTTGATGTTAGAAACATTTGAAGCCATTATTTTCAAGGCCAGGCTTAACCTCTTCTGGATCCACAATAGAGTCTACACCTTTTATTACGACGGTTAGATTTTTAGCACTCTTTAATTGGTACCTATAAACATTTTTGTATTTTGACTCAAGGTCAGAAACTAATTTTCGCTAATTACTTTCTTGCACCACCTGGATTTTTGTTTCGTTAATATTTCCGCGCTTAATTGGAGTTACATAGAACTCATTTTCTCCAATTAAGGAGATAAGGCTTTTCACCAAAAAAACTAGAGTTCTGCTCTCTTGTTGTAGTTGTGTCTTCATTGTCTTGTTCAGATAAAATCGCGAAACGATTTTCGGAATTTTTTATTTTGTTTTTACCATCTCTGGGAACTTTCGCTGTGGAAGCTATTTGAGCTGATTTTGGACTTCTTCCCCTTTTAACACGGTTATGTATCTGTCCATTCTTGTTTGAATTTTATTATCATTTATTATACTCACCGCATCTACCATTTTGTGCACGTTGGTCACCATGTTATTGTTTGTTTGTTTGTTTGTTTGTACAGCTAAGCTGACAAGTTTGCTGATGGGCGCACAAGTATTTTTGTTTTCTGTTAAATTCAGGTTTTTGTTTAATTCATTTTTTTTATTGTCGTCATCAGCAACTAAAGTTATATATTGTACATTCCTACTGCTTGTAGGATTATTGTTGTTGTTCTCAGAAGATGAACTCATCAGAGTTCTCTTTTTTTCTATTTTCACTTATATTAGTTTGTGTATGCAAATATTTATGTATATTGCACACAAGCAAAAAATAAAATAAAACCAGTAAAATAACTGTTCAATAAATGTTTTGTTTTTTTTTATATTTTTTGTGACTTAAAATTTTTTTTTTTTAATATTTTTTTATATTCAGTTGCGACGATTATAAAAACGCGTCTGTTCACTACGAGAGTTGAAACTGGACCTATCCAATGCATGAACTGTCAAGAATTTGGCCATACCAAAACTTATTGCAAGTTGCCTACCGTTTGCGTTGTATGTGGCGAGTTACACAGTACCGCTAACTGTGACAAAATAAAAGGTGATACCAAAGCAAAAAAATGTAGTAATTGCGGCGGAAACCACACTGCCAACTATAGGGGCTGCCCTCTTTATTCTCTTTTTAAAAATTATTCGAACAGAAAAACAAATGCTACTCCCGCTCAGCCCAACACTCCTTTAAACTACCCACAGTTACCTCAACCGTCGTCTAGCCATAATCAATACTCAAATGTTTTAAAGTCTAACACGACTCATACTCAACAAAAACCTAATAGTCAATTTTCATACGCAAATATTTTAAAGAGTAACCAGATTCCGGCGCAAAAAACTGTACCAGTAAATGAAGAATCAGGGCATAATTTTAGTCGTATTGAAGCCTCAATAGAGATCCTTATACAAACAGTAAATACATTCACTCTCAACATGTCCTGTATGATGCAGGAAATGTTGAAAATGCAGTCTACCTTGTTGCAGGCTGTATTGAACAAACCATGAACTTAAGAATCTGTTTTTGGAACGCAAACGGCATCTGCCAACATAAAAATGAAATTGAATATTTTCTTCTGGATAAACAAATCGATGTTATGCTTATCTCAGAAACACACTTGACGTCCCGAAGCTATTTTCGAATTAGTGGATATAATTTCTACGACACCAAGGATCCTCAAGGTAGAGCTTGTGGTGGCTCTGGAATCCTAATAAAAACTCGAATAAAACACTACCTGTTGAATGATTTTTGTGAAGATTACCTTCGTGAAGAATATCTTCAAGCAACGAACATCTGCATTGAAAATTTTTATCAAAAGCTTGTGATATCATCTGTTTACTCTCCTCCCAGGTTTTCAATTTCAGAGAGTCAATATACCGCATTTTATACAACACTGGGGTCCCGTTTTCTAGCAGCTGGCGACTACAATGCTAAACACACTTTTTAGGGCTCACGTTTAATCAGTCCAAAGGGTCGTGTTTTGTTTGACACAATTTCAAAAATGGGTTTGAATGTAGTTTCAAGTGGTCAGCCAACATATTGGCCAACGGATCGTCAAAAAATTCCTGATGTTATCGACTTTGGGATTATGAAAGGCGTGCCCAGCGAAATGATTGAAGTAGAAGCATCTTTGGATTTGTCTTCAGATCACTCGCCTACTATTATCACTATTTACTCACACACAACATGTGATTTATCGATGACAACTGCACGTATTAACTGGCTGAAATACAGAAAATATCTGAGTGCTCATTGCTCGGAAAAAATGCCGCTGAGAACACCTTCAGATATAGACGATTCTCTCAGGTTGTTTGAAGCGCATGTTAAACAAGCAGCTTTTAATGCTACTTCAAATGAAATAAACCAACCAGTGAGATTTAACAATATTTTTTCCGTAGATATAGAAAGGCTATTGGCTGAAAAACGGAGAGCTCGACGAGAATGGCAGCGCTACAGATCGCCCCAGCTAAAATTAAGGCTTAAGGAGTGTACCAAGCAGCTTAGGAAAGTTTTGCAAACTCAAAAAACAGCTTCCCTTCAAAAATTCCTTCAAGAGCTAGATGCAACACCAAAAACAGATTATTCACTGTGGCGTGCAGCCAGAGGACTAAAAAGGCCGGTGATATGCAAACCCCCATTACGAGCCCCTAATGGTGACTGGGCAAAAACTGATGCTGAAAAAGGTGCATTTTTTGTTAAACACTTAGAAAAAGTTTTCACTCCGAATATTTTTGCTGATATTGTTGAACTGCCACCAGTCGTCTCTTTACCAGAAATACCGCTGAGATTTAACATGGCGGATATTGAAAATACTATTACTAGTCTTAACACCAGAAAAGCCCCAGGTATCGACAAAATAAGCAACAAAATGGGTCAAGAATTGCATATCATTGCAAAAAGAATAATACTATTCATTTTTAATGGTATTTTACGGCTGCAATACTATCCGTCAGAATGGAAGGTTTCGATGATTACTATGATACCAAAGCCCGGCAAGGATCATACAAAGGTTGAATCCTATCGGCCTATTAGCTTATTGCCCAACATTTCAAAACTATTTGAAAAGCTGTATATGAGCAAGCTGATGCCTATAGTGAGCAGATGTGGATGCATTCCAGATCATCAATTCGGTTTTCGCAGTCAACATAGCACAATTGAACAACCTCACAGACTTTTTAATGTTGTTAGAGAAACTTTTGAAAAAAAGAAATATCGCTCTGCGCTCTTTATAGATGTTTCTCAAGCCTTCGATAAAGTATGGCACGAAGGTCTTATCAACAAACTAATACAAAATCTACCAGCAGACATCGTCCAGCAGTCGATTGAAGCCGGAGTCCCTCAAGGCAGTATCTTCTGTCCTTTACTTTATCTAATATATGCCTTTGACCTACCGTTAAGCAGTAACATGCACACGTCAACATTTGCTGATGATACAGCTTTTGTAAGCGTTCATGAAAATCCTGTAGAAGCTTCCCGCAACTTGAAAGGATGTATATCCAAACTGGAAAAATGGCTCAAGCAATGGCGTATAAAAGTTAACGAGCAGAAATGTGCACACGTCACTTTAACGTTGCGCAGGGAAACATGCCCGCTTATAAAAATTAACACCGAGACTATACCACAACACACTGTAGTCAAATATCTAGGCGTTCATCTAGTTCGTCGTTTAACATGGAAATCGCATATAACACAAATAAATATAAAAGCATCCCAAATGAATTGGCTTATTGGAAGAAATTCTATACTAAGCCTAGTCTGCAAAGTTCTATTATACAACGCGATCCTGAAACCAATATGGTCCTATGGAATCCAGTTATGGGGCACTGCCTCAGCATCTAATGTCGAAAAAATTCAAAGGCGACATAATAAAATTCTACGTACAATAACAGCAGCCCCCTGGTATGTCAGAAACCATCGAATTCATAAAGATCTAGACGTTCCGTTGTCGAAGACAGTATTTTCAAAACACGCGAAAAAATATATAAAAAAACTTGAGTTGCACCCAAATCCACTTGCGCGCAATATTCTTCATTATAGAGGCCACACCCGGCTGAAAAGAAGTGATACTCGTTTTCTCAGCCGTTCACGAGAGATGTAAAACAACAAAAATTTACCGTTCAAATAAAAAATTTTGTTTAGTATTGGCTAAACTTATATTTAATATTTTTAGATTTAAGATTTGAAAAAATTATTGATATTAGAATCTAAATTGAAGATTCAAAAATAATAAAATTATCAAAAAAAAAAAAAAAAAAAAAAAATTGTACATACAAAATTTTCTAACTTCCTATTGATAGGATTTAACATTTTCTTAATATAATGTCCGTTAGGAGGTTGTCAATAGTTCTGTAATATCTTTGGCAATTTCTGGTTATTTGCAGGTAATTTAAGAAATTACCTGCACTATTAATTTGTTTGTAAATAAATTTATAGGATGAAAAACACAATGAATAAAAGCTATTGGAAATATTTTTAAAAAAGGAGTAATGATGCGTAAAAATTTAGCTAATTAGAACAACAGCAAGAAGAAAAATATAATAAACTAATTTAGGAAAATATTTTGTTAACTTTTCTTGTAAATGCAATAAAAAAATAGTTGCGTTTTTATTTCACAAAAATGAAAACCTTGAAGAAATTTAACTCACTTTATACTATACATATGTATGTACATATATAATGAATTTTTTATGTAACCCAAGCAAATAAAATTGTATTTTCTCAAACAGCGAACAAAATCCAACAACTTGGAATATTTTTCTTAGCCAAGAAATTAAAAAAAATTATAAATAAAGCTGCAACTTAAAGGCCACTTTAAAAAGGTTAAAAGGAATCAAAATCAAAAGTATGTATTTTTATAAATACGATACTCTAATAGCATAGACAGACGACAGAGTTAATTTGCATTAAAAGTTTACTAATGTGGATTAACATATTGCCCTGACAGACGATAGTATGTGCATTAAGTAAACAGCTGTTTGTTTGTAAGTAATATAAGGTCTGTTCATTTACTGTAAATTGTTAGCAATTATTAACAATTATTGATAGAAAAGTGTTCATTAAATAAGTTTTCAACGAGAAAGCGTCAAATTTAGAGAAAAATATTTTTGATAGTTTTTGATAGCAAAATTTGTAAATTCAAGAATTTTCCAAACAGCTGTTTTGTGTTTGTATTCACAAATCAAGCTTACTAAAATAAGTTGAAAACTAAAATATTTTGGCAAACTTGTGTTGGTATAAAATTTAAAAGATTTTACAATAAAAATGTAAGTATGTGCATTTTTAAAACGATAAAATATATTTCCTATTACAATTTCGATTAAATTTTGTAAAGTTGTAAATACCATACCTAAAGGAATGGAACTAAGTAACACAGGATGTAGTACATTAGTGTCAGAGGATGGTGCAACAGATGGGGCTATGTAATTTCTATAAACTAACGCATTTCCAGTTCAAAAATGATTCGTTTTTAGTGTTTACATACAACACTATTTTAGCTTGGCAATTTTGGATGGTAAAGTGTTCCTATACTTTTTACTATTTTTGAGAGCAATATTACAAAATTTCATTTTACTCTCTCGTGGATGGATAGTGATGGAAAGTAAATGAACAGAGCTAATTTGTTCGTCAACAATTTTTATTCGTATTTATATCGATATCCAATGGAAAGACGACAGAAAGTACAATTAGCAGTTAAGCTGTTAGTGAAAAATCATTATTCATTTTAAAATCTATCTGAAACAACTTTTGTTTAAACTGCTTGATAATGTAAAAATTCTGCATGCGAGTTTTAATCCATTTCTATTTTACAATAATAATCAATTTGCCAATAGATAGTGTAGGTTATCGACGGTATTGCCATATTAAAATATCTTAATTCAGTTTGATTTCGTGCATTTACGACAAATCTTACACACATTGGGATGGGGATAATTCACAAGTTAATTTGAATTAATACTGCTAATGCAAATTAAGGCTGTCGTCTGAATACGCTTTAACACTAGCACATACAAAGTATTTAGATTTAAAATACGAGAAGTACAAAGTATAAAAAAATTTAAAACGTGGAAGAAGAAGATGAAGCATAAAGTACAAATCTAACAACAGCAATAATAAAGCAATCGTATGAATGGTAAAGTGCATACATATGTATGTATGTATATACTTAAGTATATATTTATTACATTCAGAAATCATTTCGAATATTGTAGATTACTTCATTCAATTGTCGAATGTGTCAGTATAAAAGAGCAGTTGTTTTGAATGGACCATTGAAGAACCGAGTTTAGTGCTTTTGTATTTCTGTAACATTTTATTTCAATCTTTTCATCTCTTTTTTACAATATTATTTTGGCTAGCAGATTGTAAGCAAACTACGTTTTTTCTTCCATTTTTTTTTTTTTTTGTTCGTAATATTTTTTTTATGTTGCGTGTGTGTATACTTGCATGTGTTTCCTGTTTATCTTAAAGAAAAAGTACATCTTCAAACACAAACAGTTAAATGTAAATTGTACATTCACATAAGCCAACACAAACGTTCGAGATATTCTTGGGATTTTCTTTACTTACATTCTCGGTTTTTTGTCCTTTAATTTCTGCATAAAAAATAAATGTTTTTCTATCATAATAATGACGCTATAAAGTCTCGTCTGAAGATAAAAATTTGTATAATAAATTTTTTCAGTTTTCCTTCATCTTGTTATTTCTTTTCATTTTTATATTTGTCTCCTATTTTCTTTCATAATGTAGAAAAAGAAACTTTGCATAAGTCATATATCATTTTGGTTCTACACACATAATATATGTATATGAATACAGCAGACATATTCCAGTATTTTTGAATATATCAAAGTTATAATTTTCGCAGGTATATTCTGTGGTAGTTTTAAATAATTTTAAAATTGAAATTTTCCAATATTTAAGTCTGCTTATTGTGTGATTTGCTTTACACAAAATTCAGTAGCCAGAACTGTGAGGTAATCAGTTTAGAGATGCAAACTAAAACGTATTTTAAACTCCCTCAAAATTGTTTGATACTAACTAAACACACACATCCTAAAATAAAGAAAACGAAAATAAAAAAACTCCAACCAAATGTAGCGAAGTGCAGCGCAGAGTGGAAGTTGTAGTTTTACTGCATAATTTTAAAACAGCAGGAGTTGACTGACATGTCAGATGATGAATAAAACGGATATGAGTTTAAAATGTTGGCACGTTAAAAAAAAATAAGTGGAAGAAAAAATAAGGCATCTACGAAGGAAATTAAGAAGAAAACAAAATACCAACAGACATCTCGTCCCTCCGTACAGCAAACAACGTTGCGTATGAAGGATGGGAATTTTCTTGGCTCTCATTCAACCATGAAGTATACGATGAACACGAAACTTATTCTGACGGCCAGGAAAAACAAGTTTCACATTCATGTTGATGACAAAAGCACATCCCGCTTGTCCGCGTATACATTCCATTAGTCATTATACCATTACGCACAAAGCAATGACCTATACTTGCTCGGCAATACCTACGAAGTGCGTTTGAGTGACGAATTTAACATGGGGATGTCATTGGAAGTATACAATCGCCACCCTCTCGCTTACATTCCGTTAACGAAAACAGTGACGAATATTCATCATAGTTTTCATTCACAAAAATACTATGATGAAAAAAACACTAAAGCCGAAGTTAAATAATGAACGGTTTCGTTAACGTTGGATAATCAACGTAAACAATAGAATATGACAGAAAAAAAATTTTGCTCGCTTGCTTATATACGATCAACGAATTCATATAATATATTGCTACACCAAGTAGGTACTGGCAATTGTGAGTGACGAATTTATTACAGAAAAAACGTCAATAGCAGTTTTGGCGAACAAGCGGGATATTCCTGCATATATGTATGTATGTGTTTGTATTTGTTTGTGTGAGCTGTGCATAGGAAAATGCAGGAAACCAAATTTAATTAAGCATTTCTCACACGAGAATTATAACTTAAATAAAAAAAACACCAAAAACACTTAACATACATACAAGAACACATGTTTAAGTTTAATTGAATTGATTTTAATTAATATGTACTCGAATAAACCGAGGAAGATATTTAAAATCTTTTTTTTACGAAATGTTTAAATGATCAATTAATTTTTTTTTATTTAGGACCAGCACTCAGGGGATGACCCCTACGTATGCAGTGCACTGTGCCGGAACTCAGGGAGAGGGATAGGGTTGAGAAGATAGATGTTGAAAATTTAGAAGACTTAACTCTTTCACAACTCTGCTTTGCGCGTTATGTTCATTTTTAAGGCAGTGTTGAGGCGCCTCCGGTTTTAAGTAGACGCATTAACTTTGTTAAGCTGTATTAGCAGGCATTTTATCAATTGTTTTACTTCGCAGATGTTTCTGCTATCCGACGAAGGAGGGCGATGTTGTGTACATTAGCTTGGATAGCATCAATCACTGTCGGAACAGTTTGTTAGAGACCAGTGCTATGCCTTCATCACTTAAATAGTCCGGCAACAATTAATACAATGTCTCACTAATGTACATTAGAGAAATTAATGGTGTTGATTGACTTGCTCTGGGCCGGGGTTTGAACTCAGGCCCCAAGTCATTGTTTGCTTAGTAGTTTATTTATTTTTTTCTTTTCCTATCGTTTTGTTTAGTTTTTTTATTTCGTCACACTCAGCTTCAGAGCAATAAATGCTTCTTTTGTGAAACTAATTAGATCATACTCATACCGTATTAACGATGTGGGTATGCTTCGTTTTTCTTCACGTTGATATATATTTTATTATCGATACCCGATTTGTTTATATTAAAAATAACCAATTGTAAAATGCAACAGCTTAAATACTAAGAACGACTGGTTACTTATCGGATGTAAAAGTACATTCTATCAAAAAAAGAAAATATTTTTTCAAGCACAGCGTCAAATTAACTTGGCTCAAGTATACAAAACTTTATATACCGTTTTAATAGAGCTTCTTTCCAACGACTCAAGATAATGAAAACTTGTTTATTTCTTCGTTGGTTTGGAAGATTTTGGTGTCGATTTTTTAAATATTTCAAAATGTTAAATATTGTACCATTGTAACAGCTTAATGAATTCCTAAAGTTTCATTAAATCCTTATAAGTTTTAACCCATTCAGTTTTATCTCTCGCAGTGTACAGACGCGTTTTTATAATCGTCGCAACTGAATATTAAAAGTTATTGAAAGTTAAAATCACAAAAAAAAAAAAATAACAAAACATTGATTAAACAGTTATTATACTGTTTTTTAATTAACTTTTTGCTTGTGTGTAATATACATATATATTTGCAAATACAAACTTATAGTGAACACAAAAAAGAGAACTCTAAATGAGTTCATCTTCAACCAACAACAACAATAATAAACCTACAAGCAGTAAGAATGTTTATTTAACTTTGGTTCATGACGAAAATGAAAACCTGAATTCTACAGAACACACAACTACTCGTGCGCGATCTTGCTCTCCAAACCTAAATATTGATCGAGAAGCAACAACAATTGCACCTTTTAGCAAACTTGTCAGCTTAGCTGTACAATCAAACAATTAGTAACAAGGTGACCAACGTGCACAAAATGGTAGATGCGGTGAGTACAATAAATGATAATAAAATTCAAACAGGAATGGACTGATACATAACCGTGTTAAAAAGGGGAAGAAGTCCAAAATCAGCTCAAGTTGCCTCAACAGCGAAAGTTCCCAGAGATGGAAAAAACAATATAATAAATTCCGAAAATCGTTTCGCGATTTTATCTGAACAAGGTGATGAAGACACAACTAGAACAAGTTCGAGTAAACCCCCACCCATATAATTAAGAGAACAGAATTCCAGTTTGCTGGTTAAAATCCTTATCTCATTAATTGGAGAAAATGAGTTTTATGTAACTCCAATTAAGCGCGGAAACATCAATGAAAAAAAAATTCAGGTAGCTCATGAAAATAATTACCGAAAAATTGTTTCAGATTTAGAATATAAAAATAAAATTTCCTACACGTACCAATTAAAAAGTGCTAAAGGTCTAACAGTCGTAATAAAAGGTACAGACTCCAGCGTGGATCCAGAAGAGGTCAAGTCTGGCCTTGAAAATAGTGGCTACAAGGTGAAAAATGTCTCAAACATTAAAAATAGAGAAAAAATCCCCAACCAATATTTAGAGTCGAGTTACAGCCAGATGGCATAAAAATAAAAAAGAATGAAGCACATCCAATATATGACTTAAAGTACTTGTTGCATCGAAGAGTTATTGTTGAGCTTCCACATAAAAGAGCTGGACCTGTTCAATGCCTGAACTGCCAAGAATTTGGGCACACGAAGACTTATTGCAAGTTACCTACAGTCTGCGTTGGATGTGGTGAGTTACACAGTACTGCTAACTGTGATAAAATAAAAGGTGATCCCAAGGCGAAAAAATGTGGCAATTGCGGCGGAAATCACACTGCCAACTATAGAGGCTGCTCCCTTTATTCGTTTTTTAAGAATTCATCAAACAAAAAAACCAATGCTACTTCCGCTCAGCCTAAAACCCCTATTAACTATCCACAGTTACCTCAACCGTCCACCAGCCAAAATCAATTTTCAAACATTTTCAAGACTAACGCGACTAGTGCTCAACAACAAGCTAACAACAAATTTTCATACGCTAGTATTTTAAAAAGCAATCAGAGTACGGCGCAAAAAACCGTAAATGTAAATGAAGATTCAGGGTATAATTTTAGTCTTATTGAAGCCTCAATTGAGAGCTTAATACAAACTATAAATACATTTACTCTCAACATGTCCTGTATGATGCAGGAAATGTTGAAAATGCAGTCTACCTTGTTGCAGCCGTACTAAGCAAACCATGAACTTAAAAATCTGTTTTTGGAACGCAAACGACATTTGCCAACATAAAAACGAAATAGAATATTTTCTTCAGGATAAACAAATCGATGTTATGCTTATCTCAGAAACTCATTTGACATCTCGAAGCTGTTTCAGAATTAGTGGATATAATTTTTATGACACCAAGGATCCTCGTGGCAGAGCTTGTGGTGGTTCGGGAATCCTAATAAAAACGCGAATAAAACACCACCTGTTGAATGATTTTTGTGAAGATTATCTTCAAGCAACGAACATCTGCATCGAAACTTACTATCACAAACTTGTAATATCATCTGTCTATTCGCCCCCCAGATTCTCAATTACCGAGAGTCAATATACGGCTTTTTATAAATCACTGGGCCTCCGTTTTCTAGCAGCTGGCGACTACAATGCTAAACACACATTCTGGGGTTCACGTTCGATCACTCCTAAGGGACGAATTTTGTTCGACACAAAATCTAAAATGGGTTTGAATGTAGTTTCAAGTGGACAGCCAACATATTGGCCAACAGATCGACAAAAAATTCCTGATGTTATCGACTTTGGAATTATGAAAGGCGTGCCCAGCGAGATGGTTGAAGTTGAAGCATCTTTGGACTTATCTTCAGACCACTCGCCTACAATTGTCACTATTTACTCACACACAACATGTGATTTACCGATGACATCTGAACGTATTAACTGGCTGAAATACAGAAAATATCTGAGTGCTCATTGCTCGGAAAAAATGCCGCTGAGAACACCTTCAGACATAGCCGATTCTCTCAGGTTGTTTGAAGCGCATGGTAAACAAGCTGCTTTTAATTCTACTTCAAATGAAATAAACCAACCAGTGAGATTTAACAATATTTTTTCTGTAGATATAGAAAGGCTATTGACTGAAAAACGGAGAGCTCGACGAGAATGGCAGCGCTACAGCTCGCCCCAGCTAAAATTAAGGCTTAAGGAGTGTACCAAGCAGCTTAGGATAGTTTTGCAAACTCAAAAAACAGCTTCCCTTAAAAGTTCCTTTAAGAGCTAGATTAAACACCACAAACAGATTATTCACTGTGGCGTGCAGCCAGAGGACTAAAAAGGCCGGTGATATGCAAACCCCCATTACGAGCCCCTAATGGTGTCTGGGCAAAAACTGATGCTGAAAAAGGTGCACTTTTTGTTAAACACTTAGAAAAAGTTTTCACTCCGAATATTTCTGCTGATATTATTGAACTGCCACCAGTCGTCTCTTTACCAGAAATATCGCTAAAATGCAACATTGTGGAGATTGAAAAGGCTATTACTAGTCTTAACATCAGAAAAGCCATAGGTGTCGACAAAATAAGCAACAAAATGCTTCAAGAATTGCCTTACACTGCAAAAAGAATAATACTATTCATTTTTAACAGTATTCTACGCCTAGAACACTATCCTAAAGAATGGAAAGTTTCGCTAATTACTATGATACCAAAGCCCAGCAAAGATCATACAAAGGTTGAATGCTATCGGCCTATTAGTTTACTGTCTAACAATTCAAAACTATTTGAAAAGCTGTGTATGAGCAAGCTGATGCCTATAGTGACTAGTAATGGATGTATTTCAGATCATCAATTCGGTTTTCGCAGACAACATAGCACAATTGATCCAACTCACAGACTTGTGAATTTTGGTAGCGACTCTTTTAAAAAAAAGAAATACTGCTCTGCGCTCTTTATTGATGTCTCACAAGCTTTCGATAAAGTATGGCACGAAGGTCTTTTCAACAAATTAACACAAAATCTACCAGAAAACATCGTAAAGCTTTTAAAAAGCTATTTAATGGAACGTAAATTTGTAGTTAGGGAGTTAACGAGCAGAAATGTGCACACGTCACTTTTACATTGCGCAGGGAAACATACCCGCCTATAAAAATTAACACCGAGACTATACCGCAACACACTGTAGTAAAATATCTAGGCGTTCATCTTGATCGTCGTTTAACATGGAAATGGCATATAGACGCAATGTTAACACAAATGAAACTAAAAGCAGCCCAAATGAATTGGCTTATTGGAAGAAACTCTATACTAAGCCAATATGGTCCTATGGAATCCAGTTATGGGGCACTGCCTCAGCATCGAATGTCGAAAGAATTCAAAGGCGACAGAATAAAATCCTACGTACAATAACAGCAGCCCCCTGGTATGTCGGAAACCATCGAATTCATAAACATCTAGACGTTCCGTTGGTGAAGACAGTATTTTCAAAACACGTGAAAAAATATATATATAAAAAAAACTTGAGTTGCACCCAAATCCACTCGCGCGCAATATTCTTCATTATAGAGGCCACACCCGGCTGAAAAGAAGGGATACTCTTTTTCTCAGCCGTTCACGAGAGGTGTAAAACAACAAAAATTAACCGTTGAAATTAAAAATTTTGTTTAGCATTGGCTAAACCTATATTTAATATTTTTTAGATTTAAGATTTGAAAAACTTATTGATAATTTAATTTATAATTAAAGATTCAATAAATAATGAAATTATCAAAAAAAAAAATCCTTATGTCATACTTTTTTGAAAGAATATTTACTTTATATGAGGATGACACTGCCTTATTTGAACTTGCGCAATTAATTGAAATCTTAACTCAAACTGATATCAGCAGATAAATATATAAGATTAATATATAGAATTAAAAATTTAAGTAAAACATTAATTGGTTTAACTCGAAGAATATAATTTATAAAAAACTATTATAAGACTATAATCAAGGCACCTAGTCCGAAACTGGTACAGAATGGAGTAGTAAACACACTATTGATGTGGAAAATACGAATAAACTAATGTCTATATTTTTATACCCTTCACCAAAAATGGTAAGGGTATTTATAGGTTTGTCATTACGTGTGTAATTTCCACAATATTTATATGAGGTCCGTATAGTATATATATTCTGGACCGTTATAGATAAAAAAGTTAACTGTCTGTACGTCTGTCGGCCGGTCCTACTGTCCGTCTGTCTGTACGTGAAATCCATTTTCTGAAGACACTAGAAGAGCTAGAGAATTGTTTCTTAAAGTAAAATGTAGGGATTTTTCTAAGGATGCTTCGTATTGAAAATCAGCAAAAATAAAAATATCGATTCTGAAATGGATATATATATACAAATAAATGAAGATATATATTCATTGCAGAAATAAATTTATAAATACACTAGGTGCCTCAGTAGTATTGAATACGGGGTTAAGCGCATTGAATATGTGTCAGAGACAATAATTCAACACACGACCCATCGTGCTACTGAGGCTTGGTAGTGTTGAATGTATATTACCTTAATAATAACTCAACGTATTTTTTCGTACAACCCCCTTTTTGTCACACATCTAAGCATGTGTGTATAAAAATACAAGCCATTTGCTTTTGAAAGATCAGCAGACTCAAATCGTTATTTGCTTTTACATACCAACCAATATTCTACACACATAAAAAATTTCAATTTTTTTTTTCACCAAAGCACATTATAAACATAAATATGTATGTATGCACACAAACACTATACATACGTACCAGACAAGTAAACTCTGTGGAAAAAAATTTCGCACACTGATGATTACAAATATACTCTGATGTATTTATATGTATGTTAAAAATGCTTCTGTATTTATCTTTTAAAATGTTGTATATTTGTCAATTTGTTTTTCATTTTAAAAATTGAAATATATGTATGTACAATGAAGGCTTGAAACTATATTTGAAAATAATAAACAGGTTATTTTATACATATATATATACATATACATATACATATGTATATACATAATTGAAATGAGCCGTCGCTAAAAAGTATTTTGTCACCAGTAAAAT
This sequence comes from Lypha dubia, assembly GCA_947311025.1. Taxonomy (NCBI): domain Eukaryota; kingdom Metazoa; phylum Arthropoda; class Insecta; order Diptera; family Tachinidae; genus Lypha; species Lypha dubia. The sequence continues at coordinate 49,712,649 of OX371262.1, forward strand.
AACTTTTCCTTTTATGAGGTGTTTTTTGATACATATGTATGTATGTACAGACATAAGTACTTATGTAATAGGTCAATAACGAAGAATAAATAACTTACATAATTACTATTTGAAATAGCCCTACGTTAGAACAATGAATATTGTTTTAGCCTTCTCGAAATCGATAAACTGATACGTTCTGTTAGGCTGATTGGATAATCTAAGTAAGTACATATGAATGTACCTAATATGTATAATAGCTACATACATATGTATGTACATATGTATGTGTTTTGAAAAACCCCCTAGTAATTTGAATTTTCATCTAAGCAAGTAGGTATGTACTAAGCTTTAAGCTAACTCAAAATAGTGTTGACTTTTCAAATATCAAATTATTACCTACAGTTAAAATAATAGGTAATTATATGTGTAACAAATAACAATATACATACTTATGTATGTAGGTACCTACATAGCAATTACATATATCAATATGTATAACAATATCAACTTTAAATCCGTGCTGAAATGAAAGTAACAAGCCAACATATGTATGTACATATGTATGTATATAAAAATGTGCGTATAAATATAAAACAAAGTTACCCATCAAACCAAAAACTTCGATTTTGTAACGAATTCGAAAGTTTCGATTTGTAAAAAAATGTCTTAACAATGTCGTTTAGACTATTCTTAATGTTTTCGTAATCATTTTTAATTGACTAAACATCTGCACGTGATAAAACACTATTTATCTTGCAAATTTTATTAAATTTTTCTTGTTAGTTATATTTATCTTTGACGCCCTATGTTCTTCGTGAACATTCTATTTAAATATTTTATGCTACAATTTGTATTTATATTATATTTTATTTTTTTGTAAAACTCATGTGCACACAAATAGTGCATTTAATATTACATATGTACCTACAATAATAATTACCTGCGATACACATATATGTACATTTTTTTCTGTTACTTGCCTTTTTTTTGTTTAAGGTAAAAAAAAATTATTTTGAAAAACTTAAAGTGCACATATGCGATTTCTTTTAATTCATTAGTATGTAGTTCCAATTATGCGTGATTTCTGTAATTGAACAAATTGTTCAATTAAACGGGATTCTTGTAATTGAACGAATTGTTCAATTAAGCGGGTATCGGCTAATTGGTTCCCCGGTTAATTGAACAAAAAGTTGTGCAAATTTTGATGTGCAATTAACCGAAAAAGACTGTATTAACGAATTTTACCTGATTTTGCAATACTTACTTAATAATTAAATTTTTTAAAAAAATGTTTCTCTTCACAAACTCAATTTAAAACTTGTAAACATCAAATAGGTATAACTTCAGACATAATACAGAAATGTCTTACGGTAGAAAAAATAAATATTTTGTATTATTGCCCATGCGCCCAACCATACGTACAAATATATATTATATAATTATTTGTATGTATATATATATGTATGTAAGCCTGAATGTTTTCATAAAAAGGGCATACCCTGCAGTTTTAAAAGTAGAATTTTAATCGAAATCGTTAAGTATTTCCCTAACGAAAATCCGACTAAATACTACAGTGGCCACAAGTAATGCAAGAGTTCGCCTTTGAATCTCTCACACATATACATGTAAAAAAAGTGTTTTTAAAGGTAAAATGAGCAGAAGTCAACTAAAACGTTGCATAAACAAAGAAAAAGAACAATTAATTGAATATTTTATAACTATTGAAAAAGAAATTTGATGAATAAACAAATATCAAAAAAAAATTTAAATTTCTGTAGTATTTTCATTTATGAAATATCATTGTTGATCTAACTGGTACATTTTGACTAGAGAAATAGTTGGGAGTTGTTCACCAGTGATCTCATCGGTCTGATCGTGTCAAGTGATTACCGTCAATGTCATCCGTATGTTAAAATCGTCAGTCGAGTGCATTGCTAGTTGTTAGGCTGGTAGTTAGTGGAAATGGCTGGTAGCTCGCGAAATAGCTAGACATTCGCTAGCTACGCCGACTGCAGGGTATTTAAAATACTTGCAAACAATAATATTTATACACACAGAAGCAGAATTACATATACATATATGTATGTAAGTATTTGTGTTGAAAATGTTAATGTTTGTTGAATTTTAAAGTTCTAACTAAGCTTGATGTTGATCTGATACATACATATATTTGAGCTATCCATGAATAAATAATAAAAGCTGTCGATGGATGTTGAAAAAATTTCCATTATCTTTATTTTATGTATGTACCTACGTACTAGTAATGTTACGAATACTTGTATTTTTTCGACTATTTGCTTATTTTAATATACTTTTATTCGTATTCGACAAGTAAGTATTTTGTTACATACCTACCAGAAATTAAACATTTTTCCTTTTATGGGATGTTTGTTTCATATAAATTAGATTATTTCTAAACAAAATATGTTTCAATCAGCAGGTTTTCTTTTAAGCAAATGCAAGCAAGTGCTTTGAGATTGATCAAAAATAATAAATAACAATTTTTATTTTCAATTAAGCGATTTTTACATATAAACAGTGCGTTCTTATCCGAATTCGACTTTATACACATATATTTACCGTGTAGTACCTACACCATACCATAGCGTTTTAATTTACTTTAGCAAAAATAAAATTTCGGTTCTGAGTTTTGATTACATATATACAATTTTATAAACCTTTCAAAAATAAATTTAAAATAAATATTCATGTGCTCCAGTATTGAACTGAGGAGTCGCTCACTATAATTCTACCCACTAACCATTGTGCTACAGAGGCTTGTTATTAACTTAATTATAACTTTACGTATTTTTTTGTACAAACCCCTTTTTGTCACACATCTAAGCATGTGTGTATAAAAATACAAGGCATTTGCTTTTGAAAGATCAACACATTCAAATCATTATTTGCTTTTAACATACCAAGCAGTGCTGCCACGACCAAAAAAATATTACAACCAAATTTTTTGAAAAAGTTACCAAATGTGAAAAAATAACCAAATTTAAAATGCATATTTTATTAACAAAAAATATTTAAATTTATTTAAAGTAGCATTACATACAGTTTATTTGCATTTTATACATAGTTAAATAATAATTGCAAAACAAGAAAACGAAAAAAAAAAAATCATACTAATAGTAAATGAAAAGGAGAAACTTAAATTGAAATCAGTTTTTGTTTATTTGAGCCCTTATTCGTAAAAATAGTTTTTTTTTATAAGAGTTAAACCTGCCAAATGTTTATACAAAATTCATTTGATTGAAAGTTTATAAATTAAAATTTTTTTTGAATAGGATCATTACAATAAACAAAATTTGTACTGCACATTTATAAAAAATAAGAAAGGAAAAAAAGAAAATTTTTTTTACATATTAATAAAATTCTTATTAATAAGTGAAAAACATAACAAGAAACTTAAATTTAAACAAACTTTTTAAAGTGTTTATTTATTTAAAATAAGCAATATTTGTACTTCAGAAAAATATGTAATTGTTTTACAAAATTTTTCTTTTAAATCAAAAAATCAATAGATTTACAATTCACAGTATTGAGATTAGAAATTATATACGAATTTTCAATTCATATCTTTGGCAGACCATAAATAATGGGCAACATTTTGATTTTTGCACAACTGTTTCGATTGGATAATATTGTTAATAGTTTTAAAATCAAGACTATTACGAAAATTGGCTTTGTTTAAATTAAGCTGTGAAAACATTCTTTCGGCTGCAGCAGAACTATGTGGCAATGATAATAAATTTTGTACGAAATAAAAAAGTTGTTCGAAAGTTTTTTCGTTCATCCCATTTTTGCTTTAAAAGTTGTCAGGTCTAGATAGATGTGAATCATTGAATATTTTTTGATAACACAGAGCAGATCATTTAGTAGTACGGAGAGGTGTTGACAGTGTTGGGACCCAATCGTACTATGAAAAGGTAATTAAAAATTTTAAAAATTGTTTCAAAGTTTAACAAGTTATATATATAGTTAAAAAATATTCAAACGAAAAACAGTAAGCAAAATGAAAAAATATTCCAATCTCACATTGAAAAATAAAATTACCAATTTTGGTTAGAAATAACAAAAAACGGCAGCTCTGATACCAAGCACTTTTCTACACACATAAAAAATTTCAATTTCTTTTCACCAAAGCACGTTATAAACATAAATATGTATGTATGTACACACATCGTTTTTAGAACACTATACGTACCAGACAAGTAAACTCTGTGGAAAAAATGTCGCACACTGATGATCACAAATATACTCTAATGTATTTATATGTATGTATGTTAAAAATGCTTTTGTATTTATCTTTTAAATTGTTGTATATATGTCAATTTGTTTTTCATTTTAAAAATTGAAATAAGTATATGTATGTACAATGTAGGCTTGAAACTATATTTGAAAATAATAAACAGGTTATTTTATACATATATATATACATATATATATATATATATATATACATAATTGAAATGAGCCGTCGCTAAAAAGTATTTTGTCACCAGTAAAATAACTTTTCCTTTTATGAGGTGTTTTTTGATATGTATGTACATACATAAGTACCTACATATGTAATAGGTCAATAACGAAGAATAAATAACTTACATAATTACTATTTGAAATAGCCCTACGTTAGAACAATGAATATTGTTTTAGCCTTCTCGAAATCGATAAACTGATACGTTCTGTTAGGCTGATTGGATAATATAAGTACATACATAAGTATGTACATTTGTACCTAATATGTATAATAGCTACATATTTCTACATATTTCATTTACAAATATTTCTCGAATAATTTGCACAGAGTAGGTACATTTTCCAAAAAAAAAAAATCATAAAAAAGTATTTATCTTTTCAATTAGTATTTTTTTATTGTTTATTGGGAGGAATAATCTATTCTATTCTGCCCATTGGAGAACTCTGTCACATAAGTATATAGCTCTGAAGAAAATATGAAAGTGTGTCCAAGTATGCAGTTTTAACTTACTTTTTATACCTATTGTTTGAAATATTATATTTATATAACAAAGGATATACAGGCTTATTATATTCTGCGAATCACATACATATATGTATATGCATTGGTGAAGGGTATATAAGATTCGGCACAGCCGAATATAGCACTCTTACTTGTTTATTATATTTTGCTCTTTTAAAATTTATATTGTTTAGTTTAGAATTCTTATAATAAATTGAAACTGTAGACACAGTATACAATGGGAATTTGTGTGAACTTTTGATAAGATTTTGCTAACGAACCAGGAAAATATTAATATTAAAAATCTTCAAGTGGGAAAATGCAAACTTGAGCTCAACTAAAAAATATATGTATAAAAAAGAAAATTCACTTCATATATCTATGAAATAAAAAGAGTGTTTAAAATTTAAATAGAAATTAAGATTTACTGAATTATGATTGAAGTTTCTAGTTGACCCGTAGGCTTTTAACAGATTTCAGTCGTATGCAATTTTTATACAGACAGTGATTGACATACTTACTCACAATTAATATATGTACACGTAAGCGGGCACCAAAGTTTGACTCTCATATAAAAGAAAAGTTGCTAAATGTTTTTCATTTTAAATACAATTTATTTTTTATATGAATCTCGCATATGCAAACATACGAATAAACATGTGCAGATATGGATGTGTATGTTCCTTCTGGAAGGCCTTCTTTGGCAGACACAAAGCCAGTTCTCTTCTTACACAGGCCTGGTAGAAGGCCTTATTCAGCAGGCATGGTTAGGAGCCTTCCTTGGAAGGCCTGACTAAAGGTCTTCCTTATTAAATTGACTCTAGACCTGTCACAAATTTTTTTTAAATTACCTTTAGAAATGCAAAAACGTAGTAAAACTCATGAAAAAGCCAAAATATCAACTATTTATTTATTTATTGATGTATACATACTAGTCATGTTACGAAAATCAAGTTTTAGTATTCGCGAATACGAATATTTGAAACAGTATTCGCCGAATACGAATATTAATTATAAGGTTTAGAGCCACGTAATATTTGAAATTTTATTTCAAAAAATCCCTCCCTTTGCGTCAGTAACAATAAATTGAAGTAAACTGTCACACTAATTTAGGTACATAACATTATCATGAAATTAATATAATTTTGTACATTTTATGTACTTCTTTTAACTTTTTGTATGATTTTTTTTTTTTAGGAAAATGTATGTGCAAATTATTCGAGAAATATTCGCTTGAATTTGGCGAATACGAATCTCTTAAAATAGGCGAATAATCGAATACGAATACGAGTATTCGTAACATCACATAATAAAAAACACATTTTTAGATGGTAGTAGGATGGTAGGCCTCCCATAAGGAGTTAATAAAAAGGCAAGCGGGCATGAGTACTGGATCTATAAAAAGCTCTAGGAAGGCCTTATATATGAAGGCCTCTAAAACTTCGCCGCTGGGCTTAAACACGTCTGTCACCTTAAAAATTGAAACTTCAAGAAATTGTAATTGTTAAAAAGGAAATTTTGTTACTCAAACATCACCACAATTGTTTTTGTAATGTGTATGTTTCTTTCATTTTACATGTGTATGTGAAAACTAAGCACTTTACAGACATAGCTGCCAGATTTTTTAAAGGTAATATCGTCATCAGTGTGGTCAACTTGGTGCGTTTCGCACCTTTTTTGGTGCTTTTCTAAATGTTTTGTGCGAAAAATATCTGTGTTGGTGAGTGGTGCGCTTTTTATTTAATTTTGGTGCGTTTTTTTAATTTTGGGTGGTTCCAAAGCATATTAAACAGAATTTTTTGTTTCGGTATGAGAAAAAAGAATTTTGTACAAAAAATACAACTGTTTCAATACCATTTCATTCAATTGTGTACAATTTTTAAATTCAATTTTACAGACCATAATAAGAGCAACCATTAATGATGTTTAAGAGGTACCAAAACACATTCACAAAACCCGTTTCTTGTTGTTATAGATAATTTGTAACATTTCATTATAAGAAATTGGTTGTCCCTTTTAGATTTTCAGAGTTTTTGTCGTAAAAGTTGCTGTCAAGTCTGTTAAAGAGGTTAGCAAAAACAAATTATTCTTGGGACCTGCGATCATTGATCTTTTTTTATAAAACGCGTAACAGTTTATATAAAGTGTTGTAACACTAAAATTAATAAAATTTATATTTACTAAAATAAATACTTAAAGTTAGTGTCAATAATGGAGTCTAAAAAGGAGATCAAAAGCGAAATACAAAAAGATTTGGGAATCACAACGTGTACTTAAGCAATGGATTCGGCCTTGACCAAATAATAACACAAAAGCAAGATGTTTTAATTGCAAATGCGACATCACGCCTAAATATCCAACCTTGTTCGGCATTGTGGAACGCGGAAACACATTGCAGCTTTAAACCCATTTAGATATAAACGACATCAAGAGCCAACCTTGTACAAAATGTTTTATCCAGTATTGAAAAAGGGTGCAGAGTGATTTACTTCATGCAATGGCACAATATTCAGCCTTATTGTGTTTGACGCCAGATTTTTCTTTAATCTAATTTTTCTTTAACACAATACGATGAGGCTGATTGTATCAGCATTAGAATTTTGGACTAAAGTTAAATGTTGTAAAGATGCAAAATTAATTCAATAAAAAAATTCTGAATTTGGTGCGTTTTTTATTGAATGGCGCGTTTTTTTCTTCATTTTGGTGCGTTTTGAAATTTCAAAGTTGACAACGCTGATCGTCATATATTTGGACAAAAATCGCCATTATCGTCAATATAGCTTATTGAAATCGTCATAAAAACGTCAAATGGAAAACCGTTTTTTACCAACAAAACATATTTTAAAAGAAGCAAAACACAACAAAACTGTTAAATCAACAAATCTTATTAAAAAAACAGGATTCTTTTAAATACAGAGATCAGATACTTCAATTACAATTCACAATAATATCACATTTAAATAGATTGTATGTTTTTCAATACTTTGAAATATATATATAAACAATGTAGGGAAAATATATAAAAATTCAATCCTTCAGTTATTTTTTTCCAATTTAATTAAATATGCATTTTAAATTTAATTTTTGGAAACACATTTTCTAAAAATGTATCAAAACTACAATAAAATTTATACAATAAAAATATAATTTATATATAAAATATAATCAAGCTCAGTTTTATTGAATTAATGAATTAATTAATTAATTACAAAGTAGAATACCTTGATGATAACGGACTATGAGTTTGTGTTGATTATTAGTAATTTCCACTAACCAGAACTGTTTCAATATGTAGAATAAAAAATGAATTAAAAATTAATTCTCGTATTCTATTTCTCTTGAAAACTTGGTTAAATAGTTGATATTCTTCTCAATTAGTATCCACTTTACGAAAATTGTAAAGATGGACAATTGAACGCTGATGAGAGGTGTAGCGGCCTTGAAATCAGTACTGATACGTTCTGCTAAAAACTGATTGGATGTAAATAATAATATTTTTCAACATAAAAGAACTCTTAATAATTTTGAATTTTTATTAATTCAACAAAACTGAACTTGAGCCTGATAATATTACTTTTCATATTTTTTTTTTGTTTTTTTTTTTTTATTTTTCAAATTTATATAACATACTTTTTCAACAAATAAGGTGCCTCGCGCCACGTATGGCTTGAAGACACAACTTGGCAAATCTATATTTAGTAAATATATTTTAATGTTAGACAAATGTATAATAATTTCTAGTTAAAAAAATTGAAAATACTACATTACTATAAAATATATATGTGTATATTTTTTCTCACAGAAGCATTTCTAAGTTCTGGAAGAGATAGTTTTTTATATTTGTTTTGAATATTGATAAACGATTGCAAACTTTCAAGTTACTTGGCAAGTTGGTAAAGTTTAAACTGTCTGCATATTCTAATCTTTTTTTTGTGGTTTCCAATCTACACCTAGCTATTCTGAGGTTGTTTGAATATCTCGTGTTGAAAAAGTTCTGGTTTCTACTAAATTTTATGGTTCTGTTCCCAATGTTGTTAACGGATTTATATGTTTAAAACAATAACTGCTTTAAATACAAACCGTGTATAGGAAGAGTTGTTTCACAATAATCCTTGAAAAGAGAAAATGTACTGAATCTTATGTTCAAATTTAACACACGTATGCAAAGCATTGTGCCGGAACTAGGAAAATAGGTTTTGGGAAGGAGGATAAACGGAGTAGTGTTTGTAGATATTCGATTTGAACCTTGACACATTGAAAGTGGCAGGAAAGACCTCTGCGAGGAGTTTATTCCACATGCGAACAGTAAAGCTAAAGTACGAATTCTCTCTGTAATGCGTGGTGTGGTTCACCGACGTATCGACCACAAAGGGATGTGCCCTTGATGAAGAGCGTGTTGTACGTGTGAAGTGATGGGTTTCGGGAACAAGTTCCCCGATTTCATTAGAACACATTCCGTTGTAGTAGCGATAGAACAATGAAACACACCCAACAATGCGTCGATGCTCCAGTGAGTCAATAGAGTTGGCTACCCTACTGTCACCGATAAGCTTCTTCGCCCTATCCTGTACGCGGTCGAGTAACTTCAAAATAGATTTTGAAGCACCGGCCCATACATGAGAGTTGTATTCCATTTTTGGTCGGATAAAGGTGGTATAAATATTAAGGAGATCAGATGGAGTGAAGTATGTCCTACACCGTCTTAAAAAGCCGAGGCACTTGAATGCTTCTTTTGAGACATGAAAAATGTGATCATTCCATCGAACCTCACAATTAATTTTCATGCCAAGAACATCAAGAGCTTCTGATTCCTCAATATCTATACCATCCATGTTTACAGATGGAGCAGCATGTCCGGTCATACGTCTGTGCGTGAGCATAGCACATTAGGTCTTTCGTGCATTAAAATTGACCCTATTAGCGTGACCCCAATTTTTAATTGTCAGAAGATCGCGATTTAGTGTATCATTCATATTTTGCCGCATTGCCCGGATCTCCGACGGGTTTGGCCTGTTACTGAATGAATATGAATGAACTAAGCTGCTGTCATCTGCAAAAGAGTAGATAGGGTAGGAAGTTTGACGTAGAAGGTCATTAAGAAAAATAAGAAAGAGGGTAGGAGAAAGAACGGAGCCTTGTGGTACACCTGAATTTATCTTGAACTCGTTTGATGAGACCTCATCTACAACAACTCGTATAGTGCGATCTCTGAGAAAGCTCGATACAAATCGAGTGAAGCCATCGCCGACACCAAAAGCAATCAGTTTTGACAAAAGTGCTCCATGCCACACTCTATCAAATGCCTTGGAAATATCTAGAGCCACCACCTTACTTTCGCCAAAGTGATGTATGCTATTACACAACTTCTCTGCAAGGAGCGTAGAGAGGCCCCTACGAAAGCCATACTGCCGGTCGCTAAGTAAACTGTTGAGCTCCAAATACCTCACAAGATGGAAATTCAACATACTTTCCATTACTTTGGAAAGCGCAGACATAATTGCAATTGGGCGATAATTTTCAGGGTTGTTGGCATCCCCTTTTTAGGGATCGGCGTTACATTGGCAACCTTCCAAGACTATGGAAATTCCCCAGCATGATACAAAGTGCTGAACAGGCGTGCCAATGGACGTGCTTACGTCGAAAAACACTTTTTCAAGACCAGTGCTGGAATACCACCCGGCCCAGGAGACTTGTTTACGTTAAGCTTTGCTAAAACCTTTTTAACTGCACGCGCTCGAAAGAATATTTTTGGCATAGTTACAGATACTCCCTCGAGAACGTACTGGTTGACTGCTTTCCGGCAAGTGAGAATTTCTTGCGAACATTTCAGCCAGAAGGTTAGCATTATCAACCGGGTCAGTGAATACATGGTCGTCCTTTAAAAGAGGTGGAATTGAGGAACTAGCATTATGCTTGACTCTTTTAACTAATGACCAAAAGCTCTTGCTACCCCGTGGAGTATCAAGAACTTTATTGCGAAGGCGCTGCTCGTACAAAGCTTTTTCGCGCCTGTTCATGAACGGATTGCATGTGCTATAATTTTTATCCCCACTTTACTTGTGGCTAAGTACAAGCTCTTATTTATTTCAACATTTTTAAGAAACAAAAGAAAGAGACGGTACTAAAATTCCAATGTTGTTATTGTTTGAACTCGTTACTAATTATTATTCTTGATAATTACCTTTTTTGTATTCTTATATATTGAGTCAAACTAACGAAATATTTGTATATACTTACATACGTATTCAACTTATATACATATGTAAATTCTTTGCTTCATCATTTACGAACATTAACTGTAATAACACTTTATCTTCGATGCTTGAACAAATAAGTTGAATTTAACGCAAATAAGGTCATACCAATAAAGTTTAGTTTTCTTATGTTGAAATAAATCAAAATTGAATTTTTATTTCTCAACATAAGAATTGGTCCTTCTTGGAACCGGATTAGCCAGTCTACCCGGGATTCTTTTAAAGTTTATTGTATATGTCACCAAAGAGTTTGGTGACACAACCAATTAAAAACATAAATTAATTAGCAGCTTAATTTGGGGTTGCTCCTGACACAAAATGAGCGATGATATGAATTCATTGGTGATATACAGAGGGCGATTAAAGGGATCGCTTACTCGTTTGTATTCCTTTGCCGAATCCCCATCTAGTGAATGTACCTTTGAGATTGTGGTGAGCCGTTTGGAACGCTTGGAAGAGGTTTGGCAGGGATTTGTTAAATGCACTGATGAGCTACATCAATACAATGACAACGAAAATTTTGTTAACCCAGAACTCGATTTTGATATATATGAAGACAAATATTTGGCGACGCGAGGAAAGCTTTATACATTGAGATCTAAATATGCTCCGAAACAAAACGAAATTGACAATAATAGTGAGGTTATCGGGAAGCTGGCAGAACAGCAAGCTTCATTTTTTCAACAAATGTCTACATCAAGTACATCGAAGGAAAATGAGTTGCCACGAATTAATATTCCAGTTTTTTCCGGATTATACAAAGATTGGCCTAGTTTTAAAGATTTATTTGAGAGTGCGGTTGACTCAAAAACAACTTTGTCAGATACGCAGAAGTTCCATTATCTAAAATCTTTGTTAAAGGATGATGCCACTCGGCATATTCAACATGTTCCCGTTACAAAAGCAGCTTATAAAACAGCATGGATTCGACTCAATGACAGATATGTTCGCCCAAAACATATCATTAACTCCTTTATTGAGGCGTTTGTGGCTTTACCTTCCTTATCAACAGAAAATTAAGCAATTTTGAGAAAAATTTCTGACGAAGCTAATGAAATAATCCGCGGACTTGATGCCATTGATAAAAATGGACGTGATTGCTGGCTTATTTACATGTTGCTTGCAAAAATTGACCCAGCATCTAAAAGTTGCTGGATCCATGAGAGCCGTAATAACCCAAATCCGACTATTGTAGATTTCTTTGATTTTTTGGACAACAGGTGTGAAGAACTAGAGCTTTGCCATCGTAAAACGGTTACTTCTTCGAAGCAAGGTAATGTAAATAAATTGCATAGCAACATGGCAAAATGTCTGGTGAGTACAAATGGCAAATCAAATACTTGTTTAAAATGTAAATCAACAGATCACTCAATTTTTAAATGTCCAAACTTTCATCAAATGGATCAAAATGAGCGTCGCAATTTCGTTAAAGTATCCTCGTTGTGCTACAACTGCCTCAGAACAGGTCATACTGTTTTGAATTGCTCATCGAAACACAAGTGTAAGGACTGTCACCGACGTCATCACTCTCTTTTACATACGCCCATTGCAGCCTCGTCTGACCGAAGTACTACTGGTGAAAATGTAACGTCGCAATTACCAAATTACTCTAACACTCCTACTGGCCCATGGTCCACCATTGCAAATGTAGCATGCCCTGTTTCACTACCATCACAGTCACAAGGTTTTCTAAGCGACAACAGAAGAAATAGAAAGGAATTTATCATGCCCACAGCGCTAATTCACGTCAAGAATCACTCTGGTCAATTAATAACATGTCGTGCTTTACTGGATTCCGCATCTCAGCTGTCATATATAACCGAAAGTTGTGCTCAGCGTTTAGGACTGGCTAGGTCGCCATCAAAAGTTTTGGTCAGCGGAATTTCTTCAGTAAAAGCTGAAACCACCCGAGGGTGCTGTCACATTTTAGTATCACAGACTACCCTTGACCTAAACGTACATGTACTGTCTCGTATAACAGCATCGCTTCCAAGTCAGACATTTAACAGTAAAAATGAGAATTATCTAAAGGATTTGCCACTTGCTGATCCATTTTATAATGTTTCATCTCATATTGACATTTTGTTCGGTCTTGAGCATATTTGGAACATCTTAACATACGACAGACGCTATGATTCACAGGGGAACACGGTTGCCATCTCAACTATTTTTGGATGGGTTGTTACTTGTGTCGAAGTAGTGCAGGCTAATAGCCAAACCACGGTTCTCATTTCTACTGTAGATATTGACCGTTGTCTGAGAAGTTTTTGGGAAATCGAAGAGGCTGAGCACCAAGTGAAAATAGACCCAGATGACGCTTATGTTGAGTTACACTTCAAATCTACTCACACTCGCCACAGTGATGGCAAATATGTTGTTCAGCTACCCTTTAAAATAAAAAATCCCAAGTTCAGAAATACGTTTAATGGAGCTTTGTCCCGCATCTACGCCGTAGAAAGACGGCTTCAACGAAATGCAAGCCTAAGAGAGCAGTATACGAATTTCATGCGGGAATATGAAAATTTGGGTCACATGCGCCAAATTAGCCCGAATGAAGTAAATGTCAACGATGCTACGGTTTTCTATTTACCTCACCATCCAGTTCTGGGTGAAAAGATACGAGTCGTATTCGATGGATCTTTCCAAGACTCTAACGGCACGTCACTCAACAAGATGCTATACATTGGACCGAGCATACAAAGGGATTTGTTTTCTGTGTGCTTACGCTTTCGGTTTCATCGATACGTGTTCTCCGCTGACATAGTAAAGATGTTTCGCCAGATATGGGTTTCTAACAACCATAAAGACTATCAGCGAATAGTCTGGAGAGAATCACCATCAGAAGTAATTCGACATTTTCAGTTGTGTACTGTAACCTACGGCACAGCATGTGCACCCTATTTATCAGTTCGTGTTCTCGAACAATTGGCTCATGACTACAAGTCGACACATCCATTGGCCTCCAAGACATTGCTTGAGGACTTTTATGTTGACGATGTACTCACTGGCGCTGCCACAGAGGAAGAAATCGTTTTCAAGCGGGATAACTTAGTAAGCTTATTGTCCCAGGCAGGCTTAGAATTAAGGAAATGGGTTTCCAACTGTCCCAGCATTTCAGTAAGTACTACAGATTTTTCGTTTCTAAAAACTCCAGAAGAGGATGCAAAAAAGGTTCTTGGAGTTTACTGGAATCCTTCGAATGATGAGTTGGGTTACAAAATCAGCCTATCGGAAAAAGCTGTTTCAACAAAACGACAGATTCTCTCTGATGTTTCTAGAGTATATGATCCTATGGGAATTTTATCCCCAGTTGTTATTCGATTCAAAATTTTGCTGAGGGAACTATGGTCACTGAATCTGGCATGGGATGAACTTTTACCCAGCGATCTGGTTACTTTGTGGTCACAATATCGAGATGACTTTCACGCCTTGGAAAACTTTAAAATGCTCCGATTCGTCCAAAATGATTATTCGAAACTGGAGCTCCATGGGTTTTCTGACGCGTCCACACAAGCCTATTCTGCTGTTGTTTATTCAAGATTTATTGCCAGTAGTGGAGTTTGTCACGTGACTCTTATTGCATCCAAAACTCGAGTTGCCCCTATCAAACAGAAATCGTTGCCTCGACTAGAATTGTGTGGGGCTCTCTTGTTATCTCGGCTGATGAAACGGATTGTTGAAGCCTTGCCACATGAATCCATTACAGTTAGAGCCTGGTGTGACTCAACAATTGTATTGTCATGGCTCTCGCAGCCACCTATAAAATTAAAAACTTTTGAAGCCAATCGGACTTCAGAAATTTTAGAAAACTTGCCTCGCAGATTTTGGGACCATGTCTCATCCAAACAAAATCCCGCTGATTGCGCGTCCAGGGGTATGTCAGCTTCAAAACTACTAAGCTACAATCTCTGGTGGAGTGGCCCTGAATGGCTAAGCGATGATCTAAAATATAATGCTATTATAAATAATCCCAAAAAATTTGATATCTTTACAGATTCTGAAGCAAGAACTGCACTAAAATCCAATGTCAGCACTATGGTCACTATTTTGGACAATTACGACCCAATTGAAAAACTCATCAATCGGGTATCAAAATGGACTAAACTGGTGCGAATTGTTGCTTATTTGTTTAAATTTGCCTTTGCCACTAAGCAGCTTCACACAAACCACGTTTCTTGTCCTTCATTTGGCGAAATACAACGTTCAAAGTTAGCCTTGCTCAAATATGCACAAATTGGTTTTAATGATGACCGAGTCCAGTTACAAACGAGTAATCGCACTAGAGGTCGGAACCAACTTCTAACATTACATCCATTTGTGGACACCAATGGACTTCTACGTGTTGGCGGCCGCCTACGTAACTCCGAGATTGATGTGGCAGCAAAGAATCCAATAATTCTTCCAAAGTCAAGCAGAATTACTCAACTTATCTTAGAAGATTTACATGAGCGAAACCTACACCCTGGCGTCTCCGCCCTTTTCGTGATTGCTCGACAAACGTATTGGATTATTGGAGCTCGTAACCTCATACGAAAATTGACACACAAATGCTTACGATGCTTTCGCCATCGTCAAATTATAACTCAACAGATAATTGCTGATTTACCTAGTATTCGTGTACGACAAGCATTCCCATTTGAAAATTCAGGCTGTGATTATGCAGGGCCTCTGCTTTTGCGGCAGTTTTCTGGGAGAAAAGCTCGACAATCTAAGGGTTACATATGTTTATTTGTTTGCCTTGTTACGTCTGCTATCCACCTAGATCTGGCGACAGATTTAAGCACGGAATGTTTTATTGCTGCACTACGCAGATTTATATCCCGTAGGGGAAAATGTCGTAACATTTATAGTGACAATGGAAGGAATTTTCTTGGTGCTTCTCGTGAGCTAAATGAGATGCACAAAGTTATTCTGTCACAGACTCATAACGAAATTGTCTCCGCATCTTTGGCAGAAGACGGAATACAATGGAACTTTATTCCACCGCTAGCTCCACATTGGGGTGGAATCTGGGAATCAGCCGTGCGATCAGTGAAGCTGCATCTCAAACGGGTCATCATGAACACAGTCCTGACATTCGAACAAATGCACACCTTGTTAACTCAGATTGAAGCAGTGGTTAACTCAAGACCCCATGGTACTGCCCCAGACTCGGAATGTGGTTATTTGTCCCCTGCTCATTTTCTTATTGGTCGACCCCATACCACTGTACCCGAAGGAGACCTCGCCGAAGTCAGTCCAAATAAGATGGGTTATTGGCAGCATGTTCAAAATATGTATCAAGGCTTCTGGCAACGATGGCATCAAGAATATCTCACTTCACTGCAGCATCGCCCGAAATGGCAGCAAACGTATCCAAATTTGGTAGATGGGGATCTGGTCGTGGTAAAGGAAAAGAATCTGCCCCCTGCAAAATGGCTCATGGCTAAGGTTATCGATACATATGAGGGAGCTGACGGTAAAGTTCGTGTAGTGAAACTTAGGACTCGTCATGGTGAAATGACGCGGCCAATCACAGTATTAGTGAAGCTACCTATATTCTGAAAACCATGTTTCAGGGCGGTGCGGGATGTTCATGAACGGATTGCATGTGCTATAATTTTTATCCCCACTTTGCTTGTGGCTAAGTACAAGCTCTTATTTATTTCAACATTTTTAAGAAACAAAAGAAAGAAACGGTACTAAAATTCCAATGTTGTTATTGTTTGAACTCGTTACTAATTATTATTCTTGATAATTACCTTTTTTGTATTCTTATATATTGAGTCAAACTAACGAAATATTTGTATATACTTACATACGTATTCAACTTATATACATATGTAAATTCTTTGCTTCATCATTTACGAACATTAACTGTAATAACACTTTAGCTTCGATGCTTGAACAAATAAGTTGAATTGAACGCAAATAAGGTAATACCAATAAAGTTTAGTTTTCTTATGTTGAAATAAATCAAAATTGAATTTTTATTTCTCAACAGCGCCTTTGTACTCTGGCACATGAAGATCTCGCTTTTTTGCGCAGCGAATTAGTATCGGCGTTTTTATTATAACGCCAGACACTAAATGCTTCCTCTCTGGATCTGATTGCATTTCTGCACGTCTGATTGAACCAAGACTTTACTTTCGGTTTAATCAAAATTTGCTTAGATGGAATGAAGGTTTTCATTCCCAGCAAAATTATATTCTCTACCATTTTCGCCATGGCATCGACGTTGTTGTCTAGAAAGCATAGCTTCCAATTGAAATACCGGAAAAATTCGTTGATCTCCGCCCAACGAGCCTTTTCGTACATATATTTTAAGCGTCTCGTAGCTGATTGGGAGACGTTGCGAAGATTAGAGAACGAAAAGGTGGCGGAAATGGTACAATGATCAGAGTTACCGAGAGGTGCATTAACACTCACTTCGTACTTTTCAGGGTGCGAAGTGAGAAAAAGGTCGAGAGTGTTGTTATTGTGCCCTTCAACACATGAATTATATGTTGGCTCATTCAGTAATTGCGTCATTATGCGCGGCGAAAATCTCAACATATTGGCCTTCTGGGGTTGTGTGGCTCGAATGGTGAAGCCAAGATGAGTTGTGAACATTGAAATCACCAGCAACGACAATTTCACTGTTCGGACAGCTCTCAAGGATCTTCGAAATTGAATCGGAAAGGGAATCGAAGTTGGATAAGGTTTTATCCCTTGCCGCGTTTGGACTTCTGTAAAGAAACCCGAAATGTAAATGGTGTGTCCTGATTTTGAATTTAACCCAAAGACTGCTAAATTCGGGATCAGACGTGCCTAATGGTTGCTGGCACTGGCACACAACTTCATTACAAATGTACATTGCAAGACCCCTGTGAAGATTAAAAAGCGATAGGAGGTGTTAACCAGGTATATGAAAATTCTGTGGATCAGAGTTTTCAGACACCTGGGTCCCACATAAGGCGAAAATATCCGGCCGATGGAGACAAATGTGAGCATACACAGAGAAAAAATTCGACCTTAGCCCCCAATGTTACAGAAATCAATTCTAAATTGACCTACCATAAAAATATGCAAAATTCAAATCGGACGCCCACATTGTGATGCCGATACCAATGATATTAATTGCTGTCGTTAGAGTGTTCAGTGACCAGTGCTATGCCTTCGTCAATGAACAGTCAAACAGCAACTAACACAGCGGCATCAGCATTACAAATGTTTTCTTTTTTTATTTAGGAAAAAATGGAACGGCTGACACTAATTTAGAGACATAAAAGTCCTGGGCTGGTCATTTATTATAACTATAATTAATTTTTATTTTGTGTCACGGGGTCAGCACTATTCACTGTGCCAACACTGTTGCCGGCTATATATTGTTTTGAGTTTGGTTTTTATTGCTTTTATGTTATGTATATGTAATTTTGGTATGCAGCTTTTTTGTTTTGTATATATATATGCACTTTGTAATTTTTATATATTTTTCTTTGACGTATGTATGTATGTATATATGTTTATAGCGTTTTTATATGTTAGTATGGTTATTTTATTATTTCTATTTTTTTTTGTGTATTTATTTATTAGTTTAACATTTTTTGTTTGTTTAATAAAAGATGTTTGACGACAATGACAAAAAAAAAACAATTGTTTAACTGGACGACCCGCGGACAACATGTTTACACAACGAAGGACAAAACACTACCTGCATACACATACATATGTACATCAATATAAGTTCGAATAATAATTATGTTTATTCGTAATAATGATAATATAAAAATATTTTACAAATATACTTATATTGCAATTAACCATATTGATTACTTCAGGTACATCTGCTAGATCATAGCAGCTACATATGTTTAATATTTTGTATATAATATTGCTTCCAAATACGACTTTTTCAATGAATTTCTTGCTTTAGTCTTCGTTATGTTTACCTGACTAAATATTATTTCCACATTTGCTGAAGAATGTGGAAATATTATTTACTCAGGATTTTTGTAATAAATTTAGTCAAAACCGGAAACAAAAGAATGGAACCCTAGTTTGCATCTCTGATATTTTTTTTTCCGAAAATCCAATAGTTATATGTTTTTATCGGGACAATAATTTTAATTGTCTGAACTCAGTTTCTAGCTCTTGGCTTTCGCTTTCTTCAACAAAATAGGAAAATTATTTTATAATTTCAGAAAAAAAATTTTTTTCTACATTAATACTATTAAATGGATTAATTTGGCCAAGAGCTTTATATTTATTTTGAAAATCAAATCATGATAATGTCTGATCACAAAGCTCTATATAAAAATTAACACAATTATTACTACTAACATATTTTTCTTTTGCATTTATTTGTGGTTCTTCCAATACGTGTCTGGCAAATATTCCTAAATAAATTTCTTCAAAATTTAAAAAAAAATTGTTTTTGTGTTAATAATCAATTAATAAAAGTTTTCAATTTTAAACAAACTAGTTTTTAAAAACTTTCTCATTACATTGAATTATTTAAAGTCGTCAAAATTAGGGTATAAATCGTCCCATCGTCACTATATCATTTTAATGACCCAAAATCGTCAACATGATGATAAATCGTCAAAATGACGATAAATCGTCAAAATGACGATAAATCGTCAAATCTGTCAGCTATAGTTAAAACAAGTATGTAAGATAAACAATGTATGAGTTTGTGTGCCAGCAGTAAAGTTTACTTATGATTTAAAACAAGATTTGCGTATTCAAACCTAACCTCAAACTTAAATTACCTTATGTTCACTTTTACCCGAAAGATATAAAATACATATGTATATACATTTTAACAGATGCACATACGAGAGTATTTATGTCTACTAAACTCAAAATATATTTCAAGTTTAAGCTAATTGAACAAAATATATATTTTACCTTAAAAACCAAGACGAAAATTTAAGTTTAGTATATATCGCAAGATTAAAATATCTTCAAGGCACAAGGCACACTAGAAAATCTTTTTACAATTTTATAACTTTTGATGGTTATTGGTCGATCCTCCAAAGGGCACTGTAATGATTAATATTATTTCTTGAGTTGTGGGCAGCGATCTTAGGTGCCTCTTCACCTGCTATCAGACTAGAGTAGATTATTTCGCCACTAAGCTTTTATCGAATTAACGAATGCAATGTCAAATATTATTTTTAAAAATACCAACAATTAAAGTTGTTTTCTTCTTGGGAGAATTAGTTTGCTTGGGAATTATTTCCACCAACTAAGAAAAGGTTATGTGCTTCTTTTTGTGTCAGTGTGCAACTTGAAGCAGACATATAACATTTTCCTTGTGTTACACTACAATTGTTGAGAACATAAATCTCTTGTTTAAAAATCACACACCAAATTTTACTATAAGAATCTTTGTGGCAACTCATGTTAAACAAATAAATTTGCTGCACAAGCAAGTTGTTAAAAGATGCACTTTAAAATTACTCCATTTCTTGGTTTTAAAATATTCTTTTTTTGACAGCAATTAATGGTTGCTTTTTCCATGAGAGAAACTAAATTGTACACCCTTTACCACCTAGATTATTGGTGTTTAATAGGTTTATCATTACGTTTACAATATGTATTCATAAACTACATTTGCTAAAAAAAACTTATTTGACAAGTATTTTTCAATTAAATGAAATTTCTAAGAAAATTTCAATACAAATATTTTATATTTAATACAACATTTCCAAATACTGTAAATTTTTTTTAAGAGAGAGCAAATTTCTTAATTAAAGTACTTTAATGTTTAATTTTGACATCATTTGAATCTATATCCCAAAGTCACAATTTACACAATAATATTTATATAATTTCATATGTTAAAAGCACTCGTATACGAGTAACATGATGAAATTTTAGAAGATCTTCTTATTAGAAATTCAATAAATTTAATGGAATAAATCAATATTTATATACTAGACGTATTGCAAGCAGTAATAACGAAATATTTTCTTTAAAAAGTGGAAGAAATTGAGGAACAAATAAAAAGGAGAAAATAATTTTTACATTTAAGTTAAAAAAAATACATTTTCAGAAAAATTTAATCAATCTGGATGCGGTAAAGACTCCATGCAGTGCTTCTGAGGAATGGAAGTAACTCAAAAATATATGTATGTATGTATATTTTAGCATTAAAATATTTAATTTTATTGCCAGAGAAGATGTAATCATAAATTTTGAATTTCTTTGCAATGTAACTGAATTCAAACGAAAAGATTTTTTTTCTAACCCATCTGTACTCATTTGAGTTTAGTATCCCCAATGATGATATGCTATTGCCACATAATCAAATATGAGTAAAAGTCTAAATATATAAAAAACTGCAGCAAAAACTTTTGTTTTTAAGCCAGGCTTGAGGACATGAGCAGATTATTTTTCTTTATCCAAAGGTTGATGCATCTGCTAATTAGCGTACATATGTACATATGTTTGTTTTCATCAAATGAATTCTAGAATAATAATTCTCATATGATAACGTGAATTTTTGTTTAATCGCTCTTAACTGAACAAATAAGAAACTGTGAATTTATTTTGTTAAATTTTATTTAAAGTTTACTTTTAATTTTTCGATTGTTAGTGCAGTAATTACAAGAAGATTTTATGCATCATTAAAAAAATATGACAACAAATGTTCCACGCATGCTAAAACAAATACAACGTCAGAAAAAGAACTGGCATTTTTTTATTGTAAAATATTTTCTGTGTGTCAAACTCAGACAAACAAGCCGATCGCTTCGAAGCCGGACATCATCGTCGCTTTTGTAAATTCGAGCCGCTGACAAACACATCGTTTTTTACTGCTTTTACAGGTATTTCGGCTGTTAAAAATGTATTGTTAGGTTTAAGTTTCTTAATGTGACTTTTCTTTGCAGCAGTTTTTTTTATTTAATATATAAAATTTCCAAATAAAATTTTATACTTCACCGGCGGGTTGAAATAAAATTTTTTGCTTAGACGCCGCTACAAATTTTTAATCATCTTGTTGCTCTGCTACATACAATTTTACATTTGTAAAACAAAAATATTCTTCTAGAGCAGGGGGTAGATTCTGGTTCTGCGATAACGTAAAATGTAAAAAAATGTTTCATTTTCGTTTTCATTACAACTTTACGTAATATCTTTTCGCAGTTGCACAAAATGCGATTCCCGTTTATATTATGAAAAAGTGTTTCATTCCATCAGTTGCAGTGTAACTTTATATCCATGTTATTCAACTTGAAATGTCATACACAGAGAACGAAGTTGAACTATCTACTTCGATGCGGTGCAAGGCCGCATGCAAATATATATTTGCTTTTGCGGCTTTTACAACATGCATATATTCTTTATTGAAATTTTGAAGTTGATTTTTCAACATATATTACACAATATATGTACATAGCTTATGTTATAGAAAATTTAATAAAAATTAGAAAATATTAAATAAACAAATTAGCGGTGGTGAAGAAATTGTATGAATTACATAAGTAGGCAATTTTATTAATAGTCTATCAGTACAGATACTGAGTTAATCCCATAATCGGAGATATTATTTAATGACTTATTGACAAAAAAATATAATCGAAAAATAGTGTATAATCACACTTTTATACTATAATTTCAAATGGTACAAACTCTGAAAATAAAAGTCGATAGTTTAAAAATATCGAAAATATAGATAGCTATAAATATCGGTATCGATAATATTTAAAATACAATTTTGAACCGTTGCTTTAGTTTAATTCTATTTATTTACTTATTATTTATTTTTTAATAAAATGATATGATATGATATTACATACTCGTATGTATGCGTGTTGCGAAGAGCAACAAATTTTTAAATGGGATTAATTCTAGATGTTTTAAAAATGTTTTATTTAACCTTTCTCTTGTGCCCTCTGGAGACGATAAAAAACACATCAACGTGTGCGCGTGCAGTCGTGCTTTTTCGGGTACACGTAAACGTTGTTGGCTGTGATTGATGAAAACCATAATCGTGATATATTATTTTGATAGTCTCCAATTGTGATTGACAAAGAAATTATCAGTTGTTTTGTATCGAAGTGTAATGAGTAAAAAGTTGGCAGCACACGCATACTTGATAATTTTATGCTCTGGTATTTTTGTGTATAAACAGTGTCAAACGCATGTATTTTTTTTGTTTTTTGACAAAATTGCACAAGACGCCGAAGTCACAACAAAAATGATGATTGATGATTTTATTTGTACGTCTCCCTTTAAACGACAAAAACACGATACTCACACATTTGCACTGATTGACGAGTTTCTTTGATCGTCTCCAGGGCACTTTATAAGTAGTAAATCAAAACTTGATGCCGGTCGGGCGACGCCACGGTTGCAGGTAGTAATTTAAATAAAGTAATAACAACAAATTGCCTGAATAGTTATAATTAGGTAAAATTTTCTTACTTAAGTACAAACATTCAATCTATAGTAAAATCGGAAATATCAATAGCAGAAAAAATAGCACTTAGTCGAATACAATTTTTTTTTTAATTATTTCTATTTATTGATACATTTTCCATAACATATGCTAATTGCTTTCTAGTTTTGTCCCGAGTTTATTCAAATGTGTTAGATATTCAATTTTATGCGTTTCCGAGATTTACTGCATAATAAGTTTTTCTTACTTTTCGATTTTCTATCGCCTTATGTATTTTTTAAGCATCCGGCTCCAAAATAAGTTTAAGCCGCCTCTTAGGTTATTTTTTTTAAGCCGACACAAACTTTCTCTCTGCTTGGGTCTGTACAATTGTCAAACCACAAAAATAAATTACGTTGTACATAGGGATAAATGTATAAAAGTTGAAAATGTATGCATTATTTTTTAAAAATTTAGTAACAAATCTGTAAATACATATACATATGTATGTATGTATGTACATACGCATGTATACATAAATCAATTATTCATATGATATTTTTGAACTCAATACATACTTATGTACATACTTACATACTTTTTCCATTTTCGCTGACAAATTTTAAGTGAAAAAAAACGCGTCATAAGAAAATGTTTTGACATTTGTTTTCGCAGTTACATAAAATGAGAATCAGTTTTGCTTGAAACTGAGAAAAAAATTTTTTCATTCCATTTGTTTCTCTAATTGTGAAAAGATTTTAATTTGTTTTAATTTCTTCACAGAACGGGAATCGGAAACAAAATGTAAACGAGAAAAATGTTTACATTTCACGTTATTGCAGAACCACAATCTACCCCCAGGAAGGACGATTTTACCTGTTTTTATTATACCATGGTTCCACGTATACTAGTAATTAGGGCATTCCAAAGGCTGACCGTTAATCGATTACGATAGTAATTGCTACCCGATTAAAATTTGCCGTTTACGAGTAACAATTTAATCGGGTAATTAAACAATTAAAATTTAAATATATTATTTCGTCTCATGTACCCGCATAACGTATATGTTGTGTATGTTTTGTGAAACTATCAAACGTCTCGAAAATGTAATTGAATTTTGTAATATGTTTTATTCAGTAAACTGATTAATCAAGCTATTAACCGATTAAAACACAAAACAACCCTTTTCAATTGAATACCCTAATTGTATTATTCACAGCAACCATTAGTCGATTTTATTTTTCTTACAAATAATGGTGATGGTTATTTAAACCATTTCATTCAAGGACCAGGGGGTAGATTCTGGTTCTGCGATAACGTGAAATGTAAAAAAATGTTTCATTTTCGTTTTCATTACAACTTTACGTAATATCTTTTCGCAGTTGCACAAAATGCGATTCCCGTTTATATTATGAAAAAGTGTTTCATTCCATCTGTTGCAGTGTAACTTTATATCCATGTTATTCAACTTGAAATGTCATACACAGAGAACGAAGTTGAAATACTTCGATGCGGTGCAAGGCCGCATGCAAATATTTATTTGCTTTTGTGGCTTTTACAACATGCATATATTCTTCATTGAAATTTTGAAGTTGATTTTTCAACATATATTACATAATATATGTACATAGCTTATGTCATAGAAAATTGAATAAAAATTAGAAAATATTAAATAAACAAATTAGCGGTAGTGAAGAAATTGTATGAATTACATAAGTAGGCAATTTTATTAATAGTCTATCATTACAGATACTGAGTTAATCCTACAAGTTGAATAAGGAATAAATATATACTTATATATAAAATGATATGATTTCAAATTACATACTCGTATGTATGCATGTTGCGAAGAGCAACAAATTTTTAAACGGGATTAATTCTAGATGTTTTAAAAATTATTTATTTAACGTTTCTCTTGTGCTCTCTGGAGACGATAAAAAACACATCAACGTTCTAAGTGTGTGCGTGCAGTCGTGCTTTTTCGAGTACACGTATACGTTGTCGGCTCTGATTGATGAAAACCATAATCTTGTGATATATTACTTTGATAGTCTCCAATTGTGATTGACAAAGAAAATTTCACTTGTTTTGTATCGAAGTGTAATGAGTAAAAAGATGGCAGCACATGCATATTTGTTAATTTTATGCTCTGGTATTTTTGTGTATAAACAGTGTCAAAGGCATATATTTTTTTGTTTTTTGACAAAATTGCACAAGACCCGCGGTTGCAGGTAGTAATTTAAATAAAGTAATAACAACAAATTG
Organism: Lypha dubia; assembly: GCA_947311025.1. NCBI lineage: Eukaryota > Metazoa > Arthropoda > Insecta > Diptera > Tachinidae > Lypha > Lypha dubia. Next base: position 49,738,486 of record OX371262.1, read on the forward strand.
CCTGAATAGTTATAATTAGGTAAAATTTTCCTACTTAAGTACAAACATTCAATCGATAGTAAAATCGGAAAAATCATTAGCAGAAAAAATAGCACTAAGTCGAATACAATTTTTTTTTTAATTATTTCTATTTATTGATACATTTTCCATAACATATGCTAATTGCTTTCTAGTTTCGGCCTGAGTTTATTTAAATGTGCTAGATATTCAATTTTATGCGTTTCCGAGATTTACTGCAAAATAAGTTTTTTTACTTTTCGATTTTCTATCGCCTTATGTATTTTTTTAAGCAGCCGGCTCCAAAATAAGTTTAAGCCGCCTCTTAGTTTATTTTTTTTAAGCCGACACCAACTTTCTCTCTGCTTGGGTCTGCACAATTGTCAAAAAAAAAATAAATTACGTTGTACATTGGGATAAATGTATAAAAGTTGAAAATGTATGCATTATTTTTTTTAAATGCAGTAACAAATCTGTAAATACATATGTATACATATGTATGTACATATATATGTACATATGTATGTATGTATGTACATACGCATGTATACATAAATCAATTATTCAAATAATTTTTTTTTATTTTTGAACTGTATACATACATACATATGTATGTACATACTTACATATTTATCGTTTGCAATATCGACATTTATGTTCTAAAAATTAATAAAAATTCTTTTCGATTTATGCTTGTGCGCATGCCTTTTGCTGCTTTTTCCATTTTCGCTGACAAATTTTAAGTGAAAAAAAACGCGTCATATGAAAATGTTTTGACATTTGTTTTCGCAGTTACATACAACGAGAATCATTTTTGCTGTGAAACTGAGAAAAAAATTGTTTCATTCCATTTGTTTCTCTCATTGTGAAAAGATTTTAATTTGTTTTAATTTCTTCACAGAACGGGAATCAGAAACAAAATGTAAACGAGAAAAATGTTTACATTTCACGTTATCGCAGAACCAGAATCTACCCCCTGCTGTACTTTTTAATTATTCCCATTAATCACAAGTAATCTGCAATATTTATTGCAACAATTCAATGTGATTATCTGCACATTTTTGGAAAAAAAATATGCAATTTGATTTGAAATAATATTTTCAAAATGAATTTAATGCAAAATCCTAGAAAAATTAATATTTGGATTGGAGACGGATAGATAACACTGCTCAGCAGCAAAATCCTCCTTAAAATAAAACTATGTGCAGTATATGGATTTTGATGTCCTAAACTCAAATCCGTTTTCGGTTTTTCTCCAACCCTAACGAATCATCCGATTTTCATAAACAAAACACCAAAGGATGCGTAACAAAGTTATCAGCCCAATCACGAATAAAAATTCCGTTATCGTTTTTTCTCTTTTACCAATCTTCTTACTACGATCAAAATGTCCTTATGAAATTTTGTTTTTTCCATCCCTGTTTTATCAACATCGAAAGAGAAAATTATTCGGCGGGAAAAAGGTAGGTATTCTAGAAACATATGTTTTTTTGTTTTTTCACCATAAATTTTTCATTTGCAATTAAATAGGGAGTTAACAAAGAAATGTAAGTATTTTCATAAATAAATGTAAATTTAATAAACAAAAGATGTTTTTGTCAGGTCGAAAACCACAAACAAGCAGCAAAGCCAACATTTACTAAATTTAGTGGATGAAAACCCAGACATTGCCCGTGGATTTTTTAAAGGCAATAAGGTTTTACCGAAGTTTAACGCAAACAAGTCTCCTGGGCCGGATGGTATTCCACAACTGGTCTTGAAACAGTGCTTTTCGACGTTAGCACGTCCATTGGCACGCCTGTTCAGCACTTTGTACCATGCTGGTGAATTTCCAAAGTGTTGGAAGGTTGCCAATGTAACGCCGATCCCTAAAAAGGGGGAGGCCAACAACCCTGAAAATTACCGCCCAATTGCAATTTTGTCTGCGCTTTCCAAAGTAATGGAAAGTATGTTGAATTTCCATCTTGTGAGGTATTTGGAGCTCAACAGTTTACTTAGCGACCGGCAGTATGGCTTTCGTAGGGGCCGCTCTACGGGGGAGCTACTAGCTTTCCTTGCAGAGAAGTGGTGTAATAGCATACATCACTTTGGCGAAAGTAAGGTGGTGGCTCTAGATATTTCCAAGGCATTTGATAGAGTGTGGCATGGAGCACTTTTGTCAAAACTGATTGCTTTTGGTGTCGGCGATGGCTTCACTCGATTTGTATCGAGCTTTCTCAGAGATCGCACTATACGAGTTGTTGTAGATGAGGTCTCATCAAACGAGTTCAAGATAAATTCAGGTGTACCACAAGGCTCCGTTCTTTCTCCTACCCTCTTTCTTATTTTTCTTAATGACCTTCTACGTCAAACTTCCTACCCTATCTACTCTTTTGCAGATGATAGCAGCTTAGTTCATTCATATTCATTCAGTAACAGGCCAAACCCGTCAGAGATCCGGGCAACGCGGTAAAATTTCAAATTGGGGTCATGCTAATAGGGTCAATTTTAATGCACGAAAGACCCAATGCGCTATGCTCACGCACAGACGTATGAACGGACATGCTGCTCCATCTGTAAACATGGATGGTATAGATATTGAGGAATCAGAAGCTCTTGATGTTCTTGGCATGAAAATTAATTGTGAGGTTCGATGGAATGATCACATTTTTCATGTCTCAAAAGAAGCATTCAAGTGCCTCGGCTTTTTAAGACGGCGTAGGACATACTTCACTCCGTCTGATCTCCTTAATATTTATACCACCTTTATCCGACCAAAAATGGAATACAACTCTCATGTATGGGCCGGTGCTTCAAAACCTATTTTGAAGTTACTCGACCGCGTACAGGATAGGGCGAAGAAGCTTATCGCTGACAGTAAGGTATCTAACTCTATTGACTCTCTGGAGCATCGACGCAATGTTGGGTGTGTTTCATTGTTCTATCGCTACTACAACGGAATATGCTCTGATGTAATCAGGGAACTTGTTCCCGAAACCCATCACTTTTCACGTGCAACACGCTCTTCATCAAGAGCACATCCCTTTGTGGTCGATATGTCAGTGAACCGCACCACGCATTACAAAGAGAATTCGTACTTTAGCCGTAATGTTCGCAAGTGGAATAAACTCCCCGCAGAAGTCTTTCCTGCCACTTTCAATGTGTCAGGGTTCAAATCGAATGTCCACAAACACTACTCCCTTTATCCTGCTTCCCAAAACCTATTTTCCTAGTTCCGGCTCAATGCTTTGCATACGTAGGGGTCATCCCCCAAGTGCTGGTCCTAATTAAAAAAAAAAAGGAGGTGCTTGCTCGATTTTGGCGCAAAGCTGAGGATGAACTTAATTCTATGGGACCTCCAATCAAATGTATTGCTGAATGGAAAAAAGTTTTTATATTTTGGCAAATTATTTACTAGTTACACAACCTTTTTTAATTTTTATGTAGGTGTGGGCAGACCAAAAAAAAAAAAACGTGCGGCAGAAGGCTTCACAAAACCTAAAAGATAAAAAATCCACTGGAGGTGGACCAAGCAAAGAACAGAAGCTTTCATAAATAGAAGAAACAATTTATAATATAATAGGTATGAAAGCTTCAGTTGAAGGTTTGCCGGTAAAATCGTTTGGTCTCAGTTCCCCCGAAACAGAAGAAGTTGCAGCTTAAAAACCTGAAGATGTTCATTCCTTAAACGATGTACCTGACAAAGAAGCGAGCACTGAAGAAATTACACCATTAACTTTTCCAAAAACAATAGGACCAACGAAATTTAAATCTTCCAATTACAAAAAACTGGAAGAGAAAAAAGATCTGAATAAAAATACACAAAATGTATTAGAAGCTGAACTCGAAATCCAAAGAGAGCTGTTGGAAAATATTAAATTTATTTTAGCCAATCAAAAGGAACAGGAGCAAACAACAAGAAAGATATAAAGATCACTTGATAGAATCAATGGCCAACACAAAAAGCATTTTACAGAAATGGAAAAACTGAAAAGGGAAGAAATTAAAGAAATGCGCCACCGTAATTTGTTCATGGAAAAGCTGAGAGTATAAGAAGTTAAGTATAAATAAGTATAAAAAGAAGTTAATGGTCAGGTATGTATTAGAGTTGTCAATTATTCGCCTTTCAACTTTGTTCGAATAATTCAAATAATAGTTTTTGTTCGTTCGATCAAACGATTAAAGCTAAAAATTTATTTGATTAATCGATGAGAACAACGAATAAAAAAATGTTTAAAAATAATTTATTCACAAAAAATATATGTTTGTTATTAACACAAAAATGCATAAGTATATAATCAAAATAAATTAAAAATTAAATAGTTAATATTTTTATCAACTTTTATTTATTTGTTGCGGGTTAGCAATATAAAATATATATTTCGTTGGTAGCCATACCAACTCATCAGTAGATGTTTTACCCTTTATGTTTAAGAAATTTTAAAGCTGATGAGTTTGTATGGCTACCAACGAAATATATATTTAGATATTGCTAACCCGCAACAAATAAATAAAATTTAAAACATAAATATTGAGTACATGCTCAAATAAATGTAAAATTTTATTTATATCAACAAAAAAAATATACATAAAATTAATAATACATAAAAAAATTAAAAATGTAATAACAGAGATTACTTCGATTTTAATATTTCAAACATACATGTTTTATTCAGTCAAAATATCTCAAATGTTTTTTTTTTGTTAAGTTAGACAATTTAGGATGTTCTTAAGAAATAATCATTTAAAAACATTTTTTTTGCTTTCAAACGATTTTTGGTTTTTGTTTTTATTAAATTAGATTTTGAAAAAACTCTCGCTAATTGTCGAGGTATATATATATAGTATACTTATATATATAGTGAGAAAAGCATAAAAAAGTTTAAATATCTAATCTTTCTGTTCTTTTTTAGATTTTTCCAAATATACTCTATCGTCTAATATATCGCTCAATTCTTTTTTATTATCTGAATTATTAATTCTTTGAATATAATTATTTAACTCGCATAAAAGATTGTTATTTTCATTAATAATAACGTTTTCTATATCATTACTTTATTATTATATTATTGTGGTTACTTTCAACATAAAATAGTCTAGAGTATAATTAATTAGCACATTCTTTAGTTTAAATTTTTAAAGAATATTTGAAAAACTTTCATTGCACGGAAAATAATCAGAATTTAAAAAATATTATTAACGTATTTTAAAGTTTTATACGTCTCTTATTTATTCTTATTTTAATGCGTTTTAATAAATCTGTTGCAAAATAATTATTAATTTTTTTTTTTTTTTGTTGATCCAACAATTTTGTATACTTTAGGACACTTGTTACATGTGACTTTGTTTTTTTTTTTTTTCATTTTTGTTCTTGGTAAAATACTTCCAAGCCGAGCACAATTTTTTGGCTTTAGTGTATTTCTAACTTATTCACCTGACAGTAAAAAAAACCCCTTGAAAATTGCTTAACGTTTCATTTAAAACATAGCACGACTACTAGGTATGCGCAGTTCGACAACAACTACAAACATCCAAAATAACATATATTTGGTTGATATAAAGCACTCGCTTTGTTTCAAATCATACAAACAAATTTAACACATTTTTTACGTATGCAAAAAATGTTCGATTAATTGACATAAATTAATCGATTTATTCGTTATGCGAAATTCGGCATTTTAAAATTGTTCGAACAAGAATTTAGTTTTGTTTGATCGATTAATCCAATTATTCTTAATCGGTTGATAACTCTAGTATGTATTATATTCCACTTGATAGTGAAGCTAATTTATATTGCTTGTATTAAAGTATTTTTGTATTCTAAATTCTGCTTCTTATTATAGCTTTGCGTTCAAATTAAATTTATATTTAACAACCAATTTGGATTTTAAAACTTTTTACATACCCTACAGTACAAACCTGTTCTTTCTAAAATGTATTAAAAGCTTTAATTTTTTTCTATTAAAAAATGAATTGTTATGTTTTTTTAAGTTAATGTAAAAAACTTTTTATTTATTAGTTATTTAAGTTTTGACTAGAAACTATAATTTATAGTTAAATAAAATAAAATTAATTTTTTTTTCAAAAAAAATTTACAAAAAATTGTGTTTTATTCAAGACAGTCTCCAATATTATTACGAATAGTTTGAGCAGCGGCTTGATATTGGTTTGAAACTGGATATGTTATGTCATCATCCGGCATGCTTAACTCCGTAAAGTCGGTGGGTAAATCTTTAACATTGTAATGTATGCATAAGTTATGCAAAGCAATAATGCAGCTCCCTTGCCCTAAGAAGACATCTAAAACGGTTCTTCAGCACTCCATTTGTACGCTTGTATTTCACACGAATGAATCGTGGCATGCACCAGGGTGGGACGGATTCACATAACGTATTTTCAGTTCGTGGTCACAGAGCTGTACACATAATTAACTGTTATTAAGTGATTTAGTGTGCGATATGTTAATTTAAAAAACTTACCAACATAACATTCAGACTGAACCTAGGGTAGAAAAGGTGTTTGTTGTCGGTTGGAGCTGTAATATGGACATGAGTTCCATCAATGCAGCCGACAACTCCTGGAATCTTATGTTTTAAATAAAACGATAAGGCAATTTTTCGCTTTCCTTCTGCCGATTGGGGTACTTTAATCCACACCGGGCACAAATGTCTTTGAAAGACATCGACGACTTTGCTAAGAACTTTACTAAAAGTCGACTGGGCTAACGATACGTCGCTATCTTTACCAATTCCAGTTTTATAACCGCCTTCGTCAAAAAATCGTAAACAGCCGCTTAATTTGATTACGGGTGAAACAGCAAACTGTTTTTTTTTTTTTTGTCCCTTCTGTGTGTGTTGTTAACACGTCCAGCAAGTACAGGAACGCCGGTTTATTACCTCTGTACTACTTTTTGAACCTGTAAAGAAATTTTATGAATTAAATACAGCAAAATTATTTGGTATTTACTTACAATGACTGAGGAAGTTCAAGTGGATTCGATGCGTCCCGCAAATGTCTTCTAACAAGTAGATGACTATTTTCTTGCTCTATTTCAATGGAAATACCCTCTGCAACAATCCGAAAAGCTGAAGTGTGCATTTTTTTATTTACTTTTCTTTTTTTTAATAAATTTATCAATAAACAAAAATTTTTACATTGTTAATAATCCGCCACAAAGAAATTAAAAAATAAATATACAAAACGGCTGTGAGTCTGAACACAATGTTTGCGGTGCGGTGCGATTTCTCGTTGTGGGAGAGAAAAATAAATTTAATACAACGGAAGACGGCGAAGGCAATACATATACATTTTTATTAATTTTTATGTGCATACATTCAAACATGCTTCAAAATCATGTTTTTTGTTTACAATAATGTTGTGAACACCGCCAATTATTCAAAAACTATGGCAATATCAGAAAGAGAAAGAGTATCAAAAATTGAGAGAATAAGAAATTAAAATAGAAATTAATTTTATGCCGCTCCGCACTGCGTTTTTTTACTTCAAAATCGTATGAAAAACCGCACCGCAATAAATTATCGCAACATTGTGTTCAGACTCTGTCTTCGAAATTCGATGATGCCATGTATTTATTTTTTTGCTCCCTTTAAGTTTATGATAGGAGGAATTTTTTCTCGAGAAAATTGTTTTCCGTGAGAAATAAATTCCGAGGGAATATTCGTGATTGGGCTGTATATTTAATTTCATTCCACATAGTTTTTTCTATATTTTATCGGTACCTGCGGTAAATTGAGAATAAAATTGGCATTTTTAATCGATTTTCATTATTTATGTTGGATTAAATTGAATAGAATTTCGGTACGCATCTGTTGGTGTTTTGTTTATGAAAATCGGATGAGTCGTTCTCGAGTTAGGCTGAAATATGTCTTCGTACCTGACTAATTTAGGGGGCAAAATTGCCACGCCGATAAAAAAAAAACCAGTACGTGATGGAGAAAAACCGAAAACAGATTGGAGTTTATGACATAAAAATCCATATAGTCCACATAGTTTTATTTAAAGGAGAATCAAAAAGTGATTATTTGCATTGCTGTGTAATCAATTTCAATATGCAAAAACGTTTGGTAAACTGATGCAGATTGCTGTGATATTAATGATGCTGAGAGATTTAGCTGTTAAAGTTAATGAAATATTAAATTCAATTCAGTAGTGTTGCATTTAAATTTTAAATTCCAATCTTCTCAAATATTTTTTCATTTCAGCTGTGTTACTTCAAATTGAAGGTATCATAAGTATTGCACAAATACAACACAAAGATATTATTTATAAGTATAACGATTCGATACAGGTCAATCCTTATGGCAAAAGTTTTCTAATGAAATGAATTTGTCAAATGAATAAATTGTTACATTTTCGTATTTAAAATGAATTGTGTGAATATATTAGATACCTCCACACAATCTGTTATTATTCAATACATTACGGCAAAGTTTTTCTGTGATTTTTTTTATTAATTCTTTCCAAGCGAAAAGAGCATGCCCAGCAAACACTGAAATACAGTTCATGTATTGCCTGGATGAAAAATATTATTGCGGCAATATTCGATTTCGTATTGCGGAAGATACTTCCTTCGGCAATACTCCTAAGCAATACGTAATGCGATTCTTTCAGATGATAAACTGGCAATATTTTCAGATAACCACTTATATGACAATAAGAAGATATCGCTAAGATATTATTTCGAAGAAAAAAGGAGATTTTCCATTTTCGTGAAAGCATATTCATTTATGGACACAGAGTTTTAAACGGGCCAAATACTTACCTTCCCTCTAATCAGTTCACCCATTTAAGCTCTCGACCGCTCTTTGTTTCATATTTTGCAAATCATTTGCATTACGGCCTTTTTCATTCATTTTATGCATCAAAATGTATCTACATACATTCATACATACATACATGCATACATACATATGTATGCAAGAATGATAGGAATACAGATTACGCCATGCGAATGATTTCCTGTTTGATGACGTAGTTTAACCCATGCAAGAGTTGCCTATTCTATGTATTTCCAAATCATTTAGGGCTGTGTTTTTATTGAAAACTCTTAATATATGATTAATATTAATGATTCAAAACAGGAATATTTTTCATTTCGAAGGTAAATATGAATGTCATAATCTGTATTGTGTGGATATGCAGGAACCTCGTATGTAGGTATAATGGATTAAATAAATTTAGAACCAATCAACAATATATTGACTTCTCATATATTTTTCACCTGACATAAAATTGATAATGTAGAAAGGGCGTCCAATAGTACGCACTTTCGTTTTCACGAATTTCCAATATTACGAAACACAATTTTTTACTTTGGCAGATATATTTTATAGTTTTAGTATCTATTTACATACATATGCACAAATGTATGATTTAAAACTTATTGATTTGACCTAAATTTAAATATTGTTTAAGTAGTTTTATTTTGTTTTGTTTTAAGTAAAAAAATAATCAAAGGAATTTTATTTGTTGTTTTAATTTTTAAATTATTATTATAAATGAGAAATTATTATTATTAGGCTTAGTTCAGTTTTATTGAATTAATGAAAATTCAAATTACTATGAGTTTTTATTTTTGAAAAACATTAGCATGTACAATCAGATTAGCAGAACGTATCAGTATACCGATTTCAAGGCCGCAATTTTCGTAAAGTGGATACTAATTGGGAAGAATATCAACTATTTAACCAAGTTTTCAACAGAAATAGAATACGAGAATTAATTTAATTCATATTTATTCATTTTTTTTGACGCATATATTTCATTTTAAATCAAATGAGGAAAAAACTTCGGTCCAATAGTACGAATTTTCCCACATTACGAAAAAAAACGCAGAAAGTTTTTTTCGGACTCCATTAGCTTGGAAGCTTCAAAGTTCCAAATTAAATTTAGTTTTCTTTGTTCGTAATAAATATAGGCAAAATGCATACCATATGAAAATATTTTTAAAAAATCGTAGGAGTCAATATATTCTATTTAGATAAATTCCCACTTTTGTCTTAAAAAAACTTATATGTATTTATAAGTGTTACGACTTGGCAATCCTGGAATAAAAATCACTCTTTTTAGTTCTCCAAAAATTAAATTATCTAAGTCATGGTGGAATAATAAGGTGCGCGTAAGAATACAACAATAAAAAACGACTTGCATTTTGTGTGTGTAAAATTAATTCAAAATTGTCAAAACAAAGCTGTATACAAAACAAAAGTTGTTTTGTATGTATTTATTGGTTATGCAAAAACAAAAAGCATAACGTAAACAAAAATATTCATGATGGCGGCCAAAAATGTAAACAACTTTTGACAAGAAAAGCATACTTTTCCATTTTTTTAACGGTCAAAACACAACCCTACAAAAAACCATATTCCTTCTTGCGCACACCTGATTATTCCACCATGATCTAAGTTTGTTATAAACAGTGATGGAAAATGCAGTACTTTTGTACTATTTTCAGTACTTTTTCACAACAAAAAGACCACAGTACCCCCACGTCAAATTTAGTACTCCTTTTTTGTTTTGCTTTGTTCCATGTTTAGAAATCTGCGTTATTTTTTTAATCATTGATAACATTGGCTTCAAAACAAGAACATAAGGAATGCACAAATTTGTTATTCATATTGTTTTTAGTGTGTGTTTTATGCAAAAGTTGTTAAGGGCACTATACACTGTCATTGACATCAAGCGCGTGTACGTATGCTTGATATCAAGCATACCCAATATCTAAATTTTTTGATTTTTCATCAAGCGTCGTCGGTGCCACACATACAAACAAATTTTTACTGTTACAACTTTAAATGCTTGATGTGATTTTGGCGAATGTATACTGCCCTTTAATGTTATTGGTCCAATTTACACGAGATTAATTTTTAGTTCGCATAACTTTTGTTCTTTCCAAAACACACCAGACAAAATAGGCTGACTTCCAAAGCGTCAATTGCTTTGTGTTTAAACAAAGCATCACATTTCATAACGCCGCAGTACAATAATTATACAATTTATACCATTTAAAACGTCGTCGCCAAGTATTTTTAACGAAGTAAGAAAGCAAACAAGGTATCGGTTTTATAGTTGATGCATTGTTTCGGAACTTTGTATATGTAAAGCCTACAGTACACTGCATGTCAAAAGCCACATTCGCATGTGGCTCTGACGTCACGAGAATTTGCAGCATTTTGTTTACATTTAATAAACATGCAGAAGTGCCTACATGCTTCAAAATTTTGGTAGTACATGAAATGTTGTTTTGTCCCAAAATTTATATGTGACATATGTAGCCGAAGCGTACACATTTGCAATGGCAGCATATGTGTGAACTTTTGATTGGCTACATATGTATTGTCAGTACACCGCATGTAACATATGTACACATTTTTTATATTAACATGTACAACAGTCATATGTTTATGGCGCTTGTTTAATTTTTAAAATTAAAGAGAAAGAAGAAATAAAACAACATCTGATAAAAAGTAAAATAAATTCACTTTTATCGTGAAATAATTCCCATGAACAATAAAATGGTGAAAAAAATTAAATAATACTGCACTGACACAAAAACAACGCAAAAATTGGCGATCACAGTTGTTTTATTAACTATTGAATAAATTTACTATTTATACATGAATTTTTTCATCTTAGCTTTGAAAGTATCTTTTGCATGGTTTAGAACAAAAACGAGAAATAATAACAAAAACCCAAACTAATTAAGCTGTTCATTAAGATATTAATTAATAAAACAAAAACCCCAAAGCAAAGAGAAATACAAATAAATGCATGGAAAAGAGAAAATATGATCATTTTTCTACCCTTCTTTCATCTCTACCCCGCTCGCAAACCCAAAAAATTATCATGAATCTCAGTCAACGTGTGAGTAATAATAATAAAAAAAATTTTTCGTCATTAAATTCCTACCACATTTTGTTGGAGAAAATCAATATTGGCAAAGAGTGCCATTGGCTACATACTATTGAAAAATGTTGTGTCAAAAATGTTTGCTGCCACATGTTTGGGACTGCTACATGCGCATGTAAAAATATTACAAATGTCAAAATTCAAATGTACCAAGCTAGTACACGACATGTCTAAAATACGCATGTTTGCATGTCTCTACAAAGGAACATGTGGCACACATATCAATGTGTGCTGCATGTGAGTGTCACAAAAAGTGGAAGTACACGACATGTTGCCAATTTAGCTTCATGGTGACGTCAAAATTACGTCAGAGCCACATGCGAATGTGGCTTTTGACATGCCGTGTACTGTAAGCTTAAGTGTTTTAAATACAGTAGCAATTCTGTATACAAACTTTGTATACGAACGTTTTGGAAGTCAGCCATAATCTGACATAAAATTGTAAAAAAATATACATATACATATGTGTGTATTAGTGTATTTTGCACACATTTGTTTTTTTTTTTTAATGTATATGGATTGGTTTTGTTCTGCTAATACGGGGTTGAACCTGGTTGAAAAATTATGCCAACCAAGCTGCATTGTTTTCTTCATTTAAAATTTTTTTTATTATAATTGGATTTTGAATTTTATTTTTGAATAAAAATATATGTTTCACAAAAAGTACCACAATGTTGAGAAAAGTACTCTTTTTGTTGTCGGACAGTACCATTTCAATTTTTCATTTTTCCATCACTGGTTATAGATGAAGAACTTTGAGCATGATACAATGACTACAAGCTCAGCTGACAATTGCTGTAAACCAGTTGTTTTTAATTTGCGGGTGTCAAGTTTTGATTTTTGTTTATTTATTACAAAGTATATTTATACAGAGCTTTAAAAGAATGATTTAAATTTGGTTTTTAATTCACAATGATTTACAAAAAGTTTAATTGATTAATTTTACACAAAATGTGAATTGAATTAAAACACGAACTAAAAATTCTTGCATGCATTCAGATCACATAATAAGATTTATTGAATTGAAGTTTGAATAAATTAATTGGTGATTTATAGAAAAGCAATTTGAATTCATTGTTTTAACTAGGCTTAAGATCATTAATCAAAAAACCCTAGTAAGATTTATAAAAAATTTAAAAGAATTTATGATTCGCGGATTCTTTCTAAACGGAATCATTCCTTTACAGCTCTGCTACTAAACTATTTCTGACAATAGTAAATTTATTTTACACAAACGAAAAGCATGTTGCTTTTTTTTATTATTTAAGTTGTTGCCGAGTTGCATGTACTTGATATTCATGTACTTTGATTTATTAGATTTAAATTAAAAAAATTTCGTTTATAAAGAAAATTGTAAAATTTTTGAAAATGAATACGAAATAAATATGTATGTTTTTTTCGTTTTTTTTTCTTATTTGAATAAACAATTTTTATTTATATTTTTGTCACAGTTTGAAACATACACATATACATATTTATAATTTAATCAATTTTTCTACCAACAAAATACATAGAGTTGGTTGTTTTTGTATCATGATTCTGAGTTAAAATTTATAAAATATAGCGCAAAAAAATAAGTATTATGCTATTAACCGTGTGATGTGTGTTTAAAAGCTTTAAGTGCCAAAATAGTTGCGCAGAAGTTTGAAGCAAATTGTAAACGTGAAGTCCGCAGTGGGCAAATACATGCAAGACGATGGAAAAAAATCAAGTTAGAAATAGTGCTAAAAAATAATTATGTGCGTTTTAAATAAATTTTACTGTAGTGAGTGCTTTTACACTATTCCAAAAAATGATGAATATCAAAAAAACCTTTGGGTAAAATTTTGCAATCGGCGGGACACTATTAAGATCCATAGGGAGAGAATTTACTCGTTACATTTTAAACCGGACGATTTCGAAACAAATTTAAAAAATTCTTGCAGTTCTTTATTAAAGAATTGCGCATAGGACTTATTAATAGAGCAACTCTAAAACTGAAACCGGGAGTAGTTCCGACAATAGAGGCCAGCGATATCGCAACTGAAACGGAAACACTACCGTATGAAGAGCAAAAGAAAAAAACCAACACCGACACAAACGACAGTTTGTAACTTTATATAAAAAATCTAGAAGTCCTAATTGTACTTTATCAACAAGAGCATATTAACTCAAAATTTGCCTTAAAGGATCGAATCCATTAGAGGAAACAAAGGACGTAAAAGCAAGTGAAGAAGTGAAAAACTATTTTTTAGATGCAGAATGTACTTTAGAATAAAATTGCTTAATGCGGAAATAAATTAAAGCCCATATAGCCGAAAAAGAAAATTAACTAAAATAACAAACTAATATTGTATTAATTATATAAATATTGTATTTAAAATGTTATTTAATTTTATGTATTCTTTGAATATTAAACTATTTTTATAACGTATTTAATAATGAATACTTTTGCTCGTTTTCTGCAAAAGTATGTAAACTTTACCTTGTAGATGGCAGAGGGTGTCGCTTAAGATGCAAGGGGCCAATCTACAAAAAGGATAAGTAATTATAATTGCGCGTATTGGAACAATTAAAATTTAGAGGTGTTGTAGGAGATTCGGAAAAAAATTAGTTTTCTTTTAGGTGTTGGTTATTTTGGGTAAAGCTCCCCTGTTGATAGATGGGCTTCGAAGAAATAATTATAAGATTTGGGTACCTTGAGTGTTTCACAATTAAATTTTCCTTTTATTTAGAAATAAGTAGTACAATGTTGGTATGTAGTATTTAACTTTAGATATGTTGAATTTCCATTTTAATTCAATGTAGGTAATTAGGTTTAAGTATTTATATTTAATTTAATTCCACTAGGGTAAATGTTTATAAGATTGATAGAATTAAATTTCTTTTGAAGGTTTAATTTAACTTTAAATAGTTTTTAAATATAGCTTTTGAGGTTAATTTTAAGTAGAGTTAACTTGCACGTGTGCAGATTTAAATTTAACCCTCCGTCATGCGCATGTTCCGATAGTCACGTACGTAGCGCATGTATCTGGCCAGATACACTATGTTTTTCAGTACATTTATATGAAAAATATGCTATTTTAGTGATAATATTACATTGTTATATTGTTATCACGCCAGGTAGATATATATTTTCTATTTTTTTTCTTAGTACATGCTAATCATCCTACCCGTGCAAAAAAAAAATTTAATGAGAAATAAAACAAGAAAAATTTTATTTTTATTTTTCCAAAAAAAAGTTGTTATAAAGTTCATTTCAATTAGATTTAGTAGTTATGATGTAAGTTTAAAGTAATTCTAAATTAAAAAAACTCTTACACAGCTTCAGGTAAGCAACTAAAGCATGTATACTCTGATTTCGAATGTTGTAGGCATACCGGATTCGAGCACTTGGAACAAAAAAAACGAATCTCCCAATGTACAAAGCTGACAACTTTTTCTCTTTTGTAGAGTATCAGCACCACTTGAGCTAGGAAGTACTACTGGAATCTGAAATAAAAAAAAAACGAGGAAAATGATATGTAATGAAGGGCAAATGTTATATCAATCCAACTTACATTTAGTGGTCTTCCAAAATACGATTCCATGGCCAAACGAGTGAAGAACTGTTTGATAATTTGATTGTTATTCATTCGGTTTCCAATATTTGGAAGAACCAATGTATGAGCTAACGTAGTAAGAAAATTTCTTCTAGCACTATTTTTATTGAGACCATCAACTTCTTTGCAAATACAAAATGCAGCCAGTGCCATGGTGTCCAACATGTTGCAGAAAAACGCAAAAGTCCATCGTCTTGTTGACCGCTTTGTAATAAAATGTGTAACCATTTGGTCCATACAATCTACGCCAGCTTTATTTTCATTGTAAAATAAAATTGCTTCGGGTTTCATTGCTTCCCCTTCACAATGTTTTGTATAATGAACGGTCGAAAGTAGGTTCACACATTTATTTTTTTTTGGCACGTAGCTGAAAATTGATACTAAATTTTCGTGGAATCCAAATAATGATGACAAAACAGGACGAGACCGATCCTTTCCCATTTCCTTAGGAATACATTTTTTATTGGAGCGAATGGTACCAACAAATGCCAGACCAATTCTGGCCAGACGTTTTACTCCTTCTAGAGTAGTAAAAAAGTTGTCAGCTACAATTGTACGGCCAGTATTGCTGTACGGCTTTGCGAGTTGTATCAAAACATTTTCACCTTGATTCACTTCCCGTTCTTCTCCTTCTTGTCGACCGGTATAGAGCTTTCCTTGCAGTGGATATTTAGATTTGGAATCGCAAGCCCACCAAATTTTGATACCATATTTCGCTGGTTTTGATAGTATGTATTGAGTAAATTTAGTTTTTCCACGATATGGGAACAGTTGTTCATCAACTGTTATGCTGCCATGCGGACTATAGTTTTTGGCAAGATTTTCATTTAAATAATTAGCCGCATTCCACTTCTCGACTACTGCTTTTCCATGGCGATTCGTTTCAGAAATGATAATAAATGTTATATTTGGTGTGAAAAATTTTTTGAACACCTCAATTGGAACACTGTTTTGTTCCTTCGGACCAGGTCGAAAACGCATGATATTGTGTTGACGTAAACGAACTCCATTATTTGGTTCATTTTTACACCATATAGTACCGTCCTTACCAAGAAAAGAATCTTCGGTAGCATTCTGTTCTTCAATTTCTTCATCGGCGTCACTATCGTCTCTATCAAACTCTGCATCTGCTTCGACAACCCATCATTTTGGACATCTGAGGCATCGCCATCGTCTGGCATATAATTTAGATCCATATCGTCGTCAACTCCTGGAAAGTCATCAATCTCATCATTTGCAACCTCTTCTTCAGCGGCTCTTTCACGCTCTAACTCATTGGCCAATGCTTCTGCTAGTCGTGTATGGAAATTCACATTACCACTACTAAATCGCGTATTATAAACAAACTGTACTTCTTCACCCATTTTTTTTTTCGAATAAATAAAAATTCTTCCGTAAATTATTGTCTGTACCTTTCAAAGTTCACTATGCAACTGAAGCGAAAATATATAAAAACCAAAAAAACCCTTGTTTTTGTTTGCAACCATTGCTGTGAGAGTGATTTGATTAAACAAACGCAGAGAAAAATAAAAAATACCAATAAAGTACAGTACTCTTCATACAAAATGTGTGTGTATCTGGCCAGATACATGCGCTACGTATACGATGTATAGATGAAAAAATCCACATAAATTTTGTTTGTTGTTTTTTTTTTAATGTGTTTTTTCATAAAACGATACCTAACAATATTTGTAGAGGGTACCTGGAGACTTAAACCCCTAGCTAAATTGGAAATATATTTAAATCACAGTTAAATTCGTAAAATATCTGGCCAGATACATGCGCATGACGGAGGGTTAATGAAGTTAAATTTAATTAGTTTTAAGTTTTACTTCAGGTTTAAATTAAGTTTTATTTTGGTTAATACCAATATTTTAGTTTAAAGTTTTTTATGAAAGAAAGATTTACACTTGATATAGAAAATGTAATTGAATAGATATAACGCTGTTGTTAGCTTGATAAGCGGTTTAAGATTAAGGTTATGTAAGTTGCGTTATACCGTTCTTGATCCGGTTTTGTTATTCACCACAGGTGTAACTTTGTGTAAATTTTATGGGTTGCCAGATCGCTTATTTTAGGTGTGTATCCAAAGTGAATTTGGACAAACAAATAAAAAAAAAAATAGTTTTCTTATAAAATTATTTAAGAAAAAAATTAAGGAATTGTCCCATTGTTATCTTTACACATCTTAAAAGTGTCAAAATATTTCGTGACGTCACTTACTCGTACTTGGGTGTCACACGATCAAGTTTTCATTCAAATTTTAAAATTTCTTTCACTTTTTTACCAATACACTCACACTTTTAAAATTTGCTGAGAATTTGCTTTCAAATTTTCGTTCAAATTGTGTGTTTCAATTTGTTTCAAGAAAACAGCTGATTGCCATTTTGATTATAAACTCTCATTTGTTTTCATATATGTACATATATACATAATTACACATATTCTGTCGCCATAATTTTTTGTGTTCTTGAAAGTAAATTGCTTTGAAATTGAATACAACTTACATATGTATGTCACAGCTCTCAATTTGTGTGTTTTTTGGCAGACAGTGTGTGTAAAAAACTTGAAAGCAAAATTTGAACGTGTGACTGCAGTGTTAACCAACATGTGGAGAAGATTCAATTTTTGTGCTCGGGAAGACATAATCTGTACTCGTAGTTCTATCATTCTTGATATGTAGGTATGTACATATGTACATACAAATAATAAAAATTAATTTAATTTATTTTTCTGTCATCATATATTGCGTAATTTTTTCAAAAATGATTAAAAGAAAAAAAGAAAAATATTACTACGATTATTTTCCTCTAGATGACAATATCGGGATATTGCCGCAATATTCCATAAGGCGATATCTTCCAATTGTTTCCAGGGTTTGTCATTGTAAAAGGTGTATGTGTATTTTATAAAAATTAAAAAAAAACACATATGTATGTATGTATGTATAAACTTGAATCACGAAAAAAAACAGTGAACATCTATTTTGTGGTTCACACCAAAAAAGTAATGATGAAGCCGGCAACAACAAGGACAAGAAGAGAAGAAGTTTTTCATCTTTATTGACATAATGCAAATACATTCTAAACGAAAAGGGATGATAATGTACATCACTATGCTTGTAAGGTTTAAGATTGAAACGCAATATTAGAATTATTTGTCATAAACTCTCATACACTTACATAGAGGAAGATCAAACAAACCCAGCTAGCATTTTCAATCGTGGAAGAGTCTACTGGGAATATCATAAAGAGCAGTTTTGATCGTGGACGAGCGCATTTTTTAATCGTAGAAGATCCCTCGCACGGGAGAAACTGTTACACGAGCTGATTCTTCTGTGAGATTCTTCCACAACACAGCGAATGACGCTTATATTCATCGTACAGGGATCGCTTGAGATGTGTGTAGAGATTATCTAACGAGTCTTTCATCAAGCATGTCAAGAATCATATGAGAATCATGTAGGGATTATCTTTCAACTCGTGAAATGCTCAGCCGCATAATTCTTATATGATTCATACAGCCATACCTAAACAAGAGCGGCAAGCGTTTTTTAGCTGTCAAAAGTTCTCATGCCCATACAATTTGTATGGAGCATCCCGAAATAACCCGGCGGTAAAATTTTGCAATTGGAAAATCCGATTTTGACAGCGCGTTTAATAGTGAAGTTAGCTGCAAAAGACAAGCACTCATGATACAATGATTATAAGGTAGTTGTTTGATTCTGTAAGCCTTTTTACAGAACTTAATTGTACTTTAAGAAAATAAAACGAGTTTTTTATTTTCTTACAAGAAACTGATCTTTATTATTTAAAGAATTTAATACGAATGAACAAAATCCAAAGTGCAAGTTATATTTTAGTAAATGCAAGAACAGTTAGAGAGAGAGAACTTCATAATTGAAAATTTTAACTTCATTATTAAGATTATTAATATGATCGTAAAAACACAGTTACCCAATTATTGATATTTAACATTTTAAATTGTTTTTGTAAACAAGAATTTGTGTAAATGAAATTTATATACTGCAGGGCCGGACCTGCGGTGAACATCCTCCCCCCGTTGGAAGGCCCTGGCTTTCAACTTGGTGTTCATCAATGGGTAATACAGCCAAATTTTTGACAGCTCTTCTTAACAATTTATTGCTTGTTTGAATCTCCGCAACTCGGGCCACACCATCTTCACCACATATTATATCTTTCACTCGACCCATTTGCCATTTTTGAGGGGGAAGATTTTCGTCTTTCAGTAGCACCATATCACCCTTAGCTATATTAGACAAAGATTTACGCCATTTATTACGCTCTTGCAGGAGAGTTAGGTAAGCCGAGCTCCACTTATTCCAAAATGTTTGCTGCATAAACGAAACTTGCTGCCACCTATTTAACCGAGATATGTTAATATCAGTTATATCGGGTTCAGCTATAGATATTAATGGGCCACCAATAAGAAAATGGCCGGGAGTGATAACATCTAAGTCATTCGGATTGTCCGAAATTGGACATAATGGCCGAGAATTGAAAATTGCCGATATATGGCACACCAATGTTCGCAGCTAATCGAATGAAAGCATCGAAACGCCTACAACCCTTTTAAAATGATATTTTTCTGCCTTTATTGCGGCCTCCCAAAGGCCCCCAAAATGTGGAGATCGTGGAGGAATAAATTTCCAATTTATCCCTTCATTTAGACACTCATGATGCACCAGATCTAAATGTGATTTGCTAATAAACAATTGTTTTAGTTCTGACAGCTCGTTTTTTGCCCCAACAAAGTTTGTGGCGTTATCCGACCAAATTGTGTGCGGCTTTCCTCTTATAGAAATAAAACGTTTTAGGGCTGCTAGAAATGCTGGCGTTGAAAGCTCTGAAACTAGTTCTAAGTGTGATGCCTTTGTGGCAAAACAAATGAAAATGCAAACGTAGCATTTAATTGGCAGCTTTCTTCTCACTCCGCTTTTGTAGTAAAAAGGGCCACAAAAATCAACACCAGTTGTGTAAAAGGTTCTGCATTGGGCTACGCGCTCATGCGGTAAATTGCCCATAATATGTTGTGCATAGTTGGGCCTTAATCGAAAACATTGTATACATTTTGCAATAACCGAACTTACAGCCTTTCGTCCACCAAGCGGCCAATACTGCAATCAAATTGTAGCGAGTAAGCATTGTGGACCAGCGTGCAGAAGCCTTTTATGAAAACTCATTACCATCGCACGGGTGAAGGGGTGAAGTTTTGGTAATACTATGGGATGTTTTGCTTCAAAGTTTAAGTCTGAGTTTTCAAGCCTTCCTCCGACACGAATTAGGCCTGTAGAATCAATAAACGGTGCTAATGGATGAAGCTTGCTTGCCGTTAATACTGAATTATTTGCCTTTAAAGCATTATATTCGGCAGGAAAATGTATTTTTTGTATATTTCGTATTAGCAAAATGGTACCCATTTTTAATTCATACGGCGTCAATGGGCCTGCGGTGATTTCTGGATGTAATTTGAATTTTAAAACTACAAATTTATGAACATACCCAAAAATACGTTGCATTTGAGAAAAAGAGTTGTGATATTTGCAATTTACTGCCCAATCATTCAATGGTATAACAAGTAATGCCGAACGTTTTCGTTCGGGCAAATCAGATATAAATGTTAGAAGTTTTGGCCAAGTTGAAGAGTCGTATTTTAAGAACTGTGGACCATGTTTCCAAAGTTGTGATGAAAGAAGCTCATCTGGAGTTGCGCCTCTGGATAAAATGTCAGCGGGATTAAGGTCGGTGGGGACATGATGCCAAGTCATTTGACTCGTAAGATTTTGTATGCGACTCACTCTATTGGATACAAAAATGTTAAAATTTGATGATTGCTCACGTAACCAAGACAAGACTATCATTGAATCTGACCAACAGTGCACTTCACATTGAGCTGAAAAGGAAGTTAAAGCAGTGTTGACGAGTTCAGATAACAACAAAGCTGCTGAAAGTTCCAATTTCGGGATTGTTATTGTTTTTAGTGGTGATACGCGTGACTTTGAGCACAATAAGTTGGTTTTGATGACTCCATCGAGTTCACTACGTACATAAATACACGCGCCATACGCTGCCAAACTTGCATCACAAAATGCATGTATTTGTACAAGACCACTTGACATTTGAACAAATCGGGGAAATATCAAGCTGTTTACTGTAGATAGTTTCGAAATAAAATCAGTCCATGCTAAATGTAACGATTGTGGCAGACTTTCGTCCCAATTTAAATTATGCTTCCACAATGTCTGCATAAACAATTTTGCCTTTGTAATAATAGGGCCAATAAGACCTAAAGGGTCATATATGCTTGCGATTGTAGATAGTATAGACCTTTTTGAAATAGAACTGTTACTTGGCGATAAGTGAAATGAAAAGATTTTGCTTTAGATTTTAAATCAAACTTTGAAGTTATTACATGAATTAAAAACCCATCTGCTATTTGCTCCTTGGTACTCATATTTCGCAGAGCACGCATGTGAGCACTAAGTTTATCACTAAGTTGGCGAATACTTGCGGGAAAGTCCCTTTCAACTTTATTTAAATCAAAAATTTCCCTAATGTGAGATTGAAAAATTACCAGTTTGTTGTCAAAACGTCTCTTTAATAGCTTGATGGCTTCATCGTAGTTGGCATCAGTTGGCTCCAACGAAGATATTGTATCCAAAGCAGCACCCTTTAAACAGGCACGTAAATGCTGAAATTTTTAAATTTTTGTAATATTGTCTTTATCAACAACGGTACAAAACATGGAGAAAAAATCAAACCATTCAAGGTACGATCCAGAAAAAGTTGGTATTTTTAGTTCAGGCAGACGTGAGCTGCGGTTAGGTAATGAATGTGAATGAGCTTCATCCAAAGAGAACTGACGAAATGTCGAGGTGCGTTGTTGTGGCTGTTCTGCAGTTCTCAGGCTATTTAATTGGCGTGTTAATTTAGCCTTTAATTCGAAATAAATGCAATTAAATTTGTATCGGACATCACTATCAATCAGACTGCTGTCCATTTCTTCTAAGGTGGCCTGAGCTTGATCGAAACTATTGTTGAGGTTCTCGACGAATTCGAGACGAACCAAAATCTCATCAGAATTATATTCTTTCAAATGTACGGCGCTTAATGCCATGTTTAAGTTCACCATCTGACGAGTAATAACGTTTACCTTATTTTGAGCTGTTACTAAGCTTGCGTTAGCAATAGGAACATCTTCTTGGCCTTCAGCCATTTTAGTGCTGTTGTTAATAAATATGAAAATCGAAATTGACACGAAATTACAATTCCGATCACGTCGGTGTCACCAATGTTTGATTCTGTAAGCCTTTTTACAGAACTTAATTGTACTTTAAGAAAATAAAACGAGTTTCTTATTTTCTTACAAGAAACTGATCTTTCGTATTAAATTCTTTAAATAATAAAGATCAGTTTCTTGTAAGAAAATAAGAAACTCGTTTTATTTTCTTAAAGTACAATTAAGTTCTGTAAAAAGGCTTACAGAATCAAACAGTAGTCTTACAAGCCCAGCTGACAATTCTTGTAAATTACTTGTTTTTTATTTCTAGTGTTAAATTTTGATTTGTATTTATTTTTTCGTATTTGAATGAATAATTTTTATTCATATTTTTGTCACAGTTTGAAACATACACACATACAAATTTATACTTTTGACTTCCGCGGAATTTTTTTGTTGTGTTTGTTGTATAGATGCATGTATTATTCGGTTATGAGTATACTATTATAATCAGGGTTGTTATATATTTTGTAATAACCCTATTTTTATGACAAAGCGTTGACGCTCTTGTTTAGGTATGGTATTTCAGCGTTAACGCTAGGCGGTAGAAAACGTTCCGCTTTCCGCTCTTGTTTAAGTATGGCTGATACAGAGAGTCGCAAACGGCTCATTCGATGATAGTTTGAAGAATCGTATAATGCGCAGTAGGATTAGGCCATATATTAGGCCAATTCACAAAATGTCGTAAATTGTTGTTGGTAATTTCGGTATAAAAATTTGCTTCTCTACTTACAATTGTAGTTTTTTCTTACAAAGGAACATGGGCTTAGCGTTTATTTATTTAATTAAAATAATTATTTAATTTTAAAACAAAAAAATAATTCATTGTAAAAAGCAAAAAAAAATTTTAAGAAAATAGCAGTGACAAAACATATGTATGTATATTATTATAATATGGGAACGGTGTGTATATATCGTTACCTTAATATAGAAAGGCCCTAGCTCATTTTCATATAATTTTTTTTTTAAATTTTCCAATCGAGTTTTTGACATATTACGATAGATGAGCACATATCTATTTCAAAAACTCGATGTGAAAAAATAAATGAGTTAGGGCGTTTTTATATTAAGGTAGCGAAATGTATACACATACATATGTAATACATATTAATTTGAAAGTGGCTCCTTTCTTTGACGTCTCTCTATTCTGTCTTTGGCGTGGAGAAAATGTTGCTACGAACTGTTTATTATTAATATTTGTATAGAATAAAGTTCGTAAATGTTAATAATCAGAGAAATATTAAGTAGACATTGTTAACATATTTCGGGCAACAAAGTACAAATTTATTATATATGTATATGTACATCCCTTTCGTAGATTTTTCAAACGGCACTAGCTGAATAGAAACAAACGTTGTTTTTCGGTAAAAGCCACTAAACCTCGTCAGTATTCATGTGCAAATGCTTTTTCACTACTTTTTAGGTAGCTTCGTTGAACGTCATTACATACTCTATTTATACAAATTACAAATAGAACCAGCGTTGCCATTTTGGTGCTTTTCGGGTATTTTTTGGTGCTTTTTTACTTAAGCAATACCCGAAATTTTGTTAAATACCCGTTTTTGAAAAGCGGGTATTTATAGTGCTTTTAACAATTTCTCACAGTGCTTTTAGGTGCCTTATAAATAATCAACATTTTTGGCACTGAACCATTTTCCTACTATTCGTTAAACACACCTAATACTTTATTAACCAACTGCGTATTATTTGCATCTATATTTTGATTAGTACTCGCAAACTGTTAAAAGTTTGAATTCTGGAATTTCTCAAGCATCTTTTTTTTTTAAATTCGTGCAGAAATGTTTATGATTTATTTGTTTAGCAGTGATCTTACTTTTAATATTAGAACATATCCTTTGATTTGTTTGTTGTGCAAATTTAAGCAAGAAAGTGCCTTGGTTATTATTAGAGATGTGCAAATGTCGTGAATTGTTCGTGTCACGCATGACTGACGCGTGAATCACGTGATTCAAATTGATAAAATCACGCGTGCGTGCGTGATCGTGATTCAAAAATATAACACCGTGAGTGATCGTGCGTAATTTTTTAATACAATTTTCACGCACTCAAAACAATTCTCTATGTTAAGCTTTTTCTTCTTTTGAATTTTTGATCTTTGCTAAAATTACCTCCATTCATACATACATATGTATGTAATTATGTACATATGTATGATTATGGATTCATACATTAAAATCTCCGATACAAATGCAGACATTCGTGTGTAGATGAATACATATCCATGTACGTTGTGCATACATACACCTTTGGAAATCTTGCGTTAACACTAGTACTCCTTTTGAATTCCTTTACATAAGTATAAGTAATAAATTTAAATAACCTGCCTTGGCAGACAGTGATAGATTTTTTATATTAAGTTTATCCTTTGTAATGCTAATTTTTCGAGCATTTCCTGATTTTTTTTTATTTAATTGATAATCTTGAAGTAAATAAAGAAATTAATTACAAAATAAAATTTTTTAGCATATGCTAAATCTTTTATTGCAAAATTTGTATTTCACCATGCGCGTGCGTGCAAAATTATTCCCTTCGTGCGTGAAAATACGTGATTAAACATATTGTCTTCGTGAGCTTGTGTGCTCGTGAAAGTTTCAAAGCATGCCGTGCGTGCGCGTGCGTGAAAAATATTTATGTTTCGTGATCGTGAGCGTACTTTTACTCACGCACACACCTCTAGTTATTATCAAGCTGAACAGTTATTAAAAGTAAATTCTTCATTTATGTTAAAGTTCATATGTGTTAAAGTTCATCATCAAACAATGGCTTATCTTTAGATCGAAAAACAAATATGTAGAAAAGCTTGGAAAAATGATTCAGCTTTTAAAAGGTTGTTTAGATAAACAAAAGCATATTTAATTTTTTGTAATTGTGAAATAAATGCACGATAAAGCGATTTACTCCGACAAAGTCACACAAAAAACCATGAAAAAGCAATACATCTGTCTTTTGATAAACCAGACCCAAAACAAAATTAGGTTAGTGCTTTTGTACCCGAAATTTGATTCATTTTTACCCTTTTTTACCCTATTTTCATGGGCTCACAGTGCTTTTGATGTTGCAAGAGTTGGCATCATTGAATAGAACACGCGACTTATTTCTACTGGATGCTAGCTGGGGAATTTTTTATTTTTTATTTTTTTGTTTTTATTTGTTATTATATATTAAACATTACATTATTAAAAGTTTTATAATTTTTTTAAACAGTAAGTGAATATTATTTTTAGAAAAGTTTTATTTATTTGTTGCGGGTTAGAAATATCTAAATATATGTTTCGTTGGTTGCCATACCAACTCATCAGTAGTTGTTTACCATTTATGTTTGAAAAGTTCCAAAGCTCATCTATTTATACATAAGCTCACAAAAAGTTTTGCGAATTACAAAGCATAAAAATAGCCTTTCAAAAAACTTTACAAACATACACAACAAATAATTTTTCATTATGAATGTGTTTACTTTTCTACACCTATACAATTAGACAACCGTTGGTTGCCATTAAAAGTATTTATAAGGCAAAAATGAAAAGCAAATCTCCCCTTTACAAAATTTTACATTTATATGAGTATATACTCAAGAATTTATGTTTTTAAAGTTTTATTTATTTGTTTCGGACTAGCAAAAATTTTGAACAATAATCACCTCCATCGGATATGAGCAAGAAGGCCCTAAAAGATTCCTGCTTGTGAAGAACTGATGGTTGGTTAATTACAAAATTTAGACTGAATATTGATACCTCCAAGTCATTGGCGCAGGATTTATTGTTTGATTGTTCTTTTCTACATGCTGCCTTCAGTCTAATAACATACATAACTAATCCTTTAAAATCGTTTTAAAATCCCAAATCTCAGCATTGGCAATAGGTATCTCTAAAAGTCACTATAGGAACACATTTTTGCAATGTATTTATTTATAGGAGTAAATTTCTATTTGTATACACATACACTCATACATATTTGATAATAAGTTTTTTTTTTTTTTTTTTTTTTTTTTTGATAATTTTATTATTTATTGAATCTTTAATTATTTATATTAAATTATCAATAAGTTTTTCAAATCTTAAATCTAAAAAATATTAAATGTAAGTTTAGCCAATGCTAAACAAAATTTTTAATTTCAACGGTTAATTTTGGTTGTTTTACATCTCTCGTGAACGGCTGAGAAAAAGAGTATCCCTTCTTTTCAGCCGGGTGTGGCCTCTATAATGAAGAATATTGCGCGCAAGTGGATTTGGGTGCAACTCAAGTTTTTTTATATATTTTTTCGCGTGTTTTGAAAATACTGTCTTCACCAACGGAACGTCTAGGTCTTTATGAATTCGATGGTTTCTGACATACCAGGGGGCTGCTGTTATTGTACGTAGAATTTTATTCTGTCGCCTTTGAATTCTTTCGACATTCGATGCTGAGGCAGTGCCCCATAACTGGATTCCATAGGACCATATTGGTTTCAGGATCGCGTTGTATAGTAGAAGTTTACAGTCTAGGCTCAGTATAGAATTTCTTCCCATAAGCCAATTAATTTGGGCAGTTTTTAATTTCATTTGCATCAACTTTGCGTCTATATGCGATTTCCATGTTAAACGGCGATCAAGGTGAACGCCTAGATATTTGACTACAGTATGCTGCGGAATAGTCTCAGTGTTGATTTGTATAGGCGGGCATGTTTCCCTTCGCAACGTAAAAGTGACGTGTACACATTTCTGTTCGTTAACTTTTATACGCCATTGTTTAAGCCATTTTTCCAATTTGGATATATACCCTTGTAAGTTGATGGAAGCTTCTACTGGATTTTCATGGACGCTTAAAAAAGCTGTATCATCAGCAAATGTTGATGTATGAATGTTATTGCTTAACGGTAAGTCAGAGGCATAAATTAAATAAAGTAAGGGACCGAAGATGCTGCCTTGGGGAACTCCGGCTTCGATCGACTGCGGAGGGCTTAAAAAATTACCTTCCCTAACTACAAATTTTCGTTCCTCTAAATAGCGTGTTAATTTGTGGATAAGACCTTCGTGCCATACTTTATCGAAAGCTTGAGAAACATCTATAAAGAGCGCAGAGCAAAATTTCTTTTTTTCAAAGGTGTCTCTAACTACATTCACAAGTCTGTGAGTTTGTTCAATAGTGCTATGTTGTCTGCGAAAACCGAATTGATGATCTGGAATGCATCCACTTCTAGTCACTATAGGCATCAGCTTGCTCATATACAGCTTTTCAAATAGTTTTGAAATGTTGGGCAATAAACTAATAGGCCGATAGGATTCAACCTTCGTATGATCCTTGCCGGGCTTTGGTATCATAATAATCATCGAAACCTTCCATTCTGCAGGATAGTATTGCAGCCGTAGAATACTGTTAAAAATGAAGAGTATAACTCTTTTTGCAATATAAGGCAGTTGTTGAAGCATTTTGTTGCTTATTTTGTCGACACCTGGGGCTTTTCTGGTGTTAAGACTAGTAATAGTATTTTCAATCTCCGTCATGTTAAATCTCATCGGTATTTCTGGTAAAGAGACGACTGGTGGCAGTTCAACAATATCAGCAGAAATATTCGGGGTAAATACTTTTTCTAGGTGCTTAACAAATAGATCACCTTTTTCAGCATCAGTTCTTGCCCAGTCACCATTTGATGCTCGTAATGGTGCTTTACAAATCACTGGCCTTTTAAGTCCTCTGGCTGCACGCCACAGCGAATAATCTGTTGACGGTGTTGCATCGAGTTCTTGCAGAAATTTTTGCAGCGAAGCTGTTTTTTGTGATTGTAAAACTTTTCTTAGCTGTTTGGTACACTCCTTAAGCCTTAATTTTAGCTGAGGCGATCTGTAACGTTGCCATTCTCGTCGAGCTCTCCGTTTTTCAGTCAATAGCCTTTCTACATCTGCACAAAAAATATTGTTAAATCTCGCTTGTTGATTTGGTTGAATTGAAGAAGCATTAAGAGCAGCTTGTTTAGCATGTGCTTCAAACAACCTAATAGAATTTTCTATGTCAGCAGGTGTTCTCAATGGCATATTTTCCGTGCAATGAGCACTCAAATATTTTTTGTATTTCAGCCAGTTAATACGTGCAGGTGTCAGCGGTAAATCACATGTTGGTGTTGTAGTTGTGTGTGAGTAAATAGTGATAATAGTAGGCGAGTGATCTGAAGACAAATCCAGAGATGCTTCTACTTCAATCATTTCGCTGGGCACGCCTTTCATAATCTCAAAGTCGATAACATCAGGAATTTTTTGACGATCCGTTGGCCAGTATGTTGGCTGACCACTTGAAACTACATTCAAGCCCATTTTTGAAATTGTGTCAAACAAAACACGACCCTTGGGACTGATTAAACGTGAGCCCCAAAAAGTGTGTTTAGCATTGTAGTCGCCAGCTGCTAGAAAACGGGACCCCAGTGTTGTATAAAATGCGGTATATTGACTCTCTGAAATTGAAAACCTGGGAGGAGAGTAAACAGATGATATCACAAGCTTTTGATAAAAATTTTCAATGCAGATGTTCGTTGCTTGAAGATATTCTTCACGAAGGTCGTTTAGTAGGTAGTGTTTTATTCGAGTTTTTATTAGGATTCCAGAGCCACCACAAGCTCTACCTTGAGGATCCTTGGTGTCGTAGAAATTATATCCACTAATTCGAAAATAGCTTCGGGACGTCAAGTGAGTTTCTGAGATAAGCATAACATCGATTTGTTTATCCAGAAGAAAATATTCAATTTCATTTTTGTGTTGGCAGATGCCGTTTGCGTTCCAAAAACAGATTCTTAAGTTCATGGTTTGTTCAATACAGCCTGCAACAAGGTAGACTGCATTTTCAACATTTCCTGCATCATACAGGACATGTTGAGAGTGAATGTATTTACTGTTTGTATAAGGATCTCTATTGAGGCTTCAATACGACTAAAATTATGCCCTGATTCTTCATTTACTGGTACAGTTTTTTGCGCCGGAATCTGGTTACTCTTTAAAATATTAGCGTATGAAGATTGACTATTAGGTTTTTGTTGAGTAAGAGTCGTGTTAGACTTTAAAACATTTGAGTATTGATTATGGCTAGACGACGGTTGAGGTAACTGTGGGTAGTTTAAATGAGTGTTGGGCTGAGCGGGAGTAGTATTGGTTTTTCTGTTCGACGAATTTTTAAAAAGAGAATAAAGAGGGCAGCCCCTATAGTTGGCAGTGTGGTTTCCGCCGCAATTACTACATTTTTTTGCTTTGGTATCACCTTTTATTTTGTCACAGTTAGCGGTACTGTGTAACTCGCCACATACAACGCAAACGGTAGGCAACTTGCAATAAGTTTTGGTATGGCCAAATTCTTGACAGTTCATGCATTGGATAGGTCCAGTTTTTTTATGTGGCATCTCAACGGTAACTCTTCGATGCAACAAGTATTTTAAGCTATAGATTGGGTGCGATTCATTTTTTTTAATTTTCAAGTCGCCTGGCTGTAGCTCGACTCTAAAAATAGGTTGGGGGATTTTTTCCCTGTTTTTAATGTTTGAAACATTTTTGACTTTGAAGCCACTATATTCAAGGCCAGACTTTACCTCTTCCGGATCCACGCTTGAATCTATTCCTTTTATAACTACTGTTAGGCCTTTAGCACTCTTCAGTTGATATGTATAAAAGTTTTTGTTTTTAGTCTCAAAATCTGAGACAATTTTTCTATAATTATTTTCTTGTGTTACCTGAATTTTAGTTTCGTTGATTTTGCCGCGCTTAATTGGAGTTACATAGAACTCATTTTCTCCAATTAATGAGATAAGGCTTTTTACCAAAAGGTTGGAGTTCTGTTCTCTTAAATATATCGGCGGTGGTTTAGTGGACCTTGTTGTACTTGTGTCTTCATCGACTTGTTCATTCAAAATCGCAAAACGATTTTCAGAATGTTTAATATTATTTTTCCCATCTTTGGGCATTTTCGCCGTTGACGCTATTTCAGCTGATTTGGGACTTCTTCCCCTTTTTAGCACGGTTATGTATCTGTCCATACCAGTTTGGATTTTATTATCACTATTTTCACTCACTGCATTTACAATTTTGTGCACGTTGGTCACCTGGGTATTTATTGTTTGTTTGTTTGATTGTACAGCTAAGCTGACAAGTTTGCTAATAGGTGCAATTGTTGTTGCTTCTTGATCGATATTTAACATGTTCAAAGATAATGATCGCACACGAGTATTTGTGTTTTCTGTTAAATTCAGGTTTTTGTTTAATTCATTTTTTTTGTTGTCGTCATCAGCAACTAAAGGTATATATTGCACATTCCTACTGCTTGTAGGATTATTGTTGTTGTTAGAAGGTGAACTCATTTAGAGTTCTCTTTTTTTTGTTCTCTTATGAGTTGGTGTATGCAAATATTTATGTGTATTGCACACAAGCAAAAAATAAAATAAAACCAGTAAAATAACTGTTCAATAAATGTTTTGTTTTTTTTTTATATTTTTTGTGACTTGAAATTTTTTTTTTTCTTTTATATATTTTTTTTATATTCAGTTGCGACGATTATAAAAACGCGTCTGTTCACTACGAGAGTTGAAACTGTTGTCAATTATTGATAATAAGTGTGTTCATTTACTTTACTAGTAAAAATTAGTAACGAGAGAGTAACAAAAAGTTTTCCAAAATTACTCTCAAAAATGTGAAAAAGTAAATGAACACTTTACTAGTAAAAATTTGCAAGTTAAAGTAGTGTTGTAATGTATAGGTATATATGAGTACTTAATAACTACCTCTATATTTTTTGGACAAATTATACATATATGTATATTATTATAAAAATAATGTGATTATGGTCATTTATATTCAGCATTGTCGTGACTGGCGTTTTTCGAGTACTGCTTGTAATAGAATGATGAAAAGTTTTGCAATTTTATTTAATCTAGTACTAGGCGTAGTCGAAATACACTAAACACGATAAGGGTGATTAGCTACTTTTGAATAAAATGAATGAATAAAATATCTATTTTTAATTAGTTTATACGCTATAACATATTATCTGGCATATTTAAGAAATATATTTTTGTAATGGATGATTTTCGTGATTTACTTTTACAAATTATTATAAATTTTTTGTCCGATTTCGTTATTTTTTAGAAAAAAACGCTATTCGTTAGATTATTGAAGCTTTTTCGATTAATTTCTAAATTTCTACCTGGGGTACTGTAATAAAAAGCTTTATCCAAAATTAAATATCATGTTGCTGCCAGCATTGAACCCCAAAACCAGTAAAAAAGTAATTTAATAAATTATGTGTTAATTTACGCTTATAAATAATAATTAATAACTGTTAATAAGGCAAAAAATAAATTAGGTAATTTGAAGATTGGAAGTACATTTAAATTTTTTTATAAATTAGAATATTTTTCAAATTTTATCAAGTTTCTTTTATTTATGTAATTAAGGTAAATAAAAACAACTGCAAAAGAAAAAGCAACCAATTAATTTGTTAAACATAAGTTCGAACAATCATTTCGCCATATAAGTGAAAATAAATCTCTCTGCGGTCCACACGTGGACATATGGTGGTAGAAATAGAATTTGATAGTTAAAAACATTACTATTTCAAAGTTAATTTTAAAAATAATTTAATTTATTTGCAAATATATATCTGAACTAATTGAATTATTTGCCTGCTTAGTGTAAAGTACCGAGTACCTAGGTACTCACAATATTTACAATATTAGAAATAACAGTTGGTCTGTGAAAATTAAAGAAAAAAGAAAACAAAAACATTTCAATTCCATTAGAGATCTTATTTTGCTTCTGTTGTTCCTAAGATACATCTTGTTAATACTTTTTATCGTTTTAAAAGTTCACATTTACTTACAATTTCTTAAATTTTCCAAAATATTTTTATTTGCAACTTAATTTAGAAATATTGTTTTGTAAACACAAACGCAAAACAGCTGTTTAAATAATTATTACAAGTAAAAATTTTACTTGTAAAAACTTGCAAGAATTTTTCTGTCTCTCAATTTTTTACGCTCTTTCGACGTTCTCTCGTTGCAAATTTTTTGGGTTAATGAACGCTTTCTAGTAACAATTGTTACAAATTTGTAAAAATTTTTAGTAAATGAACACAGCTAATATTGCTCTATTGTAGCATCCCTTTCGGAAACAAAGCTAACTTTAAACTAACTTTAATATATGGAAATTGTTATAATTAATAAAAGATGTTCTTTGTTAATTTAATTAACATTGTCAAAATGTAGTTTTATTGAATGATTATTTTATTTGTTTGAGTTCTGGACAGCCGCTAGTGCGACTGTCCAGTAAGAGACACATTTACGAACTTAATTATTATTCAGTATTAAATTTTAACATAGCTTAAACATTCTATTTCTTAAACTAACACATACACAAAGTATGTGTGGGAATATGCATGATCAGCATAATACATTCTGTATACTCTGATCATGCAGTCATAGCATGGACAAATATTTAAACAATAACAAAAGTGTTATGTTTTACTTGCTGCATGCAGACGGCATGCAGTAGTGGTTAGTCAAACACACTACACCTCCCTTTTTCAGAAAGAATAATCAATACTGAGTTGATTATTCTTACTAGTAATAAAAAAATTATAAAATTAAAAATTACAGGGATTTTTATGGAATATGCCTTCCCTCCCTTTTTTAGAAAATGTTAATTCATATATATTATTAAAAATTTTATTATTAGTTAAGTAAAAAATTATATGATTATTACTAATAATCGTAGACTCAAGATACGATGAATTGAACAGTCAATAAAGAAACACAAAATTATATAAAAATTAAAGTAAGAGTTATATATTTTAATTAATATGTAATATTTTAAAAGATAAAGTTTCAATTAATATAAGGAGCTTTGCATATCATAGTAGTAAGAAAATAAAAAATTAAAGTAAATATAATATATGTATTATTTTGATATATTTAAATGTTTTGTTGGATATATTTTAATGTTTATTTTAATGTTTATATTTTAATGTTTATTTGGCGCCAATTTTTTATTATACATATGCATATGCTAAAATAAAAATTACTTTATTATAAAATTGTATTTTTTTCTTAAAAAAAAAATTCTTAACTATTCATTACAAAAAAAATTCCTAACTATTCATTACGAAAAAAATTCTTAACTATTCATGCTTCGTTTATAAGATGTTTACTTGTCAAAAATCAGTTGAAAAATTAATATTCATTTACTTTTTTTTTTTTGATCGGTGGTGATTTTATTTAATTTTTTTTTTTGTGAGCACAATAGTTATATCTGCATCTTGCAAGATTTCAATACATTTCTCTTTGAAGGTTTTCAATATTCATTCCTAGGTTATTAAGCGTACGATCATCTAGACAAAGTCGCAATGTTGTCAGAGCAATATTATCAGCTACTTTTTCAAGCTTTAGAAAGTGGTGACCTAAGTCTACGTTTCTATTTATAATTTTGTCGTTCAACTCAAATTTGGAAAGTACTCGCTTTCCCTTTTTTATATTCATTATTAATTTAGTGAAGTAGTCTAGGTACTTCACAGTGCTCATGGGCATTTATCGCCTCATATATTTCTAAACCAACCGATAATATTTATGTTTGAATTCATTTATTTTCATTTTTCATTGTATATATTTTTTTTTTAATATTTTAAAATTTTTAAAAATTCGAAGCATTACTCTATATAAAAAACATCAAGGTGTTATCGAAAATGTATTTAATTTAAAAAAAAAAATCTGTTATTAGGTTTTTAAAAAAAAAAAAAAAATGCCTATATTTCTATGGAACTATATCACCATATTATTTCAAAATTTGAACAATCACAAATCAAAATTTAATTCAAGACAAAATAAACGAATCTATATTTTAAATTATTTAGTCTGTTCGTGTTAGTCTTTCATACAGTTGTTTACATTAGACAAAATCAAGTTTACAAAAATCTTACTTATATTTAAGTTTACAAAACTGCATGAATATTAGTATGTCCCTTTTTTATGTCATGGGTCGTATTAGTTAAAAAAAAATTGGTACATATGTCTAAGTTTCAGCACTCTGTATATTCTGTATACCGAGGACCGGTCATCAGACATATATCGATCAGAACCAATTACTGATCGAAACGGTTACCCTTATATAGTAGAATATATATATATATCAACTGGAGGGACTCGTGAGTTTCTCAGTGACATACATATATGTTATTAAAAGTATTATTTTTATATTATCAACTTTCTCAGTGATTAATCGAAATATCAAAAATTCTTTTTGCTTTGCATGAAAATAAAATGTTATTTCTTTTGTTGTTTTTTTTTTTTATAAAATACGAGAAATTTTACAATTTAATAGTTTTTAATGTTTTCGTTTTAAATCTATGTATATTTATTTCATTTACATTGTTTAAATTTTTTTTTTTTTTATTTAGTTAAGGAGAAAATATTTTGAATCAAAAATAATTTTTATTAAAACAGAAATATAAATGACAATTCGGTTTATTCAAAATAGAAAATTAATTGAATAAATTTATAATAAACATTTTTGAAAAGTTAAAAAAAAAAATTAAATTAATCTTACTGTAAACAGCCTTCTTCCATTC
Source organism: Lypha dubia (assembly GCA_947311025.1). Classification (NCBI taxonomy): domain Eukaryota; kingdom Metazoa; phylum Arthropoda; class Insecta; order Diptera; family Tachinidae; genus Lypha; species Lypha dubia. The sequence goes on from OX371262.1 coordinate 49,773,855, forward strand.
TCTTTTTGTTGTTGTCTTTTTTTTCTCATCCTTTCGTTGTTGCTGCATTTGCTGATTTCAAGAAGAATAAAGCTGAACACAAAAACAAGGCAATGCAGGAATTTTACACCAATCTCATTATTCTTTTTTTCGCTCATAGTCCATTCCGCTTAAAGGCCAAAAACGGATTTAAGCCAAAACTGTCATATTCACTTGCAGATTTTTTTTCGAATTTCATACAAATTATTTGTTCTAAGGTCCATTTCGCTTGTAGTCCATTTTTGTTTAAAAGCCACATTTTCTTTGCATGTATATCTAATACTTTATGCAAAAAATTCGCTTACAGTCCACGCTGTTTTTTTTATATATTTTTTTTGTTAACAAACTGGCAGGATCGCCACAGCCACTTGTGCGACTGTCCAGTAAGAGACACAATTATGAACTTAATTATTATTCAGTATTAAATCTTAACATAGCTTAAACATTCTATTTCTTAAACTAACACATACACAAAGTATGTGTGGGAATATGCATGATCAGCATAATACATTCTGTATACTCTGATCATGCAGTCATATCATGGACAAATATTTAAACAATAACAAAAGTGTTATGTTTCACTTGCTGCATGCAGACGGCATGCAGTAGTGGTTAGTCAAACACACTACAAAATAACGAACTATTTTAAAATTGCGATGTCCTAGGAAGTAATCAGTTTTTTTTGCATTACTTGTAGCTAACTTAAAAGTTAGTTTTAAAAAGTCAAAAGGTAGTTAGTTAGTATACATAAAAAAAAAATATATTTCATTTTTATTTTATTTTCTCAATTCTATATTCAGTAGTTTTATAGTAATATTGCAATAGTAAATGTTTCGTCAATTTTTTTTTTACCGATGCTGTGCTGGGACTTGAACCACTGGTCATTGGATTAATAGTCTATGCGCATACCACTCAGCTAAGGTACCATTTAAATATTGACAGCAAGAAGTTATGAAATACTTGAAATAATTTTAAGAGTTCCTAATTGAGTAAATTTGTTGGCGCTCACCATATTCAATTATAAATGAGAGTATATATCGATGGCTTAATTCCAGAGTATGCTAAGTCGACTAATCAACCCCCATTCTGGTTCTGCGATAACGTGAAATGTAAACATTTTTCTCGTTTACATTTTGTTTCTGATTCCCGTTCTGTGAAGAAATTAAAACAAATTAAAATCTTTTCACAATGAGAGAAACAAATGGAATGAAACAATTTTTTTCTCAGTTTCACAGCAAAACTGATTCTCGTTTTATGTAACTGCGAAAACAAATGTCAAAACATTTTCATATGACGCGTTTTTTTTCACTTAAAATTTGTCAGCGAAAATGGAAAAAGCAGCAAAAGGCATGCGCACAAGCATAAATCGAAAAGAATTTTTATTAATTTTTAGAACATAAATGTCGATATTGGAAACGATAAATATGTAAGTATGTACATACATATGTACATACATACATACATATGTATAGAGTTCAAAAATAAAAAAATCATTTGAATAATTGATTTATGTATACATGCGTATGTACATACATACACAGAAAAAAATTAATTTCGCATTCAATTACTAAATTCATAATCCCATTTACATTTTTAATTGGAATGGGACCTATCACGAAATTTGTAAAACTAACAACCACAATTCGTAAATAAGTAATAGAAAAAAAAAGCACACGTATGTATGTTATTGTAAAAATCAGACAAAACCAAAAATCAGACAATGATATTAATAAAAGCAAAGAAAACATAAATAAAACATAAAATTGAATGCAAACAAATATTTGTTAAGAAAAAAAATCTGCATATTTTTTTCTGTGTACATACATATGTACATATATGTATTTACAGATTATTTACTGCATTTAAAAAAAATAATGCATACATTTTCAACTTTTATACATTTATCCAAATGTACAACGTAATTTTTTTTTTTTTTTTGACAATTGTGCAGACCCAAGCAGAGAGAAAGTTGGTGTCGGCTTAAAAAAAATAAACTAAGAGGCGGCTTAAACTTATTTTGGAGCCGGCTGCTTAAAAAGTACATAAGGCGATAGAAAATCGAAAAGTAAAAAAAACTTATTTTGCGTAAATCTCGGAAACGCATAAAATTGAATATCTAGCACATTTAAATAAACTCAGGCCAAAACTAGAAAGCAATTAGCATATGTTATGGAAAATGTATCAATAAATAGAAATAATTAAAAAAAAAATTGTATTCGACTTAGTGCTATTTTTTCTGCTAATGTTTTTCCGATTTTACTATCGATTGAATGTTTGTACTTAAGTAGGAAAATTTTACCCAATTATAACTATTCAGGCAATTTGTTGTTATTACTTTATTTAAATTACTACCTGCAACCGCGGGTCTTGTGCAATTTTGTCAAAAAACAAAAAAATATATGCCTTTTACACAAAAATACCAGAGCATAAAATTAACAAGTATGCGTGTGCAGCCATCTTTTTACTCATTACATTTCGATACAAAACAAGTGACATTTTCTTTGTCAATCACAATTGGAGACTATCAAAGTAATATATCACAAGATTATGGTTTTCATCAATCAGAGCCGACAACGTATACGTGTACCCGAAAAAGCACGACTGCACACACACACTTAGAACGTTGATGTATTTTTTATCGTCTCCAGAGAGCACAAGAGAAAGGTTAAATAAATCATTTTTAAAACATCTAGAATTAATCCCGTTTAAAAATTTGTTGCTCTTTGCAACATGCATACATACGAGTATGTAATTTGAAATCATATCATTTTATTACAAAAATAAAAAGTAAATAAATAGAATTAAACTAAAGGAACGGTCAAAACTGTATTTTAAATATTATCGATACCGATATTTATACCTATATATATTTTCGATATTTTTAAATTATCGACTTTTATTTTCAGAGTTTTTACCATTTGAAATTATAGTATAAAAGTGTGATTATACACTATTTTTTTATTATATTTTTTTGCCAATAAGACATTAAATAATATCTCCGATTATATATACAAATATATATATATTTATTCCTTATTCAACTTGTAGGATAACCTCAGTATGTGTAATGATAGACTATTAATAAAATTGCCTACTTATGTAATACAATTTCTTCACCACCGCTGATTTGTTTATTTAATATTTTCTAATTTTTATTCAATTTTCTATAACATAAGCTATGTACATATATAATGTACATATGTACATATATAATATATGTTGAAAAATCAACTTCAAAATTTCAATGAAGAATATATGCATGTTGTAAAAGACACAAAAGCCTTGCACCGCATCGAAGTAGTTCAACTTCGTTCTCTGTGTGTGACATTTCAAGTTGAATAACATGGATATAAAGTTACACTGCAACAGATGGAATGAAACACTTTTTCATAATATAAACGGGAATCGCATTTTGTGCAACTGCGAAAAGATATTGCGTAAAGTTGTAATGAAAACGAAAATGAAACATTTTTTTACATTTCACGTTATCGCAGAACCAGAATCTACCCCCTGGTCCTTTGGGATTTTATAATTTTGTGAGTGTATGTGTATGTGCAACTGAGTATATTTTTGAATGAATGTCTTTCTTCATTATTCTTGTACTTTCCCATAACAATAGCAACAACATTAACAATATGGCAGCAGTGGGAAAAAATACAAGATTCATAATTAAATGTGTAATTGTTCAAACATGTTGATAGTAGCTGCTTCAATAGCTCTTTACTTTTTCGAATACACACAGGGATACTCAAAAGGTGGTACATATATGAAAAAGTAAAGAAGTTATTAAACGAATATTCCAAACTTAATTTCAGTGAGAAAATCAAAATATTATTAAGATGAAACAAACGTAAAATTATATCGTAGATTTTTGAAAGAAATGGGCGAAAAATACTTAATAATTTTGAGAAAATAAGAAACCTTTAGAGTTTTTAATCATAAGAATATAATTTAGAGATTCTGTCAATGAAAGCTTTCCCACGATGTCGAAAAATATCAAAAACTACACAAATAAATAGCTTAGACGGCCGCAAAACAGTTGTTTTCTGTTACAATTCCAGTATTTTCGATCGGTCGATATCGTAAGGCAGACAGTTATTTTTAAGATATAAAAATTCATATGTACAAACATATACTCGTATACATAATCACATTACATACGTATTGTGTTCTTTTGAATTGTGGAAATGAGCATTGAATTTCTGAAAATAAAAGAAACTTCCCAGAAAAGAATTTGGATTTGAATGAATTTAAAAAATTAGAATATTTTTATTTGAAATACATATGCTATGAATTTTTGGATTTTGATCATACAGCGTTTTACTCGTAATGCATTAAAAAATTAGTATTAGAAAACGGTTAAAGTTAACTAAAGCTTTCAATTCTGAATATCTTTAATAGTCGAGTTGTTTAAAGAACATTTTTATATATAACTTATATATATATAAGTTATATATATATAAGTTATATATACATATATAAATTCAGGTTAGCAAAAGTTAGGTCGATTCTGGTAGTGAGGGGTGAAAATAGAGGCTAAATTAGGAGACCCGTTTCGCGGCGTTTATTTATTTTAGTTCGAATTTTTTTTTAATCTACCTTCGAACTTTGCAGTCAAATGCCGATTTTCAGCTAATTGTTTATATGGTTTTTTGGCTATAAATCGTCGACTAATTGATATTTTTGAAATCTGTAAAAGCCAAATTATTGCTGGAGACCTGTGCAACAATTAAATTTTTTAAAAAATTGATTTTTTGTAGAGAAATCGATCTGAAAAAAATTAAATTTTCAAGGTTTCAACAAAAAAACACTATTTTTAAATTTTTAATTCAATTTATTTATAAATATTATTCTCGACCTACAATTTAATGTTTTAACGTGGTAATATTATTTTTTAAGGTCCTTTTTATTTTCCATTCGAGGAGTTTTCTTACGACTTTCTAATGTCACTTTTTGTAAACTCTGAGTTTAGTTGGATCGTACAATTTTTCTCGATAGTGTAAAATCTTTTTGATAGCTCTATCCCGTATTGCTTTTCGATCATCAAACTACATTGTTAATAAGATATTATCTGGATGTGCGTAATATGAGTTGTTTTGAATTACACCATCTACAATATTACGAAAGTTAGGTTGTAAGTATCGTTTTCAACGTATAAATTTTAATAAAAGTGCCCTGCCGTACACAACAGAGTTATAAAACTTTACATTGAAGTACATTGGCACATAAACTGTAATAATATAAACTGTCAAACTTTTTAAATAGGTCGATGGTGTATTAGTTGTTACATATAATCCTAGTAATCTACTTGCTTTGGTTAACCAACGAGAATGTGCAATTGGTCCTGCAGCTATATTCTGTAATTCTCGTAGCTAAAGTTAAATCTCGATCGCTAAAATTTTTAGGGCGAAAATTTTAGCGATTTTGCCAAAAAGGTATTCTGTAAAGGTATAAACACATTCGCCACAGCAGACTACACGAACACAAGAACACAAATGCTGCTAGCTACCGTTGTAGCCGTTTAGCAGCTACTTAATTATTTTGGATACGACAGATACACAGTAAACAGCTGATCCTGAATTGTTGCAACGATTCATTTATGTATATTACAGTGGTGCATATTTAGCGCTTTTACTTTTTTAAAGTTCGTTGGGGCGAATTGTATGCGGCGAATTGAATTCGCTCACATTACTTTGTATGGATTCGCTTTAACATAAACAGAAAAAATTTATCTCATGGATCTCTTTTGGCTCCTAGAATATGGAACGGATATAAGCGATGTGGATATCAATCTTCTCCAAAATACCTTTATACTGGTATACAAATTTTTTAAAACAATTTACCCATTGCGAGTGAAATTCAATTTTAAAATTTTTTTATCTGACTTTTCACTTTTACAGAGAACTTACCATGCTTTTATTTGTTGTATACTTGAAATCTGTCACCGATGAAATACGTAAGTTAGGCTTCTTTAATGATGATTTTAAGAATTAAATTTGTTATTTAGAGCATTTTGAAGTGATACCTATGTCGTTTATATTCGTTCTATATTGTAGGACTTAAGATCAATAATATATTGAAGTTTTGAAACCCGTACCTGCGGAATCAAGAGAGAGCACCGAAAAACTCACAAAAAAATTTTTGTACATATGAAAAGTAATATTATCAGGCTCAAGTTCAGTTTTATTGAATTAATGAAAATTCAAAATTCCTAAGTTTTTTTATGTTGAAAAATATTATTATTTACATATATCCAATCAGTTTTTAGCAGAACGTATCAGTACTGACTTCAAGGCCGCTACACCTCTCATCAGCGTTCAATTATCCATCTTTACAATTTTCGTAAAGTGGATACTAATTGAGAAGAATATCAACTATTTAACCAGTTTTCAACAGAAATAGAATACGAGAAAAAAAATACGAGAGCTAAAAGCTGACTGGATATAAATAATAATATTTTTTAACATAAAAAACTCTTAGGAATTTTGAATTTTCATTAATTCAATAAACCTGAACTTGAGCCTGATAATATTACTTTTCCTATGTACGTCAATATACATAAGTTCGAATAATAATTACGTTTATTCGTAATAATAATACTATAAAAATAACAAAAAAAAATTTTTAGGTAAAAAATTATAGCCCTGTGAGTTTTTTTAATTTTTAACAATGTTGGTATTTTTGACTCAAGTCAATATTCTATATAACAATAGAGCTAATAAAAATTCTTGATGCATATATCTTATAACATTTAAATTTTGAAATTTTCTTTTTTATTTTACAATAAAAAATATTTCTAATCACTAATTTGCTTCACATATTTTGTTATATTGTCAACATTGTTTTGGTTTTGTGGCCATCAGAAATAGAAATTAGTTTAATACGACTACACGACAAAATTAGCATAGACAAAAACCTGTTGCCGTGTTGCCTTGCTGTCTTCAATATAATCATTCTCAGATGCACACATGTATTCTAATTTTGACAGGTGGTAGTCGGTAGTCTGCTGTGGCGAATGTGTTTAATGCTTAACTCTAATCGCTTAGCTAAAATTTACTCTTTTCGCCGTAGCTAATTTGCTATCATTAGACCATTCCTCTCTTTCTTATTTGATAATATAATATTAAAAAGAGACAAATATATATGCGTGTATATTTGGCATTTTCTATTAGTGTTACCTTACATTATAATTTATACTCCGTAACAATAATTGTGTTTTTGTTAAAAAAATAAAATATGTTTTAAAACGTCTATTTTTTAAAGCTATTTCACAAAGTTCTAGTCAAAACTTATTGTTTTTTGCAGCAAAGGCATTTTGAAAATTGTAAAGCGCATGATTTTTGCGTAGTAATTTCTCAAGAAGGCATTACGGTCGAAAGTTATGGGAACATTTATAAGAGATGGCATCACTGTTAAGAAATAATTTCAATAAACAATTGAATTTTTTTTTTATGTGGTATTAGGTGGCGGTACTGTGGCGTATTTATTTTAAAGTATTTATTCGTACAAAAATATTTTTGATCATAATAAATTTAAAATTTGTGTATAGAGTTTTGATTAATTTTTTAATATTGTAAAATTCTTTTTTTTTTTATTAAATACATTTTTATATAAAATTTAGTATTTGAGTTTTATTTAAATTAAACTACTCATAATAGCTAAAACACTTCAACCTATCATGGACAAACTCTTTATGCTATTCCAAATACTATTCCTTTTTGTAGTTTTCTACATTATTTTTCTAAATAAAGGCTAAATAACAATTATATAAAAATATTTTGCTTAAATTACTTTTTAGCGCCTTCAAAATATCGTTGCTTAAATTTTAGCGTTTCTAGCTAGAAAAGTTGCTTAAATGTGCTTAGAGAATACAAATGTATAACATTTTAGCGATGAGAGAGAGCATTATTTGCTCTCAGAGCAAACGCCAAAATTACGGCGAATTTAATTTATATGACATTGCCTACTTTAGCAATACGAATTACAGAATTCAATATGTAGCTAAAATTCTCTAAAACGATTTTAGACATTTTTAGCGATGGAGATTTAGCTTTAGCTAGTTACAGAATATAGCTGCTGGTTTAATGTTAGCTAAATCAACTGGAACAATACCATCCGAAATTGCTTTACCTATTTGAAATAAATATTTAACATCTGTTGATAGTTGAAGCTCATGTTCATGATCCATCATTGCATCAAGTGATATTGGATCAAAATCAGCTACTAACTGAAAAATGAAATGTTTAGATCAATTAAAATGCAATTGTTTTATTTTAACTTTATGCCAATCGGAAAAGTAAAATAATGACAATAAATAATGATAACACTGGAAAGCAGCATGTCTGTTGCATGAGATTTTTTACAAGAATCTGAATAGTTTTTCTACGCTGATTTAAAAAATATATGCCGTTTTATTGTAGCAGCTCTAGTGTTGGAGTAATGAAGTGACAGGATTTTTCATTGAAAATGCACATAGTTTAAGTTTAAAAAATTTATTAAATATATTTATTCTGAATAAAATTTCCTTTTTTTGATTTTTCTACAGTGAGATGTTATATGAGTACTATTTTGAATGCTCCAACAATAATCAGCCATCATATGTTCATTCCAGTGCCCCTGATACCTCTCCTCCATAGTGCGAATATCCTAGTGAAAGCGCTCTCCTTGTTCCTCGCTTAGGTCACCGAGATTTTTAAGAAAATAGTCTAGAAGGCTGTGAAGATAGTGAAGCTTAATAATCATGTTGCATCCAAGCCGCTGGAAGTGTATCAGCAACTGTTCAACGTGCTGAATGTAGCCGTCACATTTCCTATTGCCCAAAAAATTCCTCACTACCCAAACAAACTCTTCGCATGCACATTTCTCGACAGCTGTCATATGGTTGATGAAAATTTTATCATCTATCAACTTCCTGATTTGTGTTCCATCGAAAATACCACCTTTGATTTTCTCACTACTCAATTTTGGAAACACTTTTACAATGTATTTGTAACATTCGCCATCTTTGTTAAGAGATTTTATGAACTGTTTTATCAACCCCAGTTTTATATGCAAAGGAGGCAATATAATTCGGTCTCTGGATACTAGTGGAACATTAATTACATTTTGCTTACCGGGAATCAAAGCCTCCCTAAAAGGCCAGTCTCTTTTTGTCCAGTGTGCTCAGCTTTAGCTCGGCTGTTCCATAAGCATAGGAAACGGATATTTTGTGTAGCCACTTTGTTTGGCCAGGAGAAAATTTACCATTTTCAAATCAACTCATAGAACCATGTTCCTTGTACTTGATTTTGTCGAGAACTAAAGATATTGTAGGATATTCTTCTTTAACCTTTGTAGAATGAACAATAGGTAAGGAACCAAGTTTGTTACCATTATGTAAAAGTACAAATTTCAAACTTCGTTTTGACGAATGAATGAACAACCGACACTGATTTGGATTATACTCTTTTAATCCCATTGCATTAATTAGGCCCGGAATATCAGTACAAAACACAAAATTATCTTTTTGAGTAAAGAAAGGAAGTAAATCCTTTTCCCTGTTACGGGGATTATCGTAGCAATCAAAATCACTGTCGCTACCACTGTCGTCGTTTTCGGTTTGTCTGCTGCACTGTTCTGAAGTTTGCGAAGATGTACATGGGTTCTGTGGTGTTGATGTGTCACTAATACTCAAGACTGGTCTTATGGCATATTTTAAGTTTGGATATATCCACTAGAGCAATTTTTATGGTTTATTCCTATGATTTTCGTTATACAGAAATAACAGTCGTCATGATGGTTTGATGGTTCACGCCAAATCATAGTAGCTTTGTACTTAAAAGTGGGTCTTTTTTTTTTTTGTTTGCCCACAGTCGCAAAGATTCAACACATGTTTTACATGGTGGGGTGTCACAAAGCCATAAGACATAAAGCCATAATTTTGATATGGCCTTAAGTCTCATATCAATTTTAGTGGAATGGGACATAAAGCCATTATGGTTTTATGTCCCATTTGATGTTTTGTGTTACAAATGCCTTATTTCACTTAATATGCCTATTTATCTATTTATTCTATATGCCGCCGTGTCGGGATATACCATGGTGGAGAAAATCAATAAGCCCGGCCAAAGGCCGTCTATGCAGAGAAACTATTCTATATACCGCAGTGGCAGGATATACCATGGTGGAGAAAATCATTAAGCCCGGCCAAATGTGATGATATTAAATAAAATAAAGTGTTACATACCTGCAATTTCTCACGTTCTTGAATAGCTTTGAATAACTTTCCACTTGCTGCTCGTGATCCACTGGTTCAAATTTAGCACGATCACTTAATTATCTGAAACATCGAATCTATCACACATCATAGCAAAATTTAAGGCATCGTAGCTTTGAGTATAATGACCTCGTCTCATTTGAACAGTTGCTCCTGGAACTTCTGTTGTTGCTTCATTTTCATCTTCATCTAAGTGTAATTCAGGTGGTTCGTATCTTGGATCATCGGTACCAGTTGTAAGTGTTGGTATTGTTGTAGGTACTTCTTCCACGTCTTCCGTATATTCAGGTATTGTGAATTTTTTATCATTATGCTGGTCCATCATAAATTCTTTTAGATGTTCTAGAATCAATCCACAACAGCATTCTGTTTTTTAAGTGAAAACTTCTATTGGCGCGGTCCGAAGGTTTTGGATGACACAAAACCTCAGAACTCGCGACACCGTCACGCTTGTAGCATCTCTGTTTGTGCGAATGCCTCGTCGGAGTGAAGTTAACAACCTACAGATATTGGGGTTTATTACGGTTCTCGATTCGACTTCAACTGCTGTAATAGATTAAAGAAAAATGTTGTGTGTTTCTTTAATCTAGTACAACAGTCGAAGTCGATTCGAGAACCATAGTAAGGCCCAACACCTAAATTTTTTCGCTAAAAATGATGTGGGTGATGTTGCCATATATGAGAAAAACACTCATTTTTTGGTGCACCAAAGAGGGCGCACTCTTCAATTTGAGCGAAACTGATTAAGAAGAGTACACAAAGATGGCGATCTTTTCATTTTGAGCGAAAAAATTTAGGTTGTTAACTTCTCGGGCGCAGTTGCATTTGCGTTTACAATAAGTGGTATGGCAAAACTAGCAGGTATGCGCAGTTCGACAACAAGTACAACAATCCAAAAACAATATGTATTTTGTTGGTATAAAGCACTCGCTTCATATCAAAACACACAAACAAATTAAAGCATTTTAATGCGTATGAGTACCAAACTGTAACTATTTTTTATGAACTAGCTTCAAACTATATCAGTTTGTATGAAAATTTGCTGTAAAGCGAGCTCAGTCAGCTGTGCTAGTAAGCTCACCTGTTGCATACGCCTTGAGAAGTGGTTCAATTTGTTGCATGTATTTATATAATTGTTTATATATACGCATAATTTTTTTTGGCAATAGCACGTGTATTGCTGTAATCACAAAACGTTTTCACTTCTGTCGGCACTCCCGGAGTACTACCCGAAGTTTTTTTTTTAATTTGCAATTACATTTGACAATGTAAAATAATTCGTTTATTGAATCAACAAATGCTTTAAATTCATCTCTTTTGTTTTTATGTTGTACATGTTTCTGGTATTTATCAAGCAAACCAGTTAATTTTATTAAAACACACTTTCTATTAATGATTTCAATATATAATTTACACCAAATTTGGATCAATTTATCTGTTACGTGAGGAGTAAAAGTTTTATACGAGAACATTTTGTTTTCAAATTAAGCACCATCACTTAAAAAAAATAATATTTTAAAATGTCACATTTAGTAGGCAAATGATCTTATCATTTAAATCACTTGATAAACCAAAAACAACAATATCTTGATGAGGCATGTTAGTCAATCTAGAGTCAAAACTTGTTGATGTTGTTGCTTCCATTTGCGAAGACACCGCAGACGATGTTGATGGTTCCTGATTATCCATAATAACTTTGATATTACCACTGCACTCTTTGATTGTGTCACACTAAATTTAAAAATAAAAAAAAATATTGGTATTGTAATAACCGAGTTTTTATTTAAGTATTTTGGCAAACTCCGTGCGCATTGCACGATGAACGATTAAGGAAGAAGGAAACGTCATTATTCAGTGTTACAAAGTTGTTCAATTGAACAATGCTGCCATTGACGACTTATTCTACAGGTATCAATACATATTCTGAAAGGTCATAAAAATACCTTTCAAACAAGCCCAGATACTACATACATATATCAAATATTTACATATTTAAGAAATCAATTACTTCAAAAACTTCTGAGTCGCTATCTTGTGAGTCACATTCAATTTCAACTCTTGCAGTGTAAAGACGCGTTTCTTTTAATTGTCGCAATTGAATATTTTAAAATTATCAAAAGTTAAACTCACAAAAAAATCAAACACAAAACATTTATGAAACAGTTATTTTAACTGGTTTTTATTTTTTTTTTATTGCTTGTGTGTTGTATATATTATTATTTGCATACATAAACTCATATAAGTGAACCCAAAAAAAAGATAACTCTAAATGAGTTCTTTTTTTTCGGGTTTCAGGAACAAGTTCCCTGATTTCATTAGAGCACATTCCGTTGTAGTAGCGATAGAACAACGAAAAACACCCAACATTGCGTCGATGCTCCAATGAGCCAATAGAGTTGGCTACCCAACTGTCACCGATAAGCTTCTTCGCCCTATCCTGTACGCGGTCGAGTAACTTCAAAATAGATTTTGAAGCACCGGCCCATACATGAGAGTTGTATTCCATTTTCGGTCGGATAAAGGTGGTATAAATATTAAGGAGATCAGATGGAGTGAAGTATGTCCTACACCGTCTTAGAAAGCCGAGACACTTGAATGCTTCTTTTGAGACATGAAAAATGTGATCATTCCATCGAACATCACAATGAATTTTCATGCCAAGAACATCAAGAGCTTCTGATTCCTCAATATCTATACCATCTATGTTTACAGATGGAGCAGCATGTCCGCTCATACGTCTATGTGTGAGCATAGCACATTGGGTCTTTCGTGCGTTAAAATTTACCCTATTAGCATGACCCCAATTTGAAATTAACAGGAGATCGCGATTTAGCGTATCATTCATATTTTGCCGCATTGCCCGCATCTCCGACGGTTGTGGCCTGTTGCTGAATGAATACGCATGCACTAGGCTACTGTCATCTGCAAAAGAGTAGATAGGGTAGGAAGTTTGACGTAGAAGGTCATTAAGAAAAATAAGAAAAAGGGTAGGAGAAAGAACGGAGCCTTGCGGTACCCCTGAATTTAACTTGAACTCGTTTGATGAGACCCCATCTGCAACAACTCGTATAGTGCGATCTCTGAGAAAGCTCGATACAAATCGAGTGAAGCCATCACCGGCACCAAAAGCAATCAGTTTTGACAAAAGTGCTCCATGCCACACTCTATCAAATGCCTTGGAAATATCTAGAGCCACCACCTTACTTTCGCCAAAGTGATGTATGCTATTACACCACTTCTCTGCAAGGAAAGCTAGTAGGTCCCCCGTAGAGCGGCCCCTACGAAAGCCATACTGCCGGTCGCTAAGTAAACTGTTGAGCTCCAAATACCTCACAAGATGGAAATTCAACATACTTTCCATTACTTTGGAAAGCGCAGACAAAATTGCAATTGGGCGGTAATTTTCAGGGTTGTTGGCCTCCCCCTTTTTAGGGATCGGCGTTACATTGGCAACCTTCCAACACTTTGGAAAATCACCAGCATGGTACAATACCATCCGGCCCAGGAGACTTGTTTACGTTAAGCTTCGCTAAAACCTTTTTAACTGCACGCGCTCGAAAGAATATTTTTGGCATAGTTACAGATACTCCCTCGAGAACGGGTAGTGGTTGACTGTGTGAGAATTTATTGCAAACATTTCAGCCAGAAGGTTAGCTTTATCAACCGGGTCAGTGAATACATGGTCGTCCTTTAAAAGAGTTGGAATTGAAGAACCAGCATTATCCTTGACTCTTTTAACGAATGACCAAAAGCTCTTGCTACCACGTGGAACATCAAGAACTTTAGTACGAAGCCGCTGCTCGTACAAAGCTTTTTCGCGCCTTAGTACTCTGGCACATGAAGATCTCGCCTTTTTGCGCAGCGAATTAGTATCGGCGTTTTTATTATTACGCCAGATACTAAATGCTTCCTCTCTGGATCTGATTGCATTTCTGCACGTCTGATTGAACCAAGACTTAACTTTCGGTTTAATCAAAATTTGCTTAGATGGAATGAAAGTTTTCATTCCCAGCAAAATGATATTTTCTACCATTTTCGCCATGGCATCGACGTTATTGTCTAGAAAGCATAGCTTCCAATTAAAATGCCGGAAAAACTCGTTGAGCTCAGCCCAACGTGCCTTTTCGTACATATATTTTAAACGCCTCGTAGCTGATTGGGAGACGTTGCGAAGATTAGAGAACGAAAAGGTGGCGGAAATGGTACAATGATCCGAGTTACCAAGAGGTGCATTTACACTCACTTCATACTTTTCAGGGTGCGAAGTGAGAAAAAGGTCGAGAGTGTTGTTATTGTGCCCTTCAACACATGAAATATGTGTTGGCTCATTCACTAGTTGCGTCATTATGCGCGGCGAAAAGCTCAACATATTGGCCTTCTGGGGTTGTGTGGCTCGAATGGTGAAGCCAAGATGAGTTGTGAGCATTGAAATCACCAGCAACGACAATTTCCCTGTTCGGACAGCTCTCAAGGATCTTTTTGCCACGTTTGGACTTCTGTAAAGAAACCCGAAATGTAAAATGTGTGTCCTGATTTTGAGTTTAACCCAAAGACAGCTAAATTCAGGATCAGACGTGCCTAATGGTTGCTGGCACTGGTACACAACTTCATTACGTATGTATATTGCAAGACCCCTGTGTAAATTAAAAAGTGATAGTAGGTGATAACCAGGTATATGAAAATCCTGTGGATCAGAGTCTTCAGACACCTAGGTCTCACATAAGGCGAAAACATCCTTCCGATGGAGACAAATGTGAGCATTCACAGAGAAAAAATTGGACCTTAGCCCCCTAATGTTACAGAAGTCAATTCTGAATTGACCTACCATAACAGTATGCAAAATTCAAATCGGACGCTCATTCTGTTATGCTGATACCAATGGTATTAATTGCTGTCGTTAGAGTGTTCAGTGACCAGTGCTATGCCTTCGCCAATGAACAGTCAAACAGCAACCAACACAACGGCATCAGCACAACAAATGGTTTTTATTTATTTATTTTTTTTTTTTTGGAAAATATGGAACGGCTGACACTAACTTAGAGCCATAAAAGCCCTGGGCTGGTCATTTATTATAAATAATTTTTTTGATTATAATTAATTTTTATTTTTTTATTTTGTGTCACGGGGTCCGCACTATTCACTGTGCCAACACTGGTGCCCGTTAATTATTGTTTTTGAGTTTTGTTGTTATTTCTTTTTCTTTGTTTTGAAGTTTTATTATTATATTAAGTATATGTAAGTTAACACCTCGCACTTTTCCAACTTACCTCTCAATCTTATGTTCCACTGTACATTCACCTTTATGTTAGTTTGACTCAGCAAATATCCCAGACGGCATGTGTTGCAACTCGACACCATACTTAACTTGCGCAACCATGGGAAGCATATTGACAAATCGTTCTCATTAACAGACAGCGTGTGTTGCAATACGACACCATACTTAAGTTGTGCAATCATGGGAAATACGTTGCCAAATCGTTCTCATCAATTTAAGCTAGTATAAGCATTTTATAAAATATTTCGTAAGTTCTTTTTATTGAATAGTCAATTTATAAAATAATTTGGTAATTTTCTTTTGATGGAATAAATTTACTGTTGGGCATTCCAATTCTAGTGCTGGACGCGAACAGTCATTAAACTTAATCAATTCGGTGTTTTCTTTTCAACAAGTGAGTTTGGTCGTTGGGCCCCATGGGTGGCCCAATATAGTAATTTTTTTAAAGCACGTCCGCCGCCGTGCTTAACTTGTATGTAGTATTGGAATATATGTAGCTTTTTTTTGTTTTTTGTTTTTGTACTTAAATATGCATTGTAAAATTTTTATATTCTTATTTTTTATTTTTTTTTTTTTGACGTATATATGTATGTATGTATGTTATAGCGTTTTTTTGTGTATTTATTTATTGTTTTAAATTTTCCGCTTCATTTAGCTTAGTATTTTCACATAAAAAAGAAGTAGAAAAAAAAAATATGTTTGACGACAGAAAAGAAACTGGACGACACGCGAACAACATGTTTACAAAGCAAAGGACAAAACACTACTTGTCAGCTTAGCAAAGAAACAAACAAACAATAAATAACGAGGTGACCAACGTGCACAAAATTGTAGATGCAGTGAGTGAAACAAGTGATAATAAAATTCAAACAGCTATGGATAGCTACATAACCGTGCTAAAAAGGGGAAGAATTCGCAAATCTGCTCAAATAGCGTAAACGGCGAAAATGCCCAAAGAGGCGAAAAATATTATTAAACATTCTGAAACATTATTAAACATTAGATGAAGACACAAATACAAAAAGGTCCAGTAAACCACCGCCGATATATTTAAGAAAACAGAACTCCAACTTTCTGGTAAAAAGCCTTATCTCGTTAATTGGTGAAAATGAGTTCTACGATACTCCAATCAAGCGTGGAAAATACACGAAACAAAAATCCAGGTTTCCCACGAAAACAATTACCGAAAAATTGTCTCAGATCTTGAGACAAAAAATATCGGTTGCCGCCGTGGCTGATAGGTAGCAATGCAAGCCTAGTAGTACGGATGTTGTCGGTTCGATTCCGGCCATAGATCCTGGGTGTTTTCTGCAGACAAGCTAATCGCTTTGCGGGTTGTGTTTAAAAAAAAATATACATATCAGCTGAAGAGTGCTGAAGGCCTAACAGTCAAAGGTATAGATTCTAACGTGGATCCAGAAGAGGTCAAGTCTGGCTTTGAAAATTATGGCTTCAAGGTAAAAATGTATCAAACATTAATAATTGAGAAAAATTCCCCCAACCAATATTTAGAACTATGTTCCGCAAAATTCAAAATAAGGTTGTATTGCTGTTTAATTAGTATTAATGAGTATGCCAATTCACCCAGCAAACAATATTAAGCGTAATTTTCATTAGGAAATTATTTAGAACTTTCACAAAAAATTTAATTGTCTATTTCAAAAAAAACATGGGAATAAGTGAATTATTGAAGTAATGTTTTATAATAGGTATGTTAAATCGTCCTAAATAAATATTATTTAAGTGTATTGATATAAAAGAATATATATAAAAGAATTAAAGGAATGCCTTTTATAGTGCTGTGAATGAATGAAAGTTAAGAAAATGCCTTTTTAAAATAAATTCACTTTTATATGTAAACGTTTTATAGCATAAGAGGCATTGCAAATTGCCAAAAGCATACACAAACCAAAGAATTTTGTTTAGCATTGGCTAAATATATATTTAACATTTTTAGGTTTAAGATTGAAAAACTTATTGATGTTTCAATCGTAAATTGAAGATTCAATAAATAATAAAAATTATCAAAAAAAAAATTATCTTGTGAATCCGAAGAGTTTCTACTATACATATTCTTTGAACTAAAATTGCTTAGCATATATTGATACTCAGATGAACTCCAAAAGCGTCCATGAATCCAATATTATTAAATTATTTTTAATACATATATGTATGTATATTGAATCATTTATATTGTTAGAAAATGTAAAGATTTTCAGGTAAACGATTTACCATTTCAAACAAAAGTTTTTTTTTAAATATTGCAAACAACAATTATGTAATTCACTTTTAAACTCTGTTCCGAAATCTATATCGCAAAGCAAAGCAAAGAATCGTTGTGCTGCAATACATCCAATATATTATAAATATTTAAAAATTTTTTTTTTTTTTTTTTGTTACTAAAATAGTCGTGCATTTTGTCATACAAACTTCCAGCATCAATGGTTAGTTTTTGCATATGTAAGGGTACGGAAAACACGTATTTTTAATACTTTGTTGATGAAACAAACACTTAGACATAAATAAATAAAATTATATTAGCCTTATTCACAATCTTGTGCATTTGAGGTTGCAAATTTCTGCAATTGCAAATTTGCAATATTAATTGTGAATGATATCTTTGGGCGAGGCTGCAATGCAAAAAATTTACTTTCAACTGAATTTTTGTCATAAAAAATACATATGTATGTATGTCTAAGAAATTACTCAAGTATCAAAACATTTGCTTAATCAAATAATTCTGATTTTTATTATACAAATAAGGATTAATTTGTTAGTTAGTCAGGATTTTAAATAATACATACTTATATTTATGTAAATTTGAATAATTGAATAATTTGATTTCTTTATGTTTTGCGTTTTGCTAATTTTTACTTTTTGTTATTAAATTTTTTATTTCATTAATTTTTGTTTGTCTGGGTAATTTCTTTTTCCTTGAAATATTTTTGTTCATAATTTTGATTAAGCAAAATCGGCTTAGTTCAATGCGTATCAGTTGTCGTTTTGTAACTTTGAAGTGTTGCATAAGTAGTGTAAACATAAGCTATTGGTTTTTAGTGATGTTTATCCGCACAAAAACATAAATGTGAAAATAAGGCCAAGTTCCTATCCAAAAATTTCGCCCGTAAAAAGTACTGAGCTCAAAATAAGGACCAAGTTCTTGATAGGTACAATTCCAACTCATTTCTAGGCAACCTATAAGCTTGGCAATATTTTTCCAAAAATTTTTTCCCATATTATAAAGGCAAAAGAATTTTGCCAAGCTTTCAGGTTGCCTAGAAATGAGATGGAATAGTACCTATCAAGAACTTGGTCCTGTCTTCCCAGCTGAAAAGTGCCCGTTAAAATATCATTTTCGGTAATTTCTCATCACTACCTGTCCGTGTACCAAATTTAAGCTTTCTAGCTATACTGGAAGTGCCCAATACAAAGAAGGGGAAACCTAGTCCCCCCGGTCGGAAAGTGCCCGTTTTCAGATTTTTCTAGTTATTTTCTCGCCAAGACCTACCTGTGTACCAATTTTCAGCTCTCTAGCTTTAGTGGAAGTGCCCAAAAATATTGATGAGTCAGTGAGTCAGTGAATATGTACTAAAATATGGACTTTTCACACCTTAATATCTCGGGAAGCTTTTATGGTAGAACTTTCTAATTTAACCTGTGAGGTCACCTCTGTGGGGAGACCTTATGTTTCAAGTTTCATTATATTATGATCAAGAGGTCTAAAGTTATGAGAGGGGTAAAAACAGCTCGAATGGTTTCTTGTAAATATACACACTAAGTGGCCGACCTTTGCAAAAATATAGCATGTGCATTTCTGTGTATTTTGTTAGTGTAGAGTAAAAATATACTACACCATTTTGCAAATGTAATGATGCAATACCATTTGCACAAGATTGTGAATAGGGCTATTGTATATAAATGCACGGCACAAGGTTTCTTTAAAAATTAAACTATATAACCAATATTTTTAAAATTTTCCAAAAAATCCATTTTTTTTAATATCCCTAATATAAGCCCCAAAACCCCAATAATAAATTTTCGTCCCTTTTACTAATAACAAATCCCCTAATTTGGGGTCAAACCGCAAATCTGGCAGCCCTGGCTTGTGATTCTCAATTGTTCCTTGAAATTTGTTACATTATAAGGAAGCAAGCATGATACAATATAGAGTTGGGTTTTTCTGCTCAGTTGAGTGAGCGCTCTTTTCCGCTCAGCTCAGTTAACTTAGCTAGTTCGCTCTTTTATTTCAATAGCTCACTTTAGTTCAATAGCTCAGTTTAGTTCAATAGCTCACTTTAGTTCAGTAAAATACATTAACTCCATTGGTTTCAGCTCAGTCTATCTTTGTTACGAAAGTAAACAAAGCGAAAACAAAATTTGATTCTGTTATATCAGCGTTACCATAACGTTTTTATTTTAAACTACTAATTTGGAAAACAACCTAATTTTAATTATATGAAAATAAGCTACAATATACAGCTAATTTCATATATTTTTTATAAAGACACGGCCTTACATAGGTGTCACACGATCAATATTTGCTAGCAATTTTTTTTACACATACTGCTCGTAAAAAGCGATACGTTGGGGGGGGGTATAAAATCTCTGAAAACAGCGTTACGTAATAGATGCCCCTAGGCTGCACGCAATTTTTTTTTTTGATAATTTTATTATTTATTGAATCTTCAATTGTAAATTGAAACATCAATAAGTTGTTCAAATCTTAAATCTAAAAAATAAAGTTAAATATATGTTTAGCCAATGCTAAACAAAATTTTTTAGTTTCAGCGGTTAATTTTTGTA
Organism: Lypha dubia; assembly: GCA_947311025.1. Taxonomy (NCBI): domain Eukaryota; kingdom Metazoa; phylum Arthropoda; class Insecta; order Diptera; family Tachinidae; genus Lypha; species Lypha dubia. The sequence goes on from OX371262.1 coordinate 49,794,206, forward strand.
GTTTTAAATCTCTCGTGTACTTCTGAGCAAAAGAGTATTCCTTCTTTTCAGCCGGGTGTGGCCTATATAATGTAGAATATTGCGTGCAAGTACATTTGGGTGCAACTCAATTTTTTTTATATATTTTTTATCGTGTTTTGAAAATACTGTCTTCACCAACGGAACTTCAAGATCTTTGTGAAATCGTTGGTTTCGGATATACCAGCGGGCTGCTGTTATTGTACGTAAAATTTTATTCTGTCGCCTTTGAATTTTTTCGACATTTGATGCTGAGGCAATGCCCCATAACTGGATTCCATAGAACCATATTGGTTTCAGGATCGCGTTGTATAACAAAAGTTTACAGTCAAGACTTCATATAGAATTTCTTCCAATAAGCCAATTGATTTGGGCAGCTTTTAATTTCATTTGTGTCAACTTCGCGTCTATGTGCGATTTCCATGTTAAGCGGCGATAAAGGTGAACGCCTAGGTATTTGACTAGAGTGTGTTGGGGTATAATTTCGGTGTTTATTTGTATAGGCGGGCATGTTTCTCTGCGCAACGTTAAAGTTACGTGTACACATTTCTGCAAATTCACTTTTATTCGCCATTGTTTTAGCCATGTTTCCAATTTTGAGATGTACCTTTGTAGATTCCGGGAACCGTTGTAACGACACTTTTACGCTGGTTGCTGGGATAGCTCAGCGTAGTCCAGGGTCGTTATATTTTTGTTCTTCTTCCTTTAATAAAGCTCACACTATTTCTGGTTATAAAGAGATGTTTATTTACACTTATACTAATGATAACTTATGCCTAAGTTTAGGGAACCAGAATGATTGGTAACAGCTAAATGACTTGAGCCACAGGTATGGTAGCTGGCGGCAAAATTCCCTAAGGCAAATCGCTTGTGGAATTATAAATTCCTGGAATGATAAATTCCTGATAAGCGACCTGCCAGGGCAATATTCACGATATTATGAGTGAAACCCAAAAGCAAAAACAATGGTTCGCCGGAATTATAAATTCCTGGACAAACGTAGGCTCTCACAATAAGGCACTCTAAATGGCCGCAATTGTACCAAAAGTCGACAAGGCAAATTGCTTGTGGAATTAAAAATTCCTGGAATTATAAATTCCTGATAAGCAACCTGCCAGGGTAATATTCACGATAGTATGAGTGAAACCCAAAAGCAAAAATAATGGTTCGCCGGAATTATAAATTCCTGGTCGAACGTAGGCTCTCACAATAAGGCACTCTATATGGCCGCAAGTGTACGAAAAGTCAACAAGGCAAATTGCTAGTGGAATTAAAAATTCCTGGAATTATAAATTCCTAATAAGCGATCTGCCAAGGAAGTGTTCACTACGCTTGGAGTTAAACCTGGAGCAAGATATTTTATTTGAGGGAATTATAAATTCCGCGCAAACTTGATGTCTTACCAGCAGGCCAGCCACTCAATAACTAACTCTTATCGTCAATTGCTCGTGCTTTTATACCCTTAAGTGCTGGTATGCTTACACACTATTCTGCATGTGTGTGTGCCATTGTGGTACTCGCCATATGAGAGGCTGTGTTTCATTATCGTCAACAGCTGACTGGTTTCAGGGCTGCTATTACTTTGTTTGATGTTACCATTCATTTGGCCGTTACATTCAAATAATTTTAACTTATACATCTAAACTGATGAGTGTAATGCTACGTAACAATCATTCTGGCAGAATATGTTCCGTAGAACAAATGATTACTACTATTGTTATTATGATGATTATTATTGTTATTATTGTTATTATTATTTTTGTGTTCAACGTGTTGAAAGAAAAATTACAATTCAGGAAAACATATAAAGAAAAATTATAATTCAGAAAAAAATGTATAAACTAGTAAGAAAAATAAAAATAATTCATTTCCATATTGAAAAATACCAACTAATTTATAAGGGGAATATAAATGGTTTGGTACGCTTGTGTCGCTAAAAACAAGGGCACAACTTTTGGCGTTACATCACCTCCCCCTCTTAGTGCAGCGATGTGTGTGACGGTAGCCATGTGATCCGAACTTGGCCGCTGCGTTTGATATACACCGCAAACTGCTGCCCCTCGACGATCTTCCGGAAACGAAGTTGTTGCCGAGGTACCCTCTTTGTTAGGGCATCCTGCACGAGGTGTTGTAGATCACTCGGGGCCTGAGCGTAACTCACGTCCCGAGGACTGGCAGGTAGAGGTGGTGTCGTTGTTTCTTTTGGCGGGGAGATGGAGTCTGTCTCCTTTTCGTGAGTGCCTTGTGATTTTATTGGTGTTTTAGGCGGTGAGAGTATAGTGGCCGACGAGCTGGATGATGATTCGGTGGACGACGACGATAGAGATGCTGCAGACGATGTGGGTGTAGTTGATGAAGAGCTCGACGATGACATGGTGGACGGCGATGATAAAGATGCTGTAGACGATGTGGGTGTAGTTGATGAAGAGCTCGACGATGATTCGGAGGTTGTCACGGACGAGGGTCTCGTGATAGTTGTGGGCTCGGTAGCGACGAGGGGTTGCATAAATGGTTCGAACCCGTGTTGTGGGCACATTTCGGCTGTTGTTGGCGCGTACAGAGTTATTTCGGCCATATCGATCGCTGATAGTCCCGGTGGAGCGTTGGACATTTCTCTTGGTTGCCGCGAAAGGATTTCGGGTCGGCTCATTTGATAACACCAGCCCCGTCCCGGGGTTACGGGAATATCCTGGTCTCGTGATCCGGAGGGTGTGATTCTGGGCATCTCATCTGAATGAGGTTCGGTCTCAGTCTGTGTGGTCTCGTGTCGAGTGGCCATATTCGTTGACTGCTTTACCGCTTGCGTCCGTTGTGTAGTCTTGGTTACTGGCACCAGAAGTCTGACTATCATTGCACGCTCATAGCATTGGAAGCCCAAATGTTGATACTGCTTATTTTTAAATCCTATGGAGGCATGCCCCTGTCTTCTCGGTGGGGTGGGAGGGTGAAAGTTCTCGTTATCTGAGTCCAATGAGGGGGGCGATCGTGGTGGTAATGGAGATGGTGGAGTACGAGGCCGTCTGTCGACGGTGCGATCCCCGAAACCAAAGAAAGTTCGTTGGATTTCTTCCAGTATGGGTTCGTCCAAAAGATCGGACTCATCCAGTGTGTGATACTGATGCGAGGACTCTTCGAGTTCGCTGTCACGTGTTGGACTCGACATCTCTGATAAGTCAATTACTTCACCCTCTGGCATGGCACACGTCTGTTGACCAGTGTTCGGTACCTCCTTATCACACGGTAGTGGCGGGCTCCGTGTTCATCCGAAAGCAATATTCTCTTTTCCCTGGCTTTGGATCTTTTGTGGGGCACTTGGGGTTTGGTGTACATTTGGCTGTGGGCTTCGCCCTTGGTTTGAATACACCTTTGGCCTTTCTCCCCTTACTCGTGCTGGGGACCTCGTCATCTAGGAAGATTATTTTCCTCTTCTTCGCCCTTTCCCGTTCAACGTTTCGCCTGAATTTTTCTCGTGACTTCTCAAATTTCTTTTGTTGGTCGCTCATTCTCCGGATTATGGTTCGATACTGGTCGGACGTAGAAATCTAAAAGACGAGAAAACTTACGTTAATAATGAATTAAACATGATATTCCTTTAGATCGCTGAGATGCGCAGTGCGGATATCGTTGCTTTCTTCCCCCTCGATCCTCACAATCACGGGTGACATAAAATCTTTCACAATGTATGGCCCCCCAAACTTAGGCGCCAGTTTTGCTGCGAAGTTATCACAAGCTTTCGAGAGCGGGTGTTGGCGTAGTAACACTTGATCTCCAACCTGTGGCTTCCATCGGCGGCGACGTAGATTATAGTGATATTGTTGCTTCTGTGATGCTTGTTCTAGGTTTCGGCGGACTATTTTAAATACCTCCTGTAACTCGTTCGCCCTTTCTTGTGGTAACGGATTTCGTGCTCCCGTGCCCAGGGTGACTTGATCATACAAGGCGTTCGGCAGACGTGGTTCGCGTCCTTGCGTGAGATACGCGGGTGAAAAGCCAGTGGACTCCGCAACACTAGTATTGATGGCCAGCATGATTTCTGGGATCCATTCGTCCCACGAATTATGCTGCTGGCCAGAAAACTGCGCAATTATTGTTTTGATGGTGCGGTTTGCCCTTTCGGTCGGGTTTTCTTGTGGGGTGTATGGCGCCGTAAATTGATGGCGCGTACCATGCCTTTCGACGCACTTTCTAAATATGCGTGACGTAAATTGGCTTCCATTGTCCGTAATGATCCGCTTCGGAACTCCATATCGGGCGACGATGCGCTCACGGAAAGCTTTGACCAGACCTTCGCCGGTAGCCTTTCTCACCGGTATCAGTTCGCACCATTTTGAGAATGTGTCGAAGAAAACTAGGAGCATTGTGTTGCCATGCTTCGTCCTTGGTAGTGGACCCACGAAATCTGCGGAGATGGTGGCCCAAGGCTCTTCCGGGATGCGCGTCAGCATCTCTCCGGCTGGCCGCTGTTGGCTCACCTTGTACCGTTGACACGATTCGCAATTTCGTACATAGCGTTTAACATCCCTAGCCATTCCTGGCCAGTAATATCGGCACGCAACCTTATGTAACGTCTTCTTAGTGCCCAAATGTCCACCTGCGGCGCTATCGTGGTTTTCGCTGATCACCTGCTCCCGCAACGGTGTGGCTACGCATAATTTCCAGGGCGTACAATCCTCATCATTGACACCTTGGGTGTAATGTTTGTACAGCTGATCCTTACTAATCGTGAAGTTAGCAAAATTTTTTGGATTCTGCCGCACCGCGGCCATTTGGCGTGCCAGCCATGGACAGTTCTTCCGGGTAACGGTTTGTACCACGTTGACGCTATCTACGGGTTGTCGGGAAAGTGCATCAGCCACGACGTTCTGATTCCCTTTCCGATAACGAATCGTGAACCGATACTGCTGGAGCTCCAGTGCCCATCGCGCCAGTCGGCCTGTGGGATTGTCGATTGAGTTAAGCCATTTCAAAGCCAAGTGGTCTGTTAAGACTATGAACTCGTAACCTTCAAGATAAGGCCGCATTTTTCGGATGCCCCATATGATGGCCAAGCACTCTTTTTCGGTAGCGGAATAATTCTTCTCCGCTCCGTTCAGGTGTCGGCTGGCGTATGCGATAACGCGTTCCGTGCCGTCTAGCTCTTGGGTCAAAACCGCCCCTAGACCATATTCGCTGGCGTCCGTCTGGAGAACAAACGTTTTGGTAAAATCCGGACATGCTAAGACCGGGGCCTGGGTTAGTTTTTCTTTGAGTCGAATGAATGCGTTTTGTTGTTCGACTCCCCACTTCCAATGCTTACCCTTTTTTAATAACTGCGTCAATGGCTGAGAGAGAGCAGCGAAGTCCGGTACGAATCGTCGATACCACGATGTAACACCCAAGAAGCGGCGGACGTCTTTTACGGTGCTAGGGGGGTTCATTTCAGTGATGGCCCTTATTTTATCAGGGTCAGTGTGTATTCCATCCTGGGTGACCACGTGGCCCAAATACTTAGTTTCAGCCTTAAAAAATTCACACTTCTCGGGGTTAATTCGTAACCTTGCCACCCGAAGGCGGCGAAGAACTTCTCTTAGGTTTTCCATATGCTCTTCTAGTGTGGCGCCTATGACAATGATATCGTCAAGATATGCAAAGGCGTGAGGTTCCATATCGGGGCCGATTACACTGTCTAGAGCACGTTGAAACGTTGCCGGTGCAGAGTGCAATCCGAAAGGCATCACTCTCCACTGATATAAGCCCCGTCCGGTGACCGAAAATGCTGTATACTGCTTACTGGCTTCTTCTAGCGGGATTTGCCAGTACCCATCCTTCAGGTCCAAGCTGCTGATAAACTTGGCGTTCCTTAGTCTGTTGAGGATCGTATCAATACGGGGTAGAGGATATGCATCGGGTATTGATCGAGCGTTGAGCTGTCGGAAATCCATGCACGTCCTCCACGTACCGTTCTTTTTTTTGACTAAGGTAATGGGAAAGCTGTAAGGGCTTCGAGATGGCTCAATACACCCCTGTGCGATGAGTTTGTTGACTTCGGCGTCGATAATATCTTGCATTGCAGGATTTCTTTGAGCATATCGCAGTTTAATGGGGCGATCGTCCTTCATCACGATTTTATGCTTGGCAACCGTTGACAGCCCGGTAATGGCCTGAAATTTTGGCAATTCCTCCTCCAGGAATCGAGTAATCTCGTTTTGCGATGTTTGGGTGTGGCTATTATCTACCGCTGGCCTTTCGGTAGATACTGGTCTAAAATTTCTAGAACTAAGTTGAATACTGCTTACCTGCGCAGTGCGTCGTTTATTCCTGCTGTTCACTTCCAGACTGTGGGTCGTTGTTGGCGGACACTTAGCTACCAGACCCGCACAGGACAGGGTTGTGTTAAAGCGCTTTAGAAAGTCCAGCCCCAAAATGACGTCCTCCATTGCTTCTTTCATAATGAGAAACGTGCACGGCGCCGTAATTTTCCCCAGCGTTACCACCATTTTTACTGCCTGGGTGATGATTCTTTTCGTGCCGTCGGCCAAGAAAACCTCTGTGTGTGTTGTGACGTATGTTGGTGTCTTGCTTATCCGCTCCAGTTGGTTGGGCGAGAGGAAGCTCCGGGTGGCTCCGGTGTCGATGATAGTGGAGATTACTTTGCCACCAATTAAGACAAATGCCTTTAACTTCTCTTCCTCCCATACCAGGTGAGTGTTCACTGCTTCCTCAGGTTCTTGTCTTGTTCGCTTAGAACGTGTGGTGGGAGCGCGATTTTCTTTCTTCGTCCCTTCTTTGACCATTCGATGATGTTCTCCGCGGGGGTGTTGGGAGGATGTGGAGATACTTTCCAAATCATCGGCCAACTGCATCAATTCATTAAGCGTGGTGAAGTCCCTTCGACGGATATACCATTGATAGTCGGGATGGGTATTACGAAAAATACGCTCGAGTTTTTGGTCTTCGGTAAGGTTGGTAGGCCGCATTAGACATTGCAGTGCCAGCACATAGTCCTTGAAAGACTCACGTGGCCGTTGCGTACGTTTCCTAATCTCATCTTCAAGTTTTTCGAAATAACGTGGCGGGAGGAAAAATGCTAAAAAATCCCGTCTAAACGCTATCCACTCGTTCCAGCCTTGGTTGTTATTACGGTACCATATTATTGCTCGTTCCCTCAACACCTCGGGCATGACGCGGGGTACATAGCTCAAATTAATATTATACATTTCCGCGAGCTCTTCCACTCGTTCTATGAACCCCAAGGGTCCTTACCGCTATTGTACTTGAGTCCCCATCGCCTGACACTCTCGATGACACTGATACGATCTTCGCTGCTCGTAGAAATGCATTTATTACTCAATGTACTTGGTGTGGAACAAACTGCTGATGTCTGGTGATCTGGAACGGCCATTGGGTTGTTGGCCTCAGTTTCTCCCTTAACGGGTGACGCTGGTGTTATACTTATTTTTGTCGTTGATGACGTAGGCTCATGTTTTGCCTGTATCTCTAAAAGATTTTTCAGTGGTTCTGCTTCGTGGTCACCTGCCACAAATTTCGCCAGTCGTTTGCGCAAATCTTCTACGCTGCCGTTGGAATCCTGGTTAAATTGGCTTAAATATTTTACCAATTCCTCCTTCTTTAAGCTGTATATCCACGATGTTTTCAACATTTTGCACTAATAACGGGGTCGGCCGATGTAGGGAAGATAACGGATGTTACGGATTTGATACGCCAAGTTCTAACACACGCTTGTGATTGCTTAAATAATTAAAAAAATTTTAGTTCTGTCACTTTACAACCAGAAATGTCACACTCAAGAAAAGAAGAATTCTATCAAATATATATGCAGGTATATATTTTGTATATTTTGTATGTATACATATATTTATTTGCTCTTTTTTTTTTTTTTTTTTTTACTTTAAACTGTATTTTTTTTTTTTCAAACTGGATTTTTTTCTTACTGTACTTTTTATAAAAAAAATTTCATACGGTATTTTTTTTTCAACCTGTTTTTTTTTTTTTAATTGTACTTTTTTTTTTTTTTTTTTATATGAACACTTTAGTGTCCCTGCTCGGGCGCCATTGTAACGACACTTTTACGCTGGTTGCTGGGATAGCTCAGCGTAGTCCAGGGTCGTTATATTTTTGTTCTTCTTCCTTTAATAAAGCTCACACTATTTCTGGTTATAAAGAGATGTTTATTTACACTTATACTAATGATAACTTATGCCTAAGTTTAGGGAACCAGAATGATTGCTAACAGCTAAATGACTTGAGCCACAGGTATGGTAGCTGGCGGCAAAATTCCCCAAGGCAAATCGCTTGTGGAATTATAAATTCCTGGAATGATAAATTCCTGATAAGCGACCTGCCAGGGCAATATTCACGATATTATGAGTGAAACCCAAAAGCAAAAACAATGGTTCGCCGGAATTATAAATTCCTGGACAAACGTAGGCTCTCACAATAAGGCACTCTAAATGGCCGCAATTGTACCAAAAGTCGACAAGGCAAATTGCTTGTGGAATTAAAAATTCCTGGAATTATAAATTCCTGATAAGCAACCTGCCAGGGTAATATTCACGATAGTATGAGTGAAACCCAAAAGCAAAAATAATGGTTCGCCGGAATTATAAATTCCTGGTCGAACGTAGGCTCTCACAATAAGGCACTCTATATGGCCGCAAGTGTACGAAAAGTCAACAAGGCAAATTGCTAGTGGAATTAAAAATTCCTGGAATTATAAATTCCTAATAAGCGATCTGCCAAGGAAGTGTTCACTACGCTTGGAGTTAAACCTGGAGCAAGATATTTTATTTGAGGGAATTATAAATTCCGCGCAAACTTGATGTCTTACCAGCAGGCCAGCCACTCAATAACTAACTCTTATCGTCAATTGCTCGTGCTTTTATACCCTTAAGTGCTGGTATGCTTACACACTATTCTGCATGTGTGTGTGCCATTGTGGTACTCGCCATATGAGAGGCTGTGTTTCATTATCGTCAACAGCTGACTGGTTTCAGGGCTGCTATTACTTTGTTTGATGTTACCATTCATTTGGCCGTTACATTCAAATAGTTTTAACTTATACATCTAAACTGATGAGTGTAATGCTACGTAACAATCATTCTGGCAGAATATGTTCCGTAGAACAAATGATTACTACTATTGTTATTATGATGATTATTATTGTTATTATTGTTATTATTATTTTTGTGTTCAACGTGTTGAAAGAAAAATTACAATTCAGGAAAACATATAAAGAAAAATTATAATTCAGAAAAAAATGTATAAACTAGTAACAAAAATAAAAATAATTCATTTCCATATTGAAAAATACCAACTAATTTATAAGGGGAATATAAATGGTTTGGTACGCTTGTGTCGCTAAAAACAAGGGCACGACTTTTGGCGTTACAGCGTAGACGTGTGAATGTTTTATTATATATATTAAGTATAGAAAAGGACCGAAGATACTGCCTTGAGGAACTCCGGCTTCAATAGACTGCGGAGGGCTGAAGAAATTGCCTTCCCTAACTACAAATTTTCGTTCCTTTAAATAGCTTTTTAAGAGCCTGACGATGTTTGCGGGTAGGTTTTGTGTTAATTTGTGGACAAGACCTTGTTGCCATACTTTATCAAAAGCCTGTGCGACATCAATAAATAGTTTCTCTAACTACATTCACAAGTCTGTGAGTTTGTTCAATAGTGTTATGCTGACTGCGAGAACCGAATTGATGATCTGGAATACATCCACTCCTAGCCACTATATGAGTCAGCTTGGTCATATACAGCTTATCTGTAGCATGTGGCCAACAGTGTGTAGTATGCATTGCGATTCAATAGTACCGCAACATGCAAGCATTGACAAACTGCAAGCAAGATATTTTGTGTGTGTCGGTAATTTGACACTTGTGTAGTTAATCAAGTGCAGCAGCACAATGCACTTAAATGAATCACATTTATTAACTGCATTTGTTTGATTGTAAATATAAGCTACACAAGGTATCTGTTGCTTCTGAGTATGCACTCGTTGAACTTTAAAACTGTTGAACACGTGCCATACATAAATAGTTGGAAGCTAAATATGCTTACCCAACAATAATATATATTTCTATTCTTTTACTCTTATGTTAATGTACCCCTAAGAATTATTCTCATAATTAGTATATAAGCCAATGTCATTTAGTTTATAAATCAATTAATAAATCATCAGTCTTAGGAGCTCCAAATATTAAAGCTCTAAGACAAAAATAAAATTAAATAAAACAATTTTATTACATGGCGATCCTGCCAGTTTTCTTGGAGTGCTACTAGATTTGCACCCAGAAACAAGAGCAGAAGAAGAGGGTCCTCCTAGCCAAAAGCCACCCCAACAAAGATATATTAGAGAGAGGGTCCGCCTAGCCAAAAGGCACCCCAACATGGGACTTTGGAAAAAATAAAGGTCCGCCTGGCCAAGAGGCACCAAAAATAAAATGGGGAAGAACGCCAGCCCAAATGGTCTGACAAAAGGAACCCAACAAAAACAACATCAAAATTTTTATATATGTATTTAAAACTTTTACCTTAAAAGTGGTGCGCTAAAGTCGCACACTAGGGCCAGTAAGCGTTAACCGCTCGTGGCAAACATTTTTTTTGATTACTAAATAGCTCGTAGCTAAAATCTTAAAAAAAAAAAAAATTCTTTTTATTTACAAAAACGCCAACAAAGGCACTTAAAATAGAAATATAAATAAAATGTTACTTAAATAAAAATTAAAGCTTAATAAAATAAGACAAAAAGTAACACCTCAAGAATAATTTTAATTATTTTTAAATTTAAAAAAAAAAAAAAAAATTTTTTTTATAATTTTATAATGGATAAAAAAAAAATGAACTTAATTAAAAATAATAAAATTGTAAAATTAAATAAAATTTTAATACTTAGAATAAAATAATGAAAGTAAATTAATATTACATTTAACTTTTTAATGTTTTAAGACAAAATAATATACATAAAAATACTATTATAAAATTAAAGATGGGCAAAACAGAATCAAAATTAGAAAAGCCTAGTGCAAACGTGATTACCAATTTGGAAATCATAGACCATAAGTCAGAAATAAATTCATTATGGCTACTATTGCTAATATTGGTAATAATATCAGCAATAAATCTATTACTTAAGATATATCTGTTGCATAAAAGAGCTCTACGGAAGAAATATGTTAGTAGAGCAAATGATTTGGATAAAGTTTAATACATGTACGAGTATTGACGAAATATTGCTAGTAGTTTTAGAAAATAATAATAAAAATAATTTGACATAATATAAAAATATATTAGTGTAGACGACCTATATATATTAAATATGCCAAAATTAAGATATAAGTCACAATTATACAGCGAAGGCATTAATAGCCTGATGCTAAAATCTGTAGTTAATCAAATAATAATATTAGAAATAAAAATTCACCATAAATAAACATTCAACCCATTTTGTGGCAGTAAAAGATAAAAAAAAAAATTAATACAGTATTAAAAATCGCAACAAAATCTATGACATGTAAACAACAAAGTAAGATCGAAAATATTCAGCATCAAATTTAAAATAATGATAAAAAGCCCAATATGACGTCAGAAGAAAACTATTTACTAAAGGGAATCTTGACTTAGGACAAGTTTTCCCTAGGCTTGAAAAAGTGGCCGGTAAATTATATATAATGTTCATTAATGGGAATATTGACCTAGGACAATTTTTCCCAAGGCTTGAGAAAGTGGCCGGTGAACAAATTGGCACCTAATGAGAAAATTTTAGAATTTATCTCAATCAAATAATTTATTAATAAAAGGGCATAAAAGTAGCGCTACTACTTAATGAGGTGACCAATATAAATGATAAGAATGCTCAGGCAATTCTTGATCAAATGCTGAAATACCACGATGATCCGATAGAGGGAGGACATTGTGGAATATATCGAACAATAGAAAATATAAAGAGGTATTACTATTGGAAAAATATGATAAAAGACATAACGAAATATGTTAAGTCATGTCAAAAATGCCAGAAATCAATAATAATAAACCAAAATTGATTAGAAAAATGTTAAAGCTTTTCAAATTATTGTACACATTGAAAATTGTCAGAATAGCTTAGAAAAGTCTATTGAGACACATTTTATTACTGCCATAAAATTCAAAATAGGGTTAAAGGTTGACAATATAAAAACAGAAAAAAAATTATTTTTGGTCCACTAAATAATTTTTAAGTAAGAATCATTCAAAACTGTTTCATTTTTGCCTAAAAGTCTAAAGAAGACGTTCAATTTGTTAAAAGGTACAGAGTTAAAAGTTATTTGATTTTCAAACTAGTTTAATAACATAAAATTTATGAATATACACATACACATATTTTTTCTAATTAAAAGACCCAAAATAAAGAAAAAGTAAAACAAAATTGTAATTAAGATAAAAATATAATAGAAGAAAATTAATCAGAAAATCTTTATATTGATTTTAGTTTTATTGGTCCGTATAAAATTAAGAAAATAGATTTAAGAAATAATGTTACTATAGTAGATAAGAAAACCAATAAACAACAAGTAGTTCATAAAAATAGACTTAAGATATGTAACATTTAATATTATTGGACGTCCAAACTAATATAAAATTAGAATATAAGTACATCTAAATATTATAATTTTTTTTTAAAAACAAAATAAATATTATATTACACTTATACTTAGACTAATTAAAAACTAATTGTAAAAGAATGTCCATAAAACTAACGTTATATGAACATTCTTGTAAAGGGTGGAGGTGTAGCATGTGGCCAACAGTGTGTAGTATGCATTGCGATTCAATAGTACCGCAACATGCAAGCATTGACAAACTGCAAGCAAGATATTTTGTGTGTGTCGGTAATTTGACACTTGTGCAGTTTGTTTGATTGTAGATATAAGCTACACAAAGTATCTGTTGCTTTTAAGTATGCACTCGTTGAACTTTAAAACTGTTGAACACGTGCCATACATAAATAGTAGGAAGCTAAATATGCTTACCCAACAATAATATATATTTCTATTCTTTTACTCTTATGTTAATGTACCCCTAAGAATTATTCTCATAATTAGTATATAAGCCAATGTCATTTAGTTTATAATTCAATTAATAAATCAACAGTCTTAGGAGCTCCAAATATTAAAGCTCTAAGACAAAAATAAAATTAGAAATGTTGGGCAATAAACTAATAGGCCGATAGGATTCAACCTTTGTATGATCCTTACCGGGCTTTGGTATCATAGTAATCATCGAAGCCTTCCATTCTGTTGGAGAGTATTGCAGTCGTAAAATACCATTAAAGATGAATAATATTATTCGTTTTGCAATGAAAGGCAATTCTTAAAGCATTTTGTTGCTTATTTTATCAATACTATTAATGGCCTTTCCAATCTCCAAAATATTAAAGAGACGACTGGTGGCAGTTCAACAATGTCAGCAGAAATATCTGGAGTTAATACTTTTTCTAAGTGTTTAACGAAAAGAGCACCTCTTTCAGCAGTTCTTGCTCAGTCACCGTTTGAAGCTCGTAATGGAGGTTTACATATCACCGGCCTTTTAAGTCCTCTGGCTGCACGCCACAGCGAATAATCTGTTTGTGGTGTTGCATCTAATTCTTGAAGAAATTTTTGAAGGGAAACTGTTTTTTGTGTTTGTAAAGCTTTTCTAAGCTGCTTGGTGCATCCTTAAGCCTTAATTTTAGCTGAGGCGATTTGTTAGGTTACCATTCTCGTCGAGCTCTCCTTTTTACAGAAAAAAGCCTTTCTATATCAACAGAAAAAATATGGTTGAATCTCAATTGTTGACTTGGTTGATTTGAAGATGCATTAAGAGCAGCTTCTTTAACGTGTGCTTGAAACAACCTAATAGAGTCATCTATTTATGTCAGAAGGTGTTCCCAACGGGATAGATTCCGAGCAATGAGCACTCAGGTATTTTTTGTTTTTCAGCTAATTAATACGTGCAGATGTCGTTGGTAAGTCACATGTAGGTGATAAAGTTGTATGCGAGTATATAGTGACAATTGTAGGCGAGTGGTCTGAAGATAAATCCAAAGATGATTCAACTGCAATCATTTCGCTGGACACACCTTTCACGATTCCAAAGTCGATAACATCAGGAATTTTTTTGTCGATCTGTTGGCCAATATGTTGGCTGACCACTTGAAACTACATTTGAACCCATTTTAGATATTATGTCGAACAAAACACGACCCTTAGGAGTGATTAAACGTGAACCCCAGAATGTGTGTTTAGCATTGTAGTCGCCAGCTGCTAGAAAACGGGGGCTCAGTGATTCATAAAAATGCGTATATTGACTCTCGGTAATTGAAAATCTTGGGGGGAATTGACTGATGATATTAGGAATTTTTGATAGTAATTTTCAATGCAGATGCTTGTTGCTTGAAGATAATCTTCACAAAAATCATTCAACAGGTAGTGGTTTATTCGCGTTTTTATTAGGATTCCCGAACCACCACAAGCTCTGCCGCGAGGATCCTTGGTGTCGTAAAAATTATATCCACTAATTCTGAAACAGCTTCGAGATGTCAAATGAGTTTCTGAGATAAGCATAACATCGATTTGCTTATCCTGAAGAAAATATTCTATTTCGTTTTTATGTTGGCAGATGCCGTTTGCGTTCCAAAAACAGATTTTTAAGTTCATGGTTTGCTTAGTACAGCCTGCAACAAGGTAGACTGCATTTTCAACATTTCCTGCATCATACAGGACATGTTGAGAGTAAATGTATTTACAGTTTCTATTAAGCTCTCAATTGAGGGTTCAATACGACTAAAATTATACCCCGAATCTTCATTTACATTTAAGGTTTTTTGCGCCGTACTCTGATTGCTTTTTAAAATACTAGCGTATGAAAATTTGTTGTTAGCTTGTTGTAGAGCACTAGTCGCGTTAGTCTTGAAAATGTTTGAAAATTGATTTTGGCTGGTGGACGGTTGAGGTAACTTTGGATAGTTAATAGGGGTTTTAGGCTGAGCGGAAGTAGCATTGGTTTTTTTGGTTGATGAATTCTTAAAAAAACGAGTAAAGGGGGCAGCCTCTACAGTTGGCAGTGTGATTTCCGCCGCAATTGCCACATTTTTTCGCCTTGGGATCACCTTTTATTTTATCACTGTAAGCAGTATTGTGTAACTCACCACATACAAAGCAGACTGTAGGCAACTTGCAATTATTCTTCGTGTGCCCAAATTCTTGGCAGTTCAGGCATTGGATAGGTCCAGCTTTTTTATGTGGCTGCTCAACGGTAACTCTCCGGTGCAACAAATACTTTAGATAATAAATTGGATGAGCTTCTTTTTTTTATTTTTATGTCATCTGGCTGTAACTCGACTCTAAATATTGGTTGGGGCATTTTTTCCCTATTTTTAATGTTTGAGACATTTTTCACATTTTAGCCACTATTTTCAAGGCCAGACTTGACCTCTTCTGGATCCACGCAAGAGTGTATACCTTTTATTACGATGGTAAGACCCTTAGCACTCTTCAATTGGTACGTATAGAAGTTTTTGTTTTTTGACTCAAGGTCAGAAACTATTTTTCGGTAATTACTTTCTTGCACCACCTGGATTTTTGTTTCGTTTATATTTCCGCTCTTAATTGGAGTTACATAGAACTAATTTTCTCCAATTAAGGAGATAAGGCTTTTTACCAAAAAACTAGAGTTCTGCTCTCTTAAATATATCGGTAAAGGTTTACTCGACCTTGTTGTAGTTGTGTTTTCATTGTCTTGTTCTGATAAAATCGAGAAACGATTTTCGGAATTTTTTATTTTGTTTTTTCCATCTCTGGGAACTTTCGCTGTTGAAGCTATTTGAGCTGATTTTGGACTTCTTCCCCTTTTTAACACGGTTATGTATCTGTCCATTGCTGTTTGAATTTTATTATCATTTATTGTACTCACCGCATCTACCATTTTGTGCACGTTGGTCACCTTGTTACTTATTGTTTGTTTGTTTGTTTGTACAGCTAAGCTGACAAGTTTGCTGATGGGTGCTATTTTTGTTGCTTCTTGATCACTATTTAACATGTTCAGAGATAATGATCGCGCACGAGTAGTTGTCTGTTGTGAAGAATTCAGGTTTTTGCTTAAATCATTTTTTTCACATTCGTCGTCATGAAATAAACATTCTTACCAGCGTTGCCATTTATGTGCTTTTCGGTTATTTTTTGGTGCTTTTTTACTTAAGCAATACCCGACATTTTGTTAAATACCCGTTTTTGAAAAGCGGGTATTTATAGTGCTTTTAACAATTTCTCACAGTGCTATTCGGTGCGTAGTAAAGAATCAACATTTTAGGCACTGAACCATTTTCCTACTATTTTTTAAACACGCCTAATACTTTATTAACCAACTGCGTATTATTTGCATCTGTATTTTGATTAGTACTAGCAAGCTGTTAAGAATTTGAATTCTGGAATTTCTCAAGCATCTTTTTTTTTAAATTCGTGCAGAAATATTTATGATTTATTTATTTAGCAGTGATCTTTTAATATTAGTACATATCCTTTGATTTGTTTGTTGTGAAAATTTAAGCAAGAAAGTGCCTTGGTTATTATCAAGCTGAAGAGTTATTATAAGTAAGTTCTTCATTGATGTTAAAGTTGATATGTGCTAAAGTTCATCATCTAACAATGGCTTTCCCTTAGATCGAAAAACAAATACTTATATAGAAAAGCTTCGGAAAATGATCCAGCTTTTAAAACGTGGCTTAGAACAGCAGAAGATGAACTAAAAGCATATTTTATTTGTTGTAATTGTGAAATAAATGCACGATAAAGCGATTTACTCCGACAAAGTCACATAAAAAGCCATGAAAAAGCAATAGATCTTTCTTTTGATCCACCAGACCCAAAACAAAATTAGGTTAGTGCTTTTGTACCTGAAATTTGTTTCATTTTTACCCTTTTTTAACCTAATTCCATGGGCTAACAGTGCTTTTGATGTTGCAAGAGTTGGCATCACTGATTCTTACTGCTTGTAGGTTTATTATTGTTGTTCTTGTTAGAAGATGAACTCATTAAAAGTTCTCTTTTTTTTGTGTTTTGTATTTGCAAATATATATGTATATTACACGCGAGCAAAAAGTTAATTAAAACCAGTATAATAACTGTTTAATCAATGTTTTGTTATTGTTTTTTTTGTGTGATTTTAACTTTCAATAATTTTTAATATTCAATTGCTACGATTATAAAAACGCATCTGTACACTGCGAGAGTTAAAACTGAAAGCAATTTGCTTTCAAAATATATTCAAAAAAACAACTTAAAATGGTTTCTGTTTACTTGAATGAAAAATTGAAACAAATTTTGATCGAGTGACACCCATGTAAAAAACATACATACATACATATGTATATGAGAAAAATTCAAAATAATTAATTTATATAAAAAAATTGTGAGAAAATATTCATGTATCAAAAATTTTTAAAAATTAGTTACTTTTTTTGGAAAATTTTTTTCAATTGGCTTATATATTTTCCTTTGCCCCAAAAATATTTTTACGTTTCTAATATTTGAGAATAATGACACTAAATTTAAAGTTGTTCATATAATTGTTATTCCAATTATTCTGTTCCCAAAACTTGTCAATAATTTTTTTTTTTAATAATTCGTTAAACCTAATGAGTCATCATCATCTGCTTCATGATTTAAAATCTTCTCTACTAAATTTGGCTTTAAATGACTTAATTCAAGAATACTTTGGTTGTTATTCTTCCCAATATTGGCAGTTATAAAGAAGTAAGATTAAACCTTAGCACTTTGATATAAGAAAAACGGGGGAGGAATAATAGGTTCAGAAATTGGAATTAATATAAAAAAATTCATATAAATAAAGATATAAATCCTGCAGTCTGCTGAATTTATATATTTAATATTTCAAATAAAATATTTCAAATTGAACAATGCTTAGAAAAACTACAAGTACAGTAAAGATAAATTAGCTCATTTGGCAACGCTGGCTATCAAAATCAACCCTTATTTAATACAATACTGTAAATACTATATTGACAGTATTGTATTTTGTCAAATGTCATATTCCATGCGAAATAAAAGCTCTTTAGAGTACGTGAAATCCAATTGTCATAATACATGAAATTGAATTGATTGATTGTAAAGAGCGCTGCCTTACTGAGTTAAAAAAGCTCAGTACTGAGCTAAAAACGCACAGTAAAGTGAGTGACTCAGTTGTGTGAATCGTTCAGTTGAACTAGTTCGTTCAGGAGCTACACACCTCTAATACAGTGACAGGTAGTTTTACAAGCCCAGGTGTCAAATTTTAATTTGTATTTATTTATTAAATAAAAATTAAAAAATTTTAGTTTATGATGAAAATTGTAAAATTTTTGAAAATGAATACAAAATAAATATGAGTTTGCATTTGTGAAAAAGGGGTGTGATATGTAAAAAATATTAGAGCTATTGGAAAGAAACCTTTTTTAAAATTCCTAAGGATGAAACCAAACTAAAATCGTGGAAGGATTTCTTCAGAAAACATTTCATAGCAAATGTTTTTTTTTTCGTCTTATTTGAATAAACAATTTATAGTTTTGTCACAATTTGAAACATACACACATACATATGTACATACATATTTATACTTTTGACTTCCGAAATAAAATTGTCTACCAACAAAATACATAGAGTTGGTTGTTTTTGTATTTCTGCATGTACCTTATATTCATTGTATCATGGAAGCATTGCTTTAAACTTTTCAGTTATGTTTGAATGCATGTATCCAGTGATGAGTGTAAGTAACTTCGATTAACGCAACTCTCCGTAAACGCAACTCTTCGATATGTACGATTGCGGTTCGGAAACTTCTTAGCCTATCAATGAAAGAGAATAGTTAGTTTTTCAAAAATATTTTTATTTTTCAATATAATCTCCTGAAACTTCAATGCACTTAGTCCAACGCTTTTCTAGCAATTCTATCACTTGATTAAAATAGTTTTCCTCAAAAAAATGGTTTACAACTGAATTGCATCTTCATTTGAGGTAAAACGCTTGCCAGAAAGGATTTTTTTTAGATTTGGGAACAGGTAAAAGTCACTGGGAGCTAAATCAGGAGAATAAGGTCGGTGGTCAAGCAACTCGTACTTTAATTCGTTGATTTTAGCCATTGTTAAAACACTATTGTGCGCTGGTGCGTTGTCTTGATGAAAAATATTTTTTTTGTGTTGTAAGCCAGGACGTTTCTCTCGAATTTGTACATTTAATTAATCCAAAAGGTTCCAATAGTAGTACACTTTGGCTACAATTTCTGTTGTTGTTGCTGTTTTTGGTCGTCCACTACCTGGTTCATCTTCAATGCTTGTACGTCCACGTTTAAATTCAGCAACCCAATTTTTTACTGTTGCATATGAAGGAGCACTTTCACCTAACACATTCACCATATCATTATGAATTTCTTGTCTAGATAAACCTTTTTTATGTAAATATTTAATGAAACCACGCATTTCTAATTTTTCCATTGTAAAAAAATCGCGGATGCGTCTTTTGTGAACACCTGTTACTATATGAAGGAATTGCCAGATCGAAACAAAATTTAACATGTGTTCATAGAAGAGATGGAAGTTTCCAAAACACTTGGCCTTCAGCAAGAACCAGGTAGGTTAATATTTTATAAAGGAAATTGTTTTCCTAGAACGGCAATGATGATAAGTAAGCATATTGATTACATTCCCATTCCAGAATTCACTCAAAGGGACCTGGTGGTGGCCTAAATTAAGGTCCCGACGTATCAGGGGACCAGGCAAGTGGTCTGTGCCTCAGCATATTTTGCTGTCTATTCCACCTAGGGAAATCAAAGAACTGGTAAGTTATTGCCGCGACCATAACTATCAGTTTATAATAGGATGTGACGCTAATGCTCATCACACCGTGTGGGGTAGTAGTGACATTAATGTAAGAGGCGAAGCTCTGTTGGAGTTTCTAAGCTGTGAGGGTATAGAGATTTTGAATAGGGGCTCAGAGCCAACTTTTATTAATGCCATTAGGGAGGAGGTATTAGATCACACTATTTCTAGCTCATTCATTTCAAATTATATATCTAACTGGAGAGTCTCTGATGAGGTATCACTTTCCGATCATCGTTACATAAGGTGCGATTTTCCGGGAGCCCAGTCGGTTACTCAACAACTACCGTGTCATAAACACACTAACTGGTGTACGTTTATGGAGGTAACGGCTTCAAAGGCTTATCTGCTAACTCCCGATATTAGCTCTGTGGAGGAACTAGAGGCAGCAGCAGATCAGCTGAACTATGTCGTCATTTCCTCATATCATGAAAGTAGTAATTTACAAAGCCGTAGAACGGCACGTAAGGTGCCGTGGTGGAGTGACCTTCTTGATGATATGCGCAGGAAAGTTAGAAAACTTTTTAATCGCGCTAAGCGCACTGGTAATTGGGCAGAGTACAAAAGGTATCTGACCGACTACAACAAAAAAATAAGGAGATCCAAAAGGGAATCCTGGAGGAAATTCTGTGAAGATATCGAGAATACCCCTACAGCAGCGAGATTGCATAAGGCACTCTCTCGCTCTCATGTGAGCGAAATAGGTCTGATGAAGAAGGCTGATGGTTCATATACCAAGAACCGAAGAGAGACCTTGGAACTGTTACTTAGTGTTCACTTCCCAGACTCAATTCTCAAGGTTCAAAATGAAGTTGACTTGACAGTTTGCTCTCCTATTTTGTACAGAAGAGCTTTCAAATTGTCAAAGGTTATTTTTAATCCGGATAGGATAAGATGGGTTATTGCCTCATTCCAGCCTTTTAAGGCTCCCGACGGGGACGGTATCTTACAGACCAATTAGCTTAACATCCTTTCTACTGAAAACGATGGAGAGACTAATTGATCTACACATTAGACTGACGATTTTGAAAAACGTCCCCTTGCATGTGAACTAATATGTCTATGCTAAGGGAAAATCGACTGAAAATGCTTTGCATCATCTTGCTACTAAAATTGAGAAGGCTCATAGGTCAGGGGAAATCGCGTTATGCGCCTTCTTGGACATCAATGGCGCTTTCGATAACACCAATTATGATTCGATAGAATGCGCTCTTAGGCAAAAGGATCTTGACGTCACTTCTGTGAGATGGATTAGGCCAATGCTCGAGAGCAGGGACATAACTGCTTCTATGGGTAACGATATGGTTACTATTAATGCAGTCAAAGGGTGTCCCCAAGGTGGTGTTTTATCACCACTCCTTTGGTCAGTAGTGATGGATGAACTTCTCCTCATTCTTAGTGAACAAGGGCATGAAGTTATCGGCTATGCTGATGATCTGGTTGTGATGGCAACCGGAAAATTCGGCAACGTTCTCTCAGACATCATGAATGATGCATTGAGCACTGTTATGGTATGGTGTGGGAGACACGGCCTTACTATCAACTCTGACAAGACTATTCTAGTACCTTTCTCTCTTAAGAGGAAACTTGGTCTAGGGCCAATATTGCTGAATGGGCGTATTATCCCTTTTTCGACCGAAGTCAAATACCTGGGGGTTATTTTTGATAGCAAGTTAACTTGGAACCGTCATGTTGAATGCGTTACACAGAAAGCCACTAGGGCGATCTGGGCGGTGAAGAGTTGTTCTGGATGCACCTGGGGCTTGAGCCCAAAAATGATCATGTGGATCTATACAATGAGCGTCAGACCAATCATTACGTACGGCGCAATCGTATGGTGGCAGAAGACTCTGCAGACCACGGCGATGAACAAACTCTGCAAGGTTCAGAGACTGGCGTGTCTTCTTGCTACAGGTGCATTGAGATCATGTCCAACTTTGGCCATTGAGGCCTTGATTGGGTTAACACCCATACAAATCTTTATAAGATCCTCTGCGGCAATGGCCGCTTATCGGATGGGTATCGGTAACTCTGCTCGCTGTGTTGGCAACGGGCATTCATCGATCCTGAATACATTGTCCTGCAGAGGGCTATTAGGGATGCCTAGCGACAGGATAATCTGTGAACTTAGATTCAACAGAAGATTCAATGTCACAATTCCGTCTAGGGCCACGTGGGAGGGCAATGGTCCCTTTGTGGATTCCAGAAGTTTATGTTGGTATACGGATGGATCCAAAACTCTAGATGGAGTAGGCGCTGGAGTCTGTGGACCCAACGTGAAAATCTCACTGGCCATGGGTAAATGGCCCACGGTATTTCAGGCGGAAATACAGGCAATCACCAAATGTGTTGACATTAATTTAAGCAGAGGCATTAAAGGCGCGCATATAGCTATCTTTTCTGATAGTCATGCTGCCCTTAAGTCCTTAGTTTCATGGGAATTCCGTTCTAAGCTTGTTTTAGAGTGCTTTGACTCACTACAGAAGCTATCGGTACGGAACAAGGTTTCCATCTTCTTTTCATACAGTGGCATCCTGAATTTCAGCAGGAATGACTTACGGCTAGTTACTGGTTTCCTCTCCGGTCATTTTGGACTGATCTATCATCTCTGGAAAAGTAAACTAGTTCGCTCACCCTTGTGCCGTTTATGCATGGAAGAGGATGAGACAACGGCACACATTCTCTGTGAATGTATAGTCTTATGTAATAATAGAAGGCGTATTTTTCCTTCTGAATTTGTGCGTTCGGATGATATTAGGCGGGCTTCTCCAAGCTCTGTACTGACTTTCATAAGGAGGGTCATTCAGAGCTTGGTTTAATTTTTAGAGATCCATGGCACAAAAGATCCAACAGGTGTCGCAGTGCCGGTCCTTGGACCAGATCTATCTACTTATCTATCTATCTATCTTCCAAAACACTTAATTTCCGAACCGCCCTCGTAATTTAAAATGTGTATTTTTTATTAAATATTAATAAATTTTTTTTGTTATTTTTTAAATATTTTTTTAAACTAGATAAATGAGTTTGACATTTGGTTTTCCACATATTTCTTATATTTTTGGACATACATACATATACATACATATGTATATGTACATATGTTGTAATCTATTTTTTTTTTTTTTTTTTTTTGATAATTTTATTATTTATTGAATCTTTAATTATTTATATTAAATTATCAATAAGTTTTTCAAATCTTAAATCTAAAAAATATTAAATGTAAGTTTAGCCAATGCTAAACAAAATTTTTAATTTCAACGGTTAATTTTGGTTGTTTTACATATCTCGTGAACGGCTGAGAAAAAGAGTATCCCTTCTTTTCAGCCGGGTGTGGCCTCTATAATGAAGAACATTGCGCGCAAGTGGATTTGGGTGCAACTCAAGTTTTTTTATATATTTTTTCGCGTGTTTTGAAAATACTGTCTTCACCAACGGAACGTCTAGGTCTTTATGAATTCGATGGTTTCTGACATACCAGGGGGCTGCTGTTATTGTACGTAGAATTTTATTCTGTCGCCTTTGAATTCTTTTGACATTCGATGCTGAGGCAGTGCCCCATAACTGGATTCCATAGGACCATATTGGTTTCAGGATCGCGTTGTATAGTAGAAGTTTACAGTCTAGGCTCAGTATAGAATTTCTTCCCATAAGCCAATTAATTTGGGCAGTTTTTAATTTCATTTGCATCAACTTTGCGTCTATATGCGATTTCCATGTTAAACGGCGATCAAGGTGAACGCCTAGATATTTGACTACAGTATGCTGCGGAATAGTCTCAGTGTTGATTTGTATAGGCGGGCATGTTTCCCTTCGCCATTTTTCCAATTTGGATATATACCCTTGTAAGTTGATGGAAGCTTCTACTGGATTTTCATGGACGCTTAAAAAAGCTGTATCATCAGCAAATGTTGATGTATGAATGTTATTGCTTAACGGTAAGTCAGAGGCATAAATTAAATAAAGTAAGGGACCGAAGATGCTGCCTTGGGGAACTCCGGCTTCGATCGACTGCGGAGGGCTTAAAAAATTACCTTCCCTAACTACAAATTTTCGTTCCTCTAAATAGCTTTTTAAAAGCTTGACGATGTTTGCGGGGAGATTGGGTGTTAATTTGTGGATAAGACCTTCGTGCCATACTTTATCGAAAGCTTGAGAAACATCTATAAAGAGCGCAGAGCAAAATTTCTTTTTTTCAAAGGTGTCTCTAACTACGTTCACAAGTCTGTGAGTTTGTTCAATAGTGCTATGTTGTCTGCGAAAAC